>CM041795.1:61841431-61998931 GCA_023376895.1 Aspiorhynchus laticeps
TGATGAGACCTTGTCTTTTTTTTTGTTATTCAGTGGCACGTCGTCAATTATTCATTGCTTGTATTATTATTATTATTATTATTATTATTATCCATTATAAATACAGTTTTTCTCGAAATACACCAACTTTATATTTGCTCATGTGAAGAAGATGATTTTTCATGTGAAGAGCAGGATTTACAAAGTACAAAGCCTGGTTTACATAATAAATAATACAGGTGCATCTCAGAAAATTGCAATATGGTGAAAAAGTTAATTTTTTTCTTGTAACTTATTTCAAAAAGTGAAACTTTCATATATTTTAGATTCATTACATGTAAAGTAAAACACTTCAACATTTTTTTTTTATTTTTTTTTTTTATTTTGATGATTAGAGCTTACAGCTAATGAAAGTCAAAAATCAGTATCTCAAAATATTATCGGCACGAATCCAAATGTTTCCATATTCACAATGTTGGCAAATTTGAATTTGAATGCTACAAACTATAATGTAAACCAGGCTTTGTACGTTCCGGCAAAAAAAAATCATGGTCTTCACATGAGCAAATATGTGCTTGGCTGAACGACACGGATTGTACTAACCACGGGCTATTTTAATTAACCACTATCTAGATTACCACTAGATAACCACTAGATTCTATAGTGTGTATATGTTTGGTTGACTGTATTTGGCTGCAACGTTTGCAATGCAGTGCGTGACGCGATCGAACAGCGGAAATATGAGATGGCGAATCAGCATTGTCCTACTTCATCTTTGCAGCCGACACTGACTCAGAAAACAGTTTAGTAATAAGCAGTCGCGTAGCTACGGTGGGCCTGGGCCCACCACTTTCATCTGTGGCCCACCCAATGAGAGGATGTAATTTATTAAACGATACTAATAAACGTCTTATTTCACTGTAATTTTATTTATTTATTAAAAAAAATATTAAAGCTTGCTTTCATGGTCAATTACAGGTAATTTCTTAGTTTCCCCTCTTCCTATAGGTGCATCACGCTTGTCAAAATGATGATGATTCGTCCCTTTCTGTTAGTCCCACACACAATGTTATGTTTACAACGTAAGGATATAATAGTAAAATGCGCGCGTTTGTGAAGTTAAATTTGAAAATAGCCGAGTTGAGTAAAGAAAACACAATGTAATATTCATCAAACTGTACACAATGGACTGCGCACACGTCTCTAGTGCCATCTAGTGCTCGCCTCGCTGATGTTCTTAGGCTCAGCTGCGTGTGGATCGCGACCTGTGTGTGTGTGTGTGTGTGTGTGTGTGTGTGTGTGTGTGTGTGTGTGTGTGTGGATTGAACAAGGCTAAAAGTGCGCAACGAAAGTCTCATAACTCAAATGAATCAAATAGAATCGACTCAGAAGAGATGTGAATGAATGCACGAGTGTCGCCTGATTCACAAATGCACATTTGAATCGCTACATGCACAACTGATGATACTTTAATACAAACTATAACATTTGTATTCACAAATATGTCTCTATTTGAACAAAATTCTGCACATTAACGCAATTCTTAACTCTGCAGACACTGATTGAAAAGCATTTGTTTCAGTGTAGTGACGCACATTTGAGAATTGTTCAAATCATGTACGCGTTAATGAATTGCACTGGGCTTTGTTCATTGGTAGTTGTGTGTATGAGGGTCGTGAAATGTTGTAAACTGCGAAAATGAAGTCTCAAAATCCAAATGAACCGAACAAGATTGACTCGAACAAGACGTCGATAAATGCATGCGTGTCACCTGATCCGCAAATGCATGGATTCCTTTTTGCATGAGCAATTTATGATATATGAATGCAGAACATAACATTTGTATTCGCAAACATGTCTGTATTTGTATAAATCGCTGCACAATCATTTAATCCCGAATTACACAGATTCAAATTGAAAGGCATTTGTTTGTGGATAGTAAAATACACGCATAAAATGTATGTAGTCCATGGATAATTGTGCGTGCATCTATAAATCAATTTGAGTCTAATATCATCCCATACTTCATCTCTAATAACTGAGCATGATTACCAAAATACATGCTGTGAGCTCTCTAGAGTTCATGACAAATAGCGTTAAAATACCAAACTGTAACACAACTGACATGAAGTAAATAAACAAACATAAAAAAGCGGATAGTTCACTTAAAAATTTAAATCATGTCTTTATTTACTACCTTCATGTTGTTTACAAACTTCAGCAGCTGCTTCTTTATATGAGTAATAATAATCATTCACAGAAACTGAGTTCACATGAAGTCTGGTGTACATTGTGTTTATAATGTATTCATCAAGAATGTATGTAATGCAGAGCTGAGCACAGATCAGACAGACATTCATTCAATC
This sequence comes from Aspiorhynchus laticeps, assembly GCA_023376895.1. Lineage (NCBI taxonomy): Eukaryota > Metazoa > Chordata > Actinopteri > Cypriniformes > Cyprinidae > Aspiorhynchus > Aspiorhynchus laticeps. The sequence goes on from CM041795.1 coordinate 61,843,777, forward strand.
ACTCACACATTTTATTTTTTTTATTTATTTTTATTTTTTTCACTTTAGCTAATGCACAACTTGTGTTTGTGTGTGTTACACACACACACACACACACACACACACACACACACACTCAAAAAAAACTAGATAATGACTAGGGCTGAATGATTAATTGCATTTGCGATAATATCGCGATATGAAAAACCGTGGTTTTTCAACCGCAGAGGCTGTGATTACACTCGGACACGTGACACGCGAGAGCAAAGAGGTGTGTCAGTGTCTGTTTTGCGGTGATTTACGACACTGCACGATCTGTTCCACGCTTGCGCACCTTTGTGTCTTATTAAAAATACTCTGGTTCACTAGTTCACCAATACCTCTCATGTCACTTCTGTGCACACTATGCGTTCTTTCAAGTCATTTCCATTGTCCGTTTGAAATACTCTATAACGCTTCCCCAGACTTGTTTGTAGTTCTTTCTTCATGTAAGTGCAGATAGTCTAGGCAGAAATGCATATTATGTTCCTCATTGTCTCCTGTAAACACCATTGAAGGGGTTATTTCCCTCATTTAGTTTATATAGATAGATATATTAGCCTATATAGACCCATACTAATACAAAATTATGCCACTTAAAGTTAACTAATATTAGCAGCTTTTAATAAAAAAATGACACAACCGTCTTTGACAATACTACTGACCTCCGATCGAAACACGGCAAGTTAAGTAGGCCTAATGCCATACAGCAATGAATCGCAAAGGGGAGTATGGAGGAAACTGAAGGTTTGCAGTGACAGAAAGACTCTTTATTCCACATGTAACCAAAGTCATGTATGTTCATGTAACAACTCCTTTATTATTTTGGATTTCAACCACGTAAACACATCGTAATGCATAGCGTATGCTACATTTAAAACCATCAAAATAGACCCGCCGTGAATGGTTAAATGAAAAACACAATGTAGCCTACAAAAATATGCCGCCAGTTGTGCCGCCTGGCCGTCAAGTGTTTCATCGCATACATGAGACCAGTAGTGTAGGGAAACCGTGACGTTTTCTACTACGTAATTAAGCGCATGCGCAGAACGGATCGTGCACTCACAAGGTGTTCGACTTGAAGATCGATCGGTGAATGACATCAAAGTACAAGAAAAAGCATGATATATTAATATTAAGACCCTTTCACGCGATACACGGCAGTCACACGGGTCTAGACTCTAGTTCAAGTCTAGTCGCAGCGCGGAGGCGGAGCTAAAGCGGTGCTCGTGCACCCAAAATCATGCCGCTTCCACAGATACAAATATTTTATCTTTTTGTAAGCGGTCTTTAACCAATTACTGATATTAACACACAATCATAGAACATTTCACTGAGCTCATGTGTTGAAAACATGAGATTTGTTTTTATATTTCTGCAATCTACTTTAGTTTGTGTGTTTTTTTTTTCATATTAATGTTTACACCAGACTTATTTGTCAGTGCTTTATGTTATCATAATTATTACATGCTTACAAGGCTGGAAGCTCAACAAATCAGTCAATATACCACTGTGATTGTAGTTGTTAAATACTGTCATTCATATCAATTCATGCATCTAATTTCATCGTAACATATAGGCCTGGCCTACAGAACAGAACATGCTTAATCTATCTAATATTGTGTTGGTCATACTATACACTGATTTAAAGAGCTTTAAAAAATAATTGCGTATTAAATCGCAATCGCAATATTGGTAAAAAAAAAAACGCAATTAGAGTATTTTCCAAAATCGTTCAGCCCTAATAATGACTTAATTTTATTATTTATTTATTTATTTATTTAGTATTTATTAATTTTATTTATTTTATATGTATTTTTTATTTTTAGCATAACTCGAGTTTCATCAAGCAATTTAGTGGCTCAAATGAAATCAAATAATATAATAATAATAATAATAATAATAATCATATAAATTAAGTATTATTTGTAAATGTTGTGCTGTTGGTCTGAAATCATTTTGTTTTTCAGGTGAACGGTGTTCCAGTAACTGGTCTGAGAGCAGGAACATTGAGGTGATTGTGTTTGACCTGTTTTACAGGCTACTTTAACATCCACCGTTTTCAGCTGTTGTTTTATGTTTTCTGACAGTTGTTCACGAGTCCCTTTAACTGCTATTTCTTTAACATCCCATAATACACGCCCACCTAGCGTTTATAACGTAAACGTTTCATTTGACTCCCTAGACTTTCCCAGGTCTACTGACCTTCACTACAGAAAGAGCCATTATTCATAAGTTATTATGAATTATACGGAGTTTGTAGATTACATTTGAAGCATCACAGCAAGATACTAATAAAAAAGGGCATCTGAATCTTCTGTGCACGACATGTAAGATTAACTAAATTAATAATGTATAAACACTGACTTTTTTTCTTTTCTACTGTAATTAAGTACACTTTAAGTATCTGTACTTTACTTGAGTATTATTTATGAAACTCATAACTTTAACTTCACTACATTTGAAAGACAAATATTGTACTTTTCACGCTCTACATTTCTATCAAGGTCTTCAAAGTAGAAAGTTGTTACAATGTTGCAGCTTTGAACGTCAGTGGATTTTTTTTGCACAAGCTTTTTATTATAAAAACATTTGCAAAATGTAAATAAAATAAATAAAGGATACCACAAGCTAGGGTAAATGTACCTATTAAGCTCACCAAAATCTACTTTGAGTCATTTTTAGTGCACAAGATATTGGTTTCAGTACAAGAAGTTGTTAAAATAAAATATTAATCTCTCACACAAAAAATGTTTAATTTTATTTTAAATGACAAAAGCATTTTGATTAAGATATACATCATTAAATTCAGAAAGTCAGGCTGTGCTTAATGGATACATGTTTGTGTTCTTTAAGCACACCCCTGTCCCCATTAAGCTCACATCAGGTTTTATTAAAAATTATTGTTTATTATAAGGAACATTTTTAAAGAATAATTGTAAAAATATATTTTTTTGAAGGTACAAAGTCAATCACAAAAAATAAAATATAATATAACTCTAAAATCAAGCAACAAGGCTTTCAAGTCGATCAGTTATATATTCAATGAAGTGTAATTTAAGCACATTGTAACCTCTAGACTAGTCCATGTTCAGCTAAATAACACATTCAGAAATCAGATAAAACGAACCAATAAAACATTTAATTCATGGGGATGAACACAGAAACTAGCCTCATTATAATCCTCTTATTAAATGGATGTCATCTTATCTATAGTCTCTTATGGCTGGAGAACACTACATGATTTAGCCCTGATTATCCACAGATTTACAGTCTGGAGAAGATGATGCTGGTTACCAAAGATCAGAGCCAGTCTGCAGATCTGAGTCGACAGAATCCACACAAAATCCATTAATGTGACAACCATCAGTTAATATTTAAAGACTGTTTATGAAGTATTTATATAGACGTTCAATATGAAGAGCTTAAAGAGAGCACACTGAGCTTAATGGGAGCAGCAACTATGTTTAATATATTGCATGTATTTATTAAAATTACAAGATTTTGATAATTTATAATATTATGGATTTAAAAGCACAAGCCAGTAATGCCTGTGAAGTAATATATTAGCGTAGCACACAATCTTCTACAGCTAGTCAGCTAACTGTGTTCTGTAGCATCTGCGCTGTGTTGCTAAAACTATCTTTTGGATCTAATGTAATTATTTCCCACATCCATGTTTCAGGTTATAATATGCAAAAGTCTGAACATGAATCTCTTAATTTTACAGTAAGTAGTGAAACTTACCCAAAATAAAGGCTTAAACATCTAAAAAACACCCATTTATAGGGCTCCTCTTGATGAAAGTTTTCAGACAGCTTTCAAAACGAAGACTCAAATCACAACGTGCAATGATCTGATCGACTTTATATTATAGGAGGTATATAGTAACAAACATATCAATTGGTTAAGACATCAAGTAGGATAATTTTTTTTTTTTTTCTGTTTGTAATCTGATCTCAACAATAGAAGTGAGCTTAATAGGTACATTTACCCCAGTCAGTGTATTCAGTAGGTGTAATGTATTATAAGTTTCTTCGGAGGAAGAAATATTACATACAACAATAATAAAACAGTGTGTTGCCTTAAAAAAAAAGTGATTTTACTTTTGGTACTTATAAAAGCAAGTACTTCTGTTCTTCTGCTTACATAAAAATCTGTCTTTACAACGTTCACTTGTAAAATGGAGTAATATTTGACCTGCAGTATCTTGTCCGCCTCTGTTTTTACAGGACAGAGTCACGTCTGGAGATTCCCAGCCGATGATGAGCTTTCACTGCAGTGAACCAGTCAATGAAGAGCTGGAATCAGACGCCCAGATAGACCCCTGTCCACATCCAGCGCTGGACTCACCACCTGTCTTAACAGATCCACCAGAACAGAAAGAAACGCAGTTAGCCGTTGCAGAAGATAAAATTACACAAACGACCTTATCCGTGAGCGACAACGAAATGCAGACGTTTCCCAATGTTTCTGAAGAACATCCTCCAGAAGCATCGAGCACGACTGAACCAGAGCCGAAGCCAGACGTTAAACAGGAATACGAAGACGTAACTGTGACGACTGAAGAAGACGAATGTGAAATCAGACGTCTCGAGGAGACGCAAGCGTGCCAGACTTCAAGTGAAAGCGCTGGAGCTCAGCTGAAGCCTGAGGAGAATGAGCTTCATGAACCAGATGAGTCTTTCCAGCCGTGTCCTCGCTGGAGCCCGTCTTCCTCCGGCGGGTATTTCAGCTCCGTGCGGAGCCAGATTACACAGAGCTGTCTTATAAACACAACATCAACAGAAAGGCTCGGCCCTTTAGAGAAGCAGGAGGACTTCGATCCGCCCGACGCTCCTTTAAGACCCTGCTCTGTGCGACTCCAGAGGGCTGAGAAGCTGCAGAGAGCCATCAGCCGGTTCCACGTTTGCAGCGTTTGTGATAAGATCTTCAAGTTCAGACGAACCCTGAGGAGACACAGACGCTTCCACACGGGCGAGAGACCCCACGGCTGCTCGCTGTGCTCCAGAGCCTTCATCCTGCGCAGAACGCTGCGGCAGCACAAGAAAGCTCACTTCAGGAGACCCTACAGCTGCATGCAGTGCGGGAAGAGGTTCAGACACTGGAGGAAGCTGCGGCTGCACTGGCGCTCTCACGCCGGAGAGAGTCCCTTCATCTGCAGCCGCTGCGGCAAACACTGCAGGACTCTGAAGAGCCTCGACCGCCACCTGGCTTACATCGACCACGACTGACAGAGCAAGCGTTCACCACCAGAAGAAGATTCACAACTAATGGCTTTTCTATAATATTCAGTGTCCACTTCACTGTGCAGTTACGTGTTGCAGTTTGTGTTTGTGAATACTGTAATATTGTAACTTTTCTTTTTCAAGTGTCTCAAACATTAATTAAATAAACTGAGTTGTATGTGTTCTCTATGAATACTAATGATTTCCTTGAAATGACAAGTGAAAAAGACCTACAGTCGGTACATAATATGACCTTTCTTTCTTTCTTTCTTTCTTTCTTTCTTTCTTTCTTTCTTTCTGTCTGTCTGTCTGTCTGTCTGTCTGTCTTTCTTTCTTTCTTTCTTTCTTTGAGCCCCCAGAATCATAAAACAAATGTTTTGGCTCAGTAAAAACTTTTTTTTTTTTTAATGATGCATTCTAATGGAATTATGTTGAACTAACAAACTACATTGAATTAGATGCAGTGTAGGATACACATATTTGATAGATAGAGCGGGTAAAATAAATATTGAACACGTCACCATTTTTCTCAGTAAATATATTTCTAAAGGTGCTGTTGACATGAAATTTTCACCAGATGTCAGTAACAACCAATACATGCAATAGGGATGGGTACCGAAACCCGGTATTAAATCGGTCCCGGTGATAAATTATGAAAGACCGGAGTATCGATAAGCTCTGACGTTAACGGTTCTGCTGTCGTCGGTACTGGAGAAATTAAGAAAACACACATACATTTATTATTGCTATACATTATCTTGCAAATTCTATCTCACCAGAGTCGCCAGCTGTTTTATATGCAATAATATTCAAACATTTGTGTATGATGCATTTTTGCTATTTGCAATTCAGAAGTAAGATCAGCTCACGCGGAGGAGCATCAGCACGCGCAACATGAAAGCCCTGTTTAATTATGATAGAAGAGAGAACTAACCATTCAAACATCTGCTTACACTTTAGGCCTGTGGCTGTTATATTAAGCCAATTTTTTTTAAAATTTTTTTTAGACTTTGGCTTCTAAGGATTATAGCTGTGTTTCTTGTAGCACAACTTCCTTACCTTCACAGCGGTGCACATTTATATATATATATAAAACAAAAAGTACCGAAAAGAATTCCGCTAAAGTACCGGATCGATAAGCAGTATCGGTAAGAGTAGTAATACCGTTAACACCTTAATGATACCCATCCCTACTCAGATGTATGGAGAGAACACAATCCTTCTATAAAACAATATACATGGGTGAAGGTCTGTAATGAAAGGATTTCTGCTGCTCGTTTGGACCGGTTTTATATATCTTGTAACCTGAAAAATAGAGTTGTTAGTACAGAAATTATTCCTAATACACTTTCTGATCATAAACGCATTAGGGTTGGGTTCACCCTGTCTAAAAGCACACATAAGAGCTGTTACTGGCATTTTAACACTAAACTTTTAAAAGATAAAGACTTTTGTGAAACTTTTAAGCTAATTTGGGAAGCATGGCAAACAGAAAAGAGTCTTTTTGAAAGTATTATACAGTGGTGGGAAGTTGGTAAAGTGCACAAGAGATTTCTCTCAGAAATATTCTGCTTATTCCTCTGTGGTTTTAAAAAATACTTTGAAGTGGCTTGAAACATAGATTGTTGATATTGAAATGAATATGACTGTTAATGATGATGTTAATTTAAAATAACGTTGGACTGAAAAGAAAAAAACATTTAAGTTTAATGTTGGATGAAAGGGTTAAAGGAGCTCTCATAAGAAGCCGTTATTTAACTCTGAAGGACATGGATGCTCCTACTACTTTCTTTTTTTAATTTAGAGCGTAAAGTGGGTCAGCAGAAATTGATGCTTTCGTTGAAGGACAATAATTGAGGACATGTTACCTCAGACCCACAGGAGATGCGAAAGCTTGCTGTTGATTTCTATTCTAATTTGTACGCTGCTGAAATCCCTGATGAACAATGCAGAAGAGAGCTGCTAAACGACTTACTGGTTTTATCTGAAGATCATAAAGAGCTTTTAGAGACTGATATCTCTTTTGAGGAAGTCTCTCTGGCTGTCAAGGGTCTCTCTTCAGGCAACAGTCCTGGCTTAGATGGACTACCGGCCGAGTGTTATAAATCGTTTTGGACAATAATAGGAGATGACTATTTTGAGGTACTTCAGAAATGCTGTAGTGAAGGCATTCTTCCTACTAGCTGTCAACGTGCTGTTTTATCTTTGATCCCAAAAAAGGAGATTTAACACTTTTAAAGAATCGGAGACCTGTGGCAATTTTGTGCACAGAATATAAAATGTTGTCTAAGGTTCTAGCAAATAGATTAAGGTGAATCCCATTTCTCTGTCTTACCCCTTCCCCTACCCCTTCGTCTTACCCCTAGCCCTTGTCCCTCGAAACCGAGTGGTAAGCGCTAGGGGTGAAAACATACCCCTATGAAATGAGACACCACTTGGTTATGGTTACGTCATCGTACATCGGCTGCTATGTCACCAGAGGCGACAACTGTTGATCACAAACTTCCAAGATGCCATCTGCAAGTGTGTGTATGTCGATTGCGTGTGTTTTATTAGTGATGTTTTTGCGATTGTTGTGCAAATCAGCGATGTAACGTTAGCGTAGCAAACTAGCGATTTTTTAAAACGTTTCAATTAAGAACATGGTTGCAAATATATATGTACAGGACTGTGTAGAGCACAAAACAAAACTGTCATAATTTTTAAATCAATTATTTAAGCCGAAAATGGGACTCTCTGGATGATCTGGCCGACATTGTTGCCGGTTGCGCAGTGTGTTCTGGGTACCCCTTGGTTTCAAGTAAGCTCGTGAAAATGCTTGGTTTTAAGGGGTATCTACCACTTCCCCTTAGCCCTACCCCTCGATCAAAACCAGAATTGGGATAGCCCTTACTCTCACGTGTACGTGCAAAACTAAGGGGAAGGGGTAAGACAGAGAAATGGGATTCACCCTAAATAATGTGTTGTATGAAGTTGTACACAAGGATCAGTCATATTGTGTTAAAAATAGGTCAATCATGGATAATCTTCATTTAATCAGGGATGTTGCTTATTGTAAAGATGTCAGTATGGGCCTGTTGTCTCTGGATCAGGAAACGACCTTTGACAGGGTTGATCATGGCTTTATGTTTGACACCCTTAATGCTTTTGGTTTTGTGGAAAAATTGATCTCAAGGATTAAACTTTTATATACTGAAGCGACATGCATGATCAAAATGGGTGGTGGGCTAAGTATCCCTATTAATGTTAAAAGAGGAATCAGACAAGGTTGTCCACTTTCAGGTCAACTGTACAGCATTGTAATTGAACCTTCGTTGTGTAAATTGAGAAGAGAGTTAAAGGGCCTACAGGTCAACACCCTAAACTGCTCTATTAAACTCTCTGCCTATGCTGATGATGTTACAGTCATAATCACAGACCAAAGTGACATTCAGGTGCTTAAACCGGCTTTAGAGTTTTATGGAAAAGCCTCATCAGCAGCATTTAACTGGGGAAAAAGTGATGCTTTATGGTGTGGTAGTGTTTTTAAAGGTCCAAATCTTCCTGGTGGGTTACAGTGGGGAAGTGCAGGTTTTAAATATTTAGGAGTGTTTTTAGGGACAGAAGAGTTTAAGAAGAAAAATTGGGAGGGCCTCTTGGAGAAAGTGTGTGCTAAGTTGTCTCGATGGAATTGGTTGCTACCCCAGTTGTCCTATAGGTGGAGGGTTCTGATATGTAACAATTTGGTTGCTTCTTCACTTTGGCACAGAATGACAATACTTGAACCTCCTGAGGATCTAGTGCAAAGAATACAACAGCGACTAGTGGATTTTTTCTGGTCGAGACAGCACTGGCTGAAGGCGGTGGTGCTGTATCTACCCAGACAAGAAGGAGGCCAGGGGGTGATTGATAGAGCGAGACTCAGGACTTTCAGAATGCAGACGGTACAAAGACTACTCTATGGAGTGGATGTGAGCTGGGCTGAAGTAGCTTGTGCCCTCCTAAGAAGAGCTGGAAACATGGGTCTGGACCACCACTTGTTCTTGATGGACATTAACAAACTGAATTTAAGTGGTCTGAGTGTCTTTTACAGATCAATTCTAAAGTCATGGACACTTTTTACTTTTTCATGGAGTGCAGATAGCACACAGAAATTATGGCTGAAGGAGGAACCACTTTTTTCAATTCTGCATAGCTATGTGGGCTGAAAACATGACAAAGATTGGACACTTGGACACTGATTTAAAAGACAAAAAAAAGATGGATTAGCCCTGAAAATGTAGCATCAAAACTGAGAATAAAATCAGTCACAAAACATGTTTACTCAGATTTTAGAGTCTCTGCCTCAGGACAATAGAATGGCAATGGAGACTTTTGATGAAGAGGCAGATAATTGTGACTTTCCAGAGTTGTTTTTTCTCAGCAAAGACTGGCACATGGCAAGAAAAAGAGGGCTGCTTATTGTCTTTTAAGATACCTCAGTTGGCCGCCTTCGGCGATACTGATAAGAAAGCCATTTACATTATGTGTGTGAAAGTGTGGCATCTTAACATACTGGAGAGTGTCAGCGAGTCAAAATGGCTGGAGGTTCTGGGGCCAGGTGCCTCCCCTAAAGGATGCTGGAGGTCCCTGTATAAGCCACCCATTGAGAAAAGGTCTGGAGACCTTCAGTGGAGAATAGTGCATGGGATTATAGCTACAAACAGACACAGAGCACACCTTGATCCAGAGGTAGGGGTAGGTTGTCCTTTTTGTAGAGAGCAGGAAACTGTTTTTCATTTGTTTTTAAAGTGTGAAAGGCTTCAACCTTTATTCTGTATCTTAGAAGAGTGGGTCAATACTTTAGGGGAAGTTTTTACTCCAGTACTTTTCATCTATGGACCAAAGTATATTAAAAGTAGGATGGAAGTACACGTTCTGATTAATTTTCTTTTTGGTCAGGCAAAATTGGCGATATGGCTATCAAGAAAACATCTCTTGAATGATGCTGGTCAACTGATGTTGTGGCTGTTTTAAAAGGTTATTAAAATCTCGTATTAAAATTGAGTTCACATATTATAAACTGGTCAATGATATGGAGATGTTTAAAGGTAAATGGGCTGTAAACCACTGTATTTGTGATGTTGATGAGCGTTTGCTGTTTTATATTTTTTTTTTTTGTTTTTTTTTTCTCATTTTATGAATGTATATATGTAAAAATGTAAGTAGGCCCATATGTATGTTTGAATTGTTGTTGTTGTAGTTGTTATTATGATTATTAATAGGTCTCTTACATATTTATTGAATGATTAAAGAAGACCTAAAAGTCAAAGTCTCTCTCTCTGTCACACTCTCGGAGGGGAGAGCAAGGAGCAAGGAGACCAGGAGATACAATCCAACATAGAGTTTTAATGACACAAGAAGACATATAATCACGGACACAGGACACTGGAGACACTGGGCTTTTAAACACAAGGGAATCAAACGAGGAGAACTGAAACAGGTGGGGAGCAATCAAAACACAGGTGGAGACTAATGACACAGGGCTGGGAACTGATAATTACAAATGACAGGAAACACCAAATAAGGTCACAAGAGGAGGGGAAACACGTGACATGGGGAACACAGGTCTGACAGTACTCCCCCCTCCCGAACGGTGCGTCCCGCACCGTACACCATCCAACGGGGAGGGGGGGTGGGCGCTCTGGAGGCCTTAAGGGACATGGAGACAGGACAGGACAGGAGGCCTCCAGGGCGGCGCCCATTATGGGAGCGGGGAGGTCGGGAGGCCATGGCGGATCCGGGGACTCGGGAGGCCATGATGGGTCAGGGAGCTCGGGAGGCCATGGCGGAGCAGGGAGCTCGGGAGGCCATGGCGGAGCAGGGAGCTCGGGAGGCCATGGCGGAGCAGGGAGCTCGGGAGGCCATGGTGGGACCGCCTCCAAGACCGCGGCCCCAGCCCCCACCTCGGTCTCTTCGGCCGGAGCCCTACTACCCCCCCCCAAAAATTTTCTTGGGGTACATAGGGGCTCCATCGGGCACTAGGGGGCGCCTTGGAGGCATGGACTCTAGGGGGCGCTTGGCAGGCGCGGGCATCAGAGGGCGCTGGAGAGGAGCGGGCTCTGGGGTACGCTGGCGAGGATCGGGCTCTGGGGTGCGCACTGGAGGGCGCTGGCGAGGAGCGGGCTCTGGGGTGCCCACTGGAGGGCACTGGCGTGGAGCAGCCACTGGAGGGCACTGGCGTGGAGCAGCCACTGGAGGGCACTGGCGTGGAGCAGCCACTGGAGGGCTCTGGCGTGGAGCCGCCACTGGAGGGCTCTGGCGTGGAGCCGCCACTGGAGGGCTCTGGCGTGGAGCAGCCACTGGAGGGCTCTGGCGTGGAGCAGCCACTGGAGGGCTCTGGCGTGGAGCAGCCACTCTGGAGAGCTGGACGGAACCAGCAGGGGCTCTGGAGAGCGCAGTCGAGGAGTGGGCACTGGAGAGCTCTGGCCATTAACGCCTATTTGGCTTGCCATATTTCTTGCCGGCTGGCAAGGGAGAGCCTCGGGCCGCGTTGGCGGGCTTGGGGGAGCCGCGGACGACGGCAGGCTGCTTCTGGATCGGGGCCGGACACTCTCCAGACACCGGAGGATCCCTTCCCTCCATTTTAGTCCATTGGTGTCTGGGAGGTCCACGGGACGATGGAAATTGGCCCCGTGCCAGAACAGAGATAGGATGGTGGCGTCATCTAATGCCGTCGCCGCGGCAAGCCTGCAGAACTCCCACGAAAACTCAAGGAACGGGAGATCTCGGTGGGCAAGGGCGATGAAGCGGGCGGCGATTTCCATCACCGCGGGAGCCAGGGAAAAAAACAGGAAATAAAAAACTTTTCAAAAAACGGGAAAACAAAACCGAGGGAGGAGAAACGCCGCTTCTTCAGTTTGGGTCCGTGATTCTGTCACACTCTCGGAGGGGAGAGCAAGGAGCAAGGAGACCAGGAGATACAATCCAACATAGAGTTTTAATGACACAAGAAGACATATAATCACGGACACAGGACACTGGAGACACTGGGCTTTTAAACACAAGGGAATCAAACGAGGAGAACTGAAACAGGTGGGGAGCAATCAAAACACAGGTGGAGACTAATGACACAGGGCTGGGAACTGATAATTACAAATGACAGGAAACACCAAATAAGGTCACAAGAGGAGGGGAAACACGTGACATGGGGAACACAGGTCTGACACTCTCTATCTCTCTCTCTTTCTCTTATCCTTAGCGTTGTGTCGAAGACGACTTCTTAGCTCATACGCTGCTGTATGCGGCCGCTGTTTCTCCAGCTCGACGGAAGGGGGGGTGACGGCCGGGATGGACTTGGCCCTGGCTGCCCAGGAGGGGATGATGCCAGGATGAACATGGATGCTTGCTAAACCTATTTTTTTTGCGTTTTCTTCTCTCCTCTCTCCTACTGGGATATTGTCCTTATTTATCCGGTACAACGATCTCTTTGCTGGTAAGACTGACTCTCCTTTTTTCTTTTTTGGAGGGGACTAATTTTATTAGGTTTAGTAGGTTTAATTAATATATATATATTTTTTTGGCTGTGTGAGCCTTTCGGGAGACATGTCTTGCGTTGGAGTGGATCGGTCACGACCTATCACTGTTTTTTGTTGCTCAGTCAGACCTATGTTCTCGGTAATGTGCGGTCTGAGTTGTTTCTTGTTTATGGTTGTCGGTTGTTCATATTTTTATGTTGTTTTTGTTTTTTAAAGCAGACATTTATACTTTTATTTATTTTACCTTATTTCTAAAGGGATTTTTCATCTAGGAGGTTTGGTATCTAAAATGCACATCTGTGTTTACGTGCTATTTACAGAATGGAAGTGCTTCTGTTTTGTTAATTTATTGAGTACAATCTTGGGATTATGAATATTCAATGCATACTCTAAATATTTTATCACTGAACTTGAATGGTTTAAATTCTGCTATTAAACGAACCCGTGTGTTAGAATATTTACACCGTAAATCTATTTCCTGTGCCCTAATACAAGAGACACATTTAAAACAATCTGACGTGGCATTTTTCCAGAATAAGTATTACAAATTAATAGCTTTTTCCTGCGCTCAAAATAAAACTAAGGGGGTGCTTATCCTTGTTGACCGGAAGTTGAATTTAATGATTGAAAACCTTGGTAGTGATGAGAAGGATACATTTGTTTTTATCCAATGCAAAATATATAATAATAGGTTAGCATTGGTCTCTATTTATGGTCTGAATGAGACAGACAGTGCAATCCTTACACAGATTTCCAAAACTTTACTTGAGGAGATTGATTGCCCTTTAGTGGTGGGTGGTGATTTTAATGCTGTCATAAATCCTGCTTTAGATAAATCTCAATCTGATACAACAGCCAATCCATCCTCTAAATTATTGAATAAATTTATCCCTGAGCTCAACTTAATCGATTTATGGAGAATTCAGAATACTAAAGCTAAGGACTTCACTTTTTTTCTAATAGACACAAGACTTTCTCTAGGATAGACTACATATTTCTCAGCCCATCTTTAATTTCATCTAATTCCTCCATCTCTATATTACCAATTTTATTATCTGATCATTCTGCTATGTTGTGCAGTTTTCCTCTTTCCGATGTTAAAGCCAAGTCCCCTTGATGGCGCTTTAACATATCATTATTAAGTAATCAGACTTTCATTATCTCTCTAAAATAATATATTAATATATTTCTTGAAATTAATATGCCCTCTGATGTGGATCCTCAAATACTGTGGGAAACGACTAAGTGTGCTATACGAGGTTTCTGTATATATTTCTCTTCTACTCTTGCCAAAGCGAAAACTCACCAGTTTACACAATTGGAAAATAAAATGCAATCATTACAAAACCTACAAAAACAACATTTTACTGAGCAACAGGCTACACAGCTGTCCTCTTTAAAAGAAGAATATGATTTACTTTCACACTCAAAGGCAGAATTTATTTTACATAGGATTAGACAAAAATATTATTTTGAATCAGAGAGACCTAGTCATTTATTGGCTCTTAGGTTGAAAGAATGCGAGTCTAAGGCATATATTAGCGCAATAAAATCATCAGATGATCAGGTCACCACGAACCCTGTGGCAATTAATGACATATTTAAAGGTTTTTACACAAATCTGTATAAAGCCGAAACAGATTTTGGTGAACCAATTTGTAAGCAGTATTTAGATAAATTGGAACTGCCTCGGATCTCACAGATAGATAAAGAATCTTTGGAGGCCCCATTAAATTGGAGGAACTTCACGTCTCTCTAAAAAGCCTTCAAAAGGGCAAATTGCCAGGTCTAGATGGTCTCCCCCCTGAATTATATTTAGATATTTGGAATTTGGTAGGGAATTTAATTTTGCAATTGAACATGGGGTATTTCACAGAGATCAAAAACATCACTGATTTCATTACTTCTTAAAAAAGGGAAAGATCCATTAGATTGTTCCAGCTACAGACCGATTTCGCTTATCCCATGTGATCTAAAAATCTATGCTAAAGTTTTTGCTTCTCGTATGGAGAAGGTAATTCACAGTCTGATCAAGGAGGACCAAACTGGTTTCATCAAGGGGCGCAATGCATCTGACAATATGCGTCGACTCCTTCATATTCTTGACTTTGCGGACTCCCACCCAACCCCTTGTGCGGTCTTTTCACTTGATGCAGAAAAAGCCTTTGACAGGCTAGAGTGGAATTATATGTGGGCAGTTCTGCAATGTTTTGGCTTCGGTGAACACTTCGTTTCTATGATTAAGACATCATACCACTCACCTGCAGCATCAGTCATAACTGGTAATATTATTTCCCCCTCATTCCCTTTACAGCGGGGAACGAGGCAGGGGTGTCCACTTTCCCCCTTATTGTTTTGTCTATCTCTTGAACCCTTAGCACAAGCCAAAAGGAAATCTGAAGTATCGATTAAGATTAATGACCATAATCGTAGTATTTCATTATACGCTGATGATATTATTCTATATTTAGACCACTTTGATGTTTCAGTCTCTAGTATAATTAAGGAATTTTATAATTTTAGTAGCCTATCGGGATATAAAATAAATTGGAGCAAATCTGCTTTAATGCCAACTAACAATGTTAAGGTTAATTTTTCTATTCCCTCATGTATCCCTATTAAGGAATCTTTCATCTATTTGGGCATTACCATATATAAAAACATTCATAAAATTGCCAGAGACAATTTTAATAACATTTTAGTTAAGGTCAAAAATGACATTCAAAGATGGAAGAATCTTAAAGTCTCTCTCCAAGGAAGAATCTCCACTGTTAAGATGAATTTGTTACCTCAATTTATTTATTTTTTTCTCTATGCTACCACTTTCTCCTCCTCCAGGTTACTTTAAGGAGATCAACTCCATAATTTCTAAGTTTATCTGGAATGATAAATGTCCCAGAATTAAACTTACATTACAACATCCTAATAGCGCAGGAGGACTGGCTGTACCAAATTTTGAATTATATTATTGGTCGTTCCAGCTTGAGGCTCTTCATAATTGGGTTGATCCTCAATCTACAGTTTTATGGAGGGTGATTGAAGCTGACAAGGTTAAACCAAATAGACTTCAAGATATTTTATTTACTGGCACAGGAAAAAAGGGGATAATTATAAATTTGGTCCGGTTGTGGCTAACTCTATTAAAATCTGGAAAACGGTTGAACGTCGGATAGGTGGACCCTTCAAATTCTGTAACAGTACACCTTTATGGGACAATTTTAATTTTGTATGCGGAAATCGTCCATTTGTCCAACCCTCTTGGTCTTCTTTGGGTGTAAACACATGCGGTGATACATTGTATATATGATAACTGGGGCCTCTGTTCGTTTCAGACATTAAGAGCCAAATTTTGTCTACCAGCATCTGCATATTTTGTTTTTCTTCAATTGCGTTCTGCTCTCAAAGTGTATGGCGTTCCTTGGTCTTCTTCCATTTCCTCTCATCCTATGCAGGACTGGATTGCACCATCTGTTTCCTTAATATATAATAAAATGATTGATTGTATTACAAAACCTCTTTCTATTAAAACTATTTGGAATAGGGAATTATCTGACCTTGATTTATCTGTCGACTGGGATAGAGTATGGTCTAATCTCAGCTTAACATCTAAATATCTGGCTCATCATTTTATTCACTTCAAAGTCATTCATAGAGCATACATAACTCCTCACAAAAGATTTAAAATGAAACTACAGTCAAATTTGAACTGCCATATATGTAACACTACATCATCAGGCACTTGTCTGCATATGTTTTGGGAATGTCCTGTCGTCATCAGTCTATGGACACATGTAAACCTGGTTTTGTCATCATTACTGCGAATTGATTGGTCTGTTAACCCAAGTTTGTGTCGTCTTAATGATGATTCAGGTCTCTGTATTAGTTCAATGCAAAAGAGAATGTTGTTTGCTGGTTTTACAGCTGTGAAGAAGACAATAATCCAGAACTGGTTTACACCACACATGTGTAGAAAAACATATTGGATCTGTAGCCTCCTGCAAATAGTGTCATGTGAATGTACAACGGCGCAAGTCGGTGGGGCCAGGATTTCGACCATTGATGCTTAGCAGTGTTTTTTGTTGGTCATACGTGATTGTATAAAGGAGTGACTTTTGTGTTCTTGTTGTCCTTCCCTCTCCCCCTCCCTTTTGATTGGACCTTGAGATGTTGAGTATGTGTCTGTTGTTTTGTTTTGTTGTATCTTGGATATTATGTTGTGTTGTGTGTGAAAAATAAAAAAAAGAAACAGCTTTTTCCTTGAAGCTGTTAGACTGTTGAACTCTAGCCATGCTCTGTAGGCACTCCTTCCCCCCTCCCGAATACACACATACATACACGCACACTGACCTGCACTACAAACACTTTATCCACTTTAAGTGTAATACTTCACTCATTATAGGTGCAATATTACGGATTACCTCCTTTGGATTATTTACCCTTGCACATCTGTATTTATGCTGCACATGCAGCATAATACTTTCTTTTTGTGGCTTTTAAACCGGGACCTGAGTCCTAATTTCGTACCATAACATGTAAATGTGAGCTGGTATGACAATAAAAGTTCCTTGATTCCATGATTCCTTATTTATTTATCTTTGTGTACAAAAAGTATTATCGACGCTTCATAACATTACGATTGAACCATAAAAAAAAAAAAAAGTAAATTTACTTTTGGTACTTAAGTCCTTTTATAAAAGGAAGTAGTTATGTACTTACGCTGTAAAAAGTGATGTTGACTTAACTTAAAAAAATTGAGGAAACCCGTTGCCTTAAAATTATTAAGTAAATAATATATTTTTTAAAAAGTTAAGTGAACTTGACAATTCACTTAACTTATTTTTTTTATTATTATTTACTTAATAATTTTAAGTGAATTGTCAAGTTCACTTAACTTTTTAAAAAATATATTATTTACTTAATAATTTTAAGGCAACGGGTTTCCTCAATGTTTTTAAGTTAAGTCAACTTATCACTTTTTACAGTGTACTTACGTAAAAATCTGTCTTTACTATGTTCATTTGCAAAATGCAGTAATATTTGACCAGCAGTATATTTTCCGCCTCTGTTTTTACAGGACGTTTTTATAGAATGTTGTTTGCTGGTTTTACAGCTGTGAAGAAGACAATAATCCAGAACTGGTTTACACCACACATGTGTAGAAAAACATATTGGATCTGTAGCCTCCTGCAAATAGTGTCATGTGAATGTACAACGGCGCAAGTCGGTGGGGCCAGGATTTCGACCATTGATGCTTAGCAGTGTTTTTTGTTGGTCATACGTGATTGTATAAAGGAGTGACTTTTGTGTTCTTGTTGTCCTTCCCTCTCCCCCTCCCTTTTGATTGGACCTTGAGATGTTGAGTATGTGTCTGTTGTTTTGTTTTGTTGTATCTTGGATATTATGTTGTGTTGTGTGTGAAAAATAAAAAAAAGAAACAGCTTTTTCCTTGAAGCTGTTAGACTGTTGAACTCTAGCCATGCTCTGTAGGCACTCCTTCCCCCCTCCCGAATACACACATACATACACGCACACTGACCTGCACTACAAACACTTTATCCACTTTAAGTGTAATACTTCACTCATTATAGGTGCAATATTACGGATTACCTCCTTTGGATTATTTACCCTTGCACATCTGTATTTATGCTGCACATGCAGCATAATACTTTCTTTTTGTGGCTTTTAAACCGGGACCTGAGTCCTAATTTCGTACCATAACATGTAAATGTGAGCTGGTATGACAATAAAAGTTCCTTGATTCCATGATTCCTTATTTATTTATCTTTGTGTACAAAAAGTATTATCGACGCTTCATAACATTACGATTGAACCATAAAAAATAAAAAAAGTAAATTTACTTTTGGTACTTAAGTCCTTTTATAAAAGGAAGTAGTTATGTACTTACGCTGTAAAAAGTGATGTTGACTTAACTTAAAAAAATTGAGGAAACCCGTTGCCTTAAAATTATTAAGTAAATAATATATTTTTTAAAAAGTTAAGTGAACTTGACAATTCACTTAACTTATTTTTTTTATTATTATTTACTTAATAATTTTAAGTGAATTGTCAAGTTCACTTAACTTTTTAAAAAATATATTATTTACTTAATAATTTTAAGGCAACGGGTTTCCTCAATGTTTTTAAGTTAAGTCAACTTATCACTTTTTACAGTGTACTTACGTAAAAATCTGTCTTTACTATGTTCATTTGCAAAATGCAGTAATATTTGACCAGCAGTATATTTTCCGCCTCTGTTTTTACAGGACAGAGTCACGTCTGGAGATTCCCAGCCGATGATGAGCTTTCACTGCAGTGAACCAGTCAATGAACCTGAAGAGCTGGAATCAGACGCCCAGAAAAACCTCAGTCCGCATCCAGCAGAGGAGTCACCTTCTGTCTTAACAGATCCGCCAGAACGGAAAGAAACACAGTTAGCTGTTGCAGAAGATAAAATTACACAAACGACCTTATCCGTGAGAGACAACGAAATGCAGACGTTTCCCAACGTTTCTGAAGAATATCCTCCAGAAGCATCGAGCACTGAACCAGAGCCGAAGCCAGACGTTAAACAGGAATACGAAGACGTAGCTGTGATGACTGAAGAAGACGAATGTGAAATCAGACGTTTCGAGGAGACGCAAGCATGCCAGACTTCAAGTGAAAGTGCTGGAGCTCAGCTGAAGCGTGAGGAGAATGAGCTTCATGAACCAGAAGAGTCTTTCCAGCCGTGTCCTCACTGGAGCCCGTCTTCCTCCGGCGGGTATTTCAGCTCCGTGCTGAGCCAGATTACACAGAGCTGTCTTATAAACACAACATCAACAGAAAGGCTCGGCCCTTTACAGAAGCAGGAGGACTTCGATCCACCCGACGCTCCTTTAAGACCCTGCTCTGTGCGACTCCAGAGGGCTAAGAAACTGCAGAGAGCCATCAGCCGGTTCCACGTTTGCAGCGTTTGTGATAAGATCTTCATGTACAGACGAACCTTGAGGAGACACAGACGCTTCCACACGGGTGAGAGACCCCACGGCTGCTCGCTGTGCTCCAGAGCCTTCATCCTGCGCAGAACGCTGCGGCAGCACAAGAAAGCTCACTTCAGGAGGCCCTACAGCTGCACGCAGTGCGGGAAGAGGTTCAGACACTGGAGGAAGCTGCGGCTGCACTGGCGCTCTCACGCCGGAGAGAGTCCCTTCATCTGCAGCCGCTACGGCAAACACTGCAGGACTCTGAAGAGCCTCGACCGCCACCTGGCTTACATCAACCACGACTGAGAGAGCAAGCGTTCACCACCAGAAGAAGATTCACAACTAATGGCTTTTCTATAATATTCACAGTATACACTTCACTGTGCAGTTACGTATTACAGTTTCTGTTTGTGAATAGTGTCATATTGTCTTTGACTTTTCTTTTTCAAGTGTCTCAAACATTAATTAAATAAACTGAGTTGTATGTGTTCTTTATGACTGCTAATTATTTCCTTGAAATGACGAGTGACAAAAACCTACACTCAGTACATAATATGACCTGTATTTATTTATTTATTTAATTGCCCCCCCAAATCTTAAACCAAATGTTTTGGCTCAGTAAAAAATGTTTTTTTTTTTAATGACAACTTCTAATGGAATTATGTTGAACTAACAAACTACATTGAATTAAATGCAGTGTAGGATAAACATTTTTGATAGATAGATAGATAGATAGATAGATAGATAGATAGATAGATAGATAGATAGATAGATAGATAGATGGATAGATAAAGCGGGTGAAATAAGTATTGAACACATCACCATTTTTCATGAAATTTTCACCAGATGTCAGTAACAACCCAATTAACATTCCTTTAAAACATACAACATTAAGATGAACACATTTAGAGACAATTGTATACATTTGTGTGCAAATGTGCGTTTTCAATAACTGTCAGGGAAGATATTATTGTTACGGGGTTGACGAGACGTGAGACAGGCGGATCCATCTGCAAGCTTTTATTATAATACATGGTCAATACAGGCAGGGTCGGACAGTAGCAAACAGGTATGGCATGGGCAAGACACAAGAATAATCCAAGGGCAAATGGATCCGCCTGTCTCACGTCTCGTCAGCTCCATAACAGAATACTCGGCCACGAAAGGATCCAGCGGCTTTTCATGTGGATATTGGCCAGGTATGGACATTGCAAGGATGTTGTTACACCTCGAGCAGGGCTCTCGACCACTCGAGGATTATATACAAGAATATTTAGACCTCGCCCATTTCTCTGATCTGCCGGACTGTGTACTCATAGACTTCTTTTGTGAGGGCATTAATCAGCCGCTGAAGTCGCAGCTAATCCGTGAGGGTCCCCGTTCATCTCTCAGTCAGTTTCTGGACTATGCTTTGCTATGTGTTGGCTCTTCGTTCACTGTGGGGGTCGCGGAGGAACGAGACACCGCACCCAATTGTGTGGACACAGCCACGCTAGATCACGCTCACAAAATGGCGGCAACAACAACACCCCGTAGCGGCATTGCGGCCAATCACAAGCCAGGTCAGTTCCCAGCTGATGTTAAAGAGTCAAGCCAAGCCACCAATGATCTCCGTGAGTCAAGCCAAGCCACAGTTGATCGTCACAAGTCAAGCCAAGCCACAGTTGATCGTCACAAGTCAAGCCAAGCCACAGTTGATCGTCACAAGTCAAGCCAAAGCACAGCTAATCATCACAAGTCAAGCCAAGCCACCGTTGATCGTCACGAGTCACGCCACGTCACCGCTGACCAGCCAGAGTCACGCCACATCACAGCTGACCAGCCAGAGTCACGCCACGTCACAGCTGACCAGCCAGAGTCACGCCACGTCACAGCTGACCAGCCAGAGTCACGCCAAGTCACAGCTGATCCGCCAGAGTCACAGCACGTCTCAGCTGCTCCGCCAGAGTCACAGCACGTCTCAGCTGCTCCGCCAGAGTCACAGCACGTCTCAGCTGCTCCGCCAGAGTCACAGCACGTCTCAGCTGCTCCGCCAGAGTCACAGCACGTCTCAGTTGATCTGCCAGAATCTCGTCATGTCCTGTCTGTTGCACCCAGTTCATCAAGGTCAGTCTTTCGGTACCCCAGTCTGATGTCTAGTGTGAGGGATGTCCCACTGGTGTCTGTACGCGCCGCTGGCATCCCCAAATCCACTCACTCTGACCCTCCTGTCTATGAACTGATTACCCTGTCTGAAGCGCTTCCCAGGGTGGGGATAGCACTATGTTGCATTTGGGCCACGTACACCACCACGGTACTGCCCCAGGGGAAGGCATCGGCCGCAGAACCTCCCCAAGCGGTGGTGCTCGCCTTAGCCCCTGGTAAGGTGGTGGCGCCCAGCAATAGATTCTCACCCGGTCATGGTACCACCGTAGAACCTCCAGAGGTGGCGGCGGTAGCTGCAGAACCTCCAGAGGTGTCGGTGGTATCCCTCTACGAACTCTCATCCTGTCCTGTCACGGCTATGAAGGCCGTCTGTGAGCTCTCACCCTGTCCTGTCCCGGCCACGGAGGCCGTCTATGAACTCTCGCCCTGTCCTGCCCCGGCCACGGAGGCCATCTATGAACTCTCGCCCTGTCCTGTCCCGGCCACGGAGGCCGTCTGTGAACCCTTGCCCTGTCCTGTCACGGCTAAGAAGGCCGTCTGTGAGCTCTCATCCTGTCCTGTCACGGCCAGGGAGGCCATCTATGAACTCTCGCCCTGTCCTGCCCCGACCATGGAGGCCATCTATGAACTCGCGCCCTGTCCTGCCCCGGCCACGGAGGCCATCTATGAACTCTCGCCCTGTCCTGTCCCGGCCACGGAGGCCGAGTATTGTTAGCCTAGTCTGCATACAAAGCGTTTCCCTGTATTCCTAGTTTGATTTCCCGTGTTTTGATTCCTGCCCGTGTTCTTGGATTGTTCTCTCTGCCTAGCCCTCTGGATACTGTACGCTGATCGTCGACTCACGCTTGTTTAACGGACTGCTCTGTGTTTTGCCCCTGCCATACCTGTTTGCCGTATACTGACCCTGCCTGTGTTTTGACCATGTTTAAGAATAAAGCCTTGCAAATGGATCCGCCTGTCTCACGTCTCGTCAGCTCCATAACAATTATAACAGTGAATACACAACATGCGATGCTTCACATTCACAGCTTTACTTAGAATGAAGTGCATCATGAGAACTCCCTGAGAATACACGCACGCAGGGCCGCATTAAGACCTCACTGGGCCCCGGGGCTATGACTTACTGCAGGGCCCCCATCACAATAATTATATATAGCTTTAAATAGGATTTTATCCTATAAACATTTTTGATGCACTGAAATTTCATAATTCTTGTTACTAATTACAATATCACAAAAAATAATACTAGACAAAATAAAACCAAGCTTACTGAAGACAAGTAAACAGTCACGAATGACAAGAGAATAAAGATACTTAACAAATCGACCTACTTGGAAAAACTTAAAGCACTGAATAAAAAACATTATATTGTATAAAGTAAATGTACAAATAGATCGAATAGTCTTCACTGTACAAATTCAATATAGATTAATTCTTATTTTACAAAAGTGATTCAGTCAAGGACATGGAGTGATTTTCTTTCTGAAGTTTGATTCACATTATTGACACAAATGGCAACAGCAGCAATATTAGGCTGCTTTCGACGAATAGTTCACCAAAAAAAAAAAAAATTCTGTTGTTTTTCTTAACCTGTATGAGTTTCCTTTTGCTGTTGAACGCAAAAGAATATATTGGGAACAATACTGGTAACGAAACAGCTGCTGCATGACTTTCATAGTATGAAAAAAAAAAAAAAAAAGAAAATACACTATTGGAGTCAATGGGGACCAGAAACCTTCTGATTATGAACAGTCTTCAAAATATCTTCTTTTATGTTGAGGTGAACAACGAAATTCATACAGGTTCAGAACAACTCGAGGCTGAGTAAATGATGACAGTATTTTCATTTTTGGGTGAACTATCCCTTTAAAATCTCATCATACAATTCCAGGAACTCACATAGCCTACTACATTTCACATGCATGCTTTATCTTTAACTGTAATGTTCACGAATGATTGTTTACAAGGATACTCGCAAGAACGGGCATTTTGACACATAACTGTATTTGACTGTTTAAGCTCAAGGCTCGAAGAATAATTCAAGTTTAGGCAGGTGCTTTACACGCAGGTGCGCGCCGCGCGTTTTAGGTTGAAACTGTCTTAATGCGCGCATTTGCCAAAATGAATTCTGCCCCGCTTCTTAATGTCTCTGAACAGTTAAATTAGTTTTTAAACCACAATGTGTAAATTACTTTAAATGATAAGCTAACATCATGACGCACAAAACGATTGACATATTTCTACCGTATTTTTTCTCAACCCAAAAGCGAATATAGGCCTATAGAGTTTGCTCAAGCACAAGCAATATGCATCCATCAAGTTAATAATCAAACTAACCTAAAATCTGTGGCGACGATGACGCTATGTTTTTATCTTCTCCATGTGTCCGGTCCACTTGCTGTTCCACTTCCACTCCATCATTAGCTTTAGTAAAATAACCTGATAGCTGGGAATTTTACTGACTAACTCGTGTTTTCCCTCTCTCCTATTTTTTTTTTTTTTTTAGAATAGCCCCTCTCTCACATATTATTATTATTATTTTATTTTTTTAAGAATAGTTGACATTTTTACTTATCGAAGATTGTTCTTTTGCATGACCATTTCCAGATTATGCGACAGTGCGGATGCAGCGGTCACCTGATAGATACACAGGTCGTTCAAAAGCAAATATAAAATAAATGCATTTGATTGGTAAAACAAATGAACGCGAAACGTGAATGAAATTTATGGAAAAGCTCCACTAAATAATAACGCTAATAAGTGGGGGGCGTGGTGGGGCTTTGGCGATTGGCACAATGACCAGTCAATCTACTCCACAGCCAATCATGGGCCCCCTCCTTGCTCGGGCCCCGGGGATTCAGCCCCGCCTATAGACCAATGGTTAATGCGGCCCTGCACGCACGCACACACCCGCAACCAATCAGATACGCCCACTTTAACCATTACAACATGCTGGATGTTGTTAGTATAACTGTCTACGATAGACACACGCTTTTAAACATTGGTTCCTTCGTTGCGCAACGCAAACCGGACTTTGAGTTCTTGAACGCCGGTGCTTTGTTTACGGACACCGCATCAGAGCCCTTTGTCTGGGCAGCACGGTCACGACCGAGGAAACGCCGCCGGAAAAGGGGAAAGAGAGCCAGAGTCCGTCCCCTCCGACCTCCTCTCCCAACCATTTTGCTGGCTAACGTTCAGTCACTGGACAACAAACTCTGAACTGCGAGCGCGCATCTCATACCAACGAGAAATAAGCTGCATTATTTGCCTCACAGAAACCTGGATGTCTGCAGTTGTTCCAGACTCAGCCATGGAGCTTACGGGGTTTCATCAGGAAGTGTGTAGAGGACGTAGTGCCGACAAAAACAATCCGCATCTACCCCAACCAAAAATCGTGGATTAACAGCGATGTTCGAGCAGCCTTGTCAGCGCGGACATCTGCCTTTAAATCCGGGAACTTTGATGATCGAAAACAAGCCAGTTATGATCTCAGGAAATCCATCAAAAGCGCCAAACGACAATATAAACACAAAGTTGAAGAACAATTCAACACCAACAACGCAAGAAGCATGTGGCAGGGCATCAATAGCATCACAGATTTTAAAGGGAATAAACCAGCTACAGTGAGCATTGCCGCCTCTCTACCGGACGAGGTTAATCTTTTTTATGCTCGTTTCTAGGCTCACAACACCGCCCACACAGAGAACGCTCCCGTGGCTGTTGCAGAAGAGGCGAGTGCAATCTCCATTTCTATCGCAGATGTAACCCGATCCTTCAGATGGGTGAATATCCACAAGGCTGTGGGTCCTGATGGCATCCCAGGCCATGTGCTCCGAGCATGTGCATTCTAGCTAGCCGGGGTTTTCACAGACATTTTCAACCTCTCCCTCTCTCTGTCTGTGGTTCCCTTATGCTTCAAAAAATCATGCCCATACCAAAGAAAAATAAAATCACATGCTTGAATGACTGGAGGCCCATTGCTCTGACACCCATCTTCAGCAAGTGTTTTGAGAAACTCATCAGAGACTACATCTGCTCTGTGCTGCCTGCCTCACTGGATCTGCTGCAATTTGCATATCGCAGCAACCGTTCCACAGACGACGCTATTGCCTTCACCCTGCACACTGCTCTCTCCCACCTGGAAAACAAGAACGCCTATGTGAGAATGCTGTTTGTGTACTATTTGACTATAGCTCCGCATTCAATACCATAGTGCCTGCCACACTGGTTGCGAAGCTCCAGACTCTAGGACTAAACAAATCTTTGTGCAGCTGGATCCCAGCATCCTCAGAACATTCTACACCTGCACTGTGGAGAGCATCCCGACCGGCTGCATCACCGCCTGGTTTGGAAACAGCACCGCTAGCAACCGCAAAGCCCTGCAAAGGGTTGTGCGAACTGCCCGCCACATTGTTGGAGGTGAGCTTCCTTCCCTCCAGGACATCTACACCAGGCGGTGTATAAGGAAAGCCCGGAGGATCACCAATGACTCCAGCCACCCGTCCCACAGACTGTTCTCTCTGCTGCCCTCAGGAAGACGTCTCCGCAGCATCCGAACTTCTTACTAGCCGACTGAGGGATAGCTTTTTCCCTCAGGCTATCAGGCTAATGAACAGTCAGAACTAATACACCCTACAGCACACTCCCACTTTACGATATGCCACGCACTGCACTTTAACTCCAACACAGTTCAAACTGGTCTACACGTACACACTGCACAAATACAAAAATCTATCTGCTACAACCGGATACCATCCAATGCACATCCATGACATTTGCGTATACAGATAATGTATAATCTACTGCACCTTGCATATTATTGTGTGTGTATATATGTGTACATAATGTAGAATGTGTACATACGGTGTATTATGTGTATTGATAACTGTAAGTATGTCAAATAGTACACTGTGTGTACTGAGTATATGTATGTGTATATTGCACATTGTCATCTGTATAAGTCTACGTATGTAATGGTATGTTAATTGTTTCTGCACTGTCTGGAGCACACTCTCAAGAATTTCACTCACCAAGGCACATGTGCTGTGATGATGTGACACTAATAGTGATTTGATTTGATTTGATTAAAAATATCAATTTTATGATCAACCTGAATAGAAACCGTACAAGCACAAACACAACCTATATTCACAACATCACAGATACACTATAGCGCACCCCAATCTATATGCTTTCCCTGCGGTCATGCTCATCCCAGCGGTCTTGTGCAGGGTAAAGACGTGTGGAGTCCACCTTCTCCTATTAGCCCCGTTCTGGCCTTCCCAGACATGGTTCTCAGAGTTGGCCTCTCTTCTGGAAGGTGATCCTTGGGAGATTCCAATCAGGAAATATATGTTGTGTCAGCTCCAGGGCAGCATTTGGCACCCATGTCCAGAGATCTGGAAGTTGTGGGTTTGGCCGATCAGAGGTTGCCCATAGCCTTTGATCTCTCAGATGGAGTCTGTGAGACCAGTAATAGTGCCAGGGCCCTTTCCACTAGGAGGCTCTATTCCTCCAAATAGAGTTTTTTTTTAAAAAATCCTGGTGCTTGGCTCATGCTGTGGACCCAGTCAGCTGCCCAGTTGGTTCAGTGCTGGAGTTCCTGCCAAGTAAGTTTTTGGCTGGAGCGACGTGAGCACGGGTCTATGTCAATCACGTATGATGTAGGGGTGGTATCTCGCGCCATCAGCCAATGAATTGGCGTGATTCTATACGGGCTTTAGACAATCGTCACACCTGGGGGTGTTCCCCCAGAATAATACCGATTTAATGACCATGAGACAGAAATGTATTTGTATTGCTGTATACGGTTTGGCTAAAGGTACATTCTGAATGCAGAGGGACAACAAGTACAATTGTAAAGTTACTTTATTGAAACAAACCACAAACAATAAAAATACATCTCAAAGTTACATATTATGCATAAGAAATAATCAACTCACTGGTAAAGCAGTGCTCACTTATTGGCCTGTTGTCCAGGTAAAGCAAGATATATTGTAAATCACTTCTACTGGAATAAATGTGGCCATAACAAATGCATCTCAAATGTATATGATATGAATAAAAACCAACAGCATTTATTTTCACTTAATTGGATAATATTAAGTGGTCAAAACACTTGAAAATAATTTGAATTTACAGACCTGCCACCAAAATCATAAATAATAATTTCAAATGTATTATTATTGTTGTTATTATTATTATAATTATTATTATTATTATGATTAATAATTCCTCCTCTCTCTTCCCGAATGGATCCTCTACATTCCTCTAAAAGTAAGTGATTAGTATCAAGCGCCATGGCTAAATTCTACTTATAACTAATAACTATTGTCAACTTGTCTCCCCCCCCCCCCCAATGTAAGAATGTGTCCTGGACGTGCCATTTGAGGACATTTGAGTTCGGAGATTCATTCCATCCCACAGTCATCTAGTCCAGAAGTTAAATCACTAAATCACGCAATTCAGATATGACCTCTGAGAGAAGGGAAGACATTTTTTCACTGAGAACAATAAACAGCTGACACAGTACTACTGACAAATGTTTGATGAATGTGGCAAAGAGTTTTATGAGTTTGAAATCTAATGCATTACTTTACTTACCATTCTCCTCATATCTGATGTTGTAGGCAACAGGTCCTCTGATATTGAAGCCAAGGTAGAAAGAAACCTGGCCTTGTTTGTACACACTGGCCCGATTGTGAGGGATGACTTGAATATGTTGCCCATCTATAACAGCAAACACTTCATGATTTTTGACCTTCCCCCTGATGCGCTGAAGACATTCGACTTCTGCTTTTTCATGTCCTTCACTGAGGAGCTCTAGAGACATTTCATCTAGTTTTGAGGAATGAACCAGTCTCTGCAAACCATTTCCATTCCCTAAGAAGAACAGAGGCAGCAGGTAGCGACCCCGAAGGTATTTCTGATACTTATTCTTGTATGACTGATTCATATGTTGGACACACTTTTCAAGGTCTAGGGGGTTTGCTATTGCTGGCTGTGATTCATCAGGCCAAAAGAGCAAAAAAATCAAGAGGTAAAACTCTGGGCTTCTGTCTTGAGCTTCTGTTGCCCAAATTTTCTGTAACCTGGCCTGAAGATCTTCTGCTTTTTCACACGCCTCACCAGACTGACTCAAGATAATGTTGGCAAGAATGTAGAGAACGGTTTGTGTTTCATTTTCTGACCGGGGTTTTTCAATTGCACTCAAATTGTGTTCATAAACATCGATGTCTGATTTTAAGAAATAAAGCAGTCCTCCAAAAGACATCATTTTTTTCTCATTCAGGGTCATTTTATTGCTTTTGCCCTGTTTGAAATATAGCTTGTAGCACTTTTCAGCATCTCTACAAATATAGTCTGGGTCCTCATCTTCAATGCTTTGTCTTGAGAATGCCAGGTACCATTCAAAGAAATCATATTTCTTCTCCACATCACATTTGAGACTATTTATGTATTGATGAAAAGGCATTTTTGGATGTATGATCTTGCAAACCTAGAGGAATCCAAAGAGACCCCTGTTATTGAATGTGGTTTTGTCTTCTGCCTCGTCTTCAGCTGCTTTCTCTTCTTCTTTAAATGCTTTAATGGCAGACTGTGCAATGGGCAAACATGCATTAATGTCTGAGAATGTCTTTTTAGTTTCATTCAGCAGGTGGTTTTTGTGAACTTGTCCCAAAGTATGACTGATATGTGAATTTTGGGGATCTCGTTTAATGGCCTCTTCTGCCCATTTTCTTGCCTCCTCATATTTGATGTCCTCTTTTACCTTAATGTAAAACAAACGTGCAAGTGTTTGAGGATAAACAGGGTTTGTGTCAAACAAATCTGAAGCTTGCTTCAACAAATCAATCCATTGGTTGGTATTATTTTCACTTTCATTTATGATGTCAAGAATCAGTCTGGA
This sequence comes from Aspiorhynchus laticeps, assembly GCA_023376895.1. NCBI lineage: Eukaryota > Metazoa > Chordata > Actinopteri > Cypriniformes > Cyprinidae > Aspiorhynchus > Aspiorhynchus laticeps. The sequence continues at coordinate 61,873,535 of CM041795.1, forward strand.
AAACTTCTCCTTTTCCATCAGAACCTCAGATCTTACAACTAACATTATCCTGCAAATTTGTGCATAATTACTCTCCTTTCCTTTTACCAAACTGTTCAAGAAGTCAAGAGCGATGTTGAATCTTGTCAGTTTGTGCTCAGTGAACATTTTGAGACAGGCATCAGCAATCATTGGATGTGCCAGGCGTACGCATTGGTCTTTTTGTTCTCCTTCTGAGAAAATGACTATGAGATCCATGAAAGGCTTCATGATTGTTTCCAGTGTGGGGTTTTCCTCGTCGTTCGGCTGTTTTGTTTGATCCATGAATTCCTCACAGAAAATCTTCAACAAGTGTGAACCTGGGCCATATGAGTTTATCAAAGACAAAAAACTGAGAAGTCTTGTGTTGCTGGACTCTTTGTGATTTTCAACATATGTTTCCATTTCTTCTGTGATCACTTTCTCTGCATCCTCTTTCTGGAAACCTCCCTGCATTATGTTAAAGGCATGGAACTTCTTTGACATTTCCTTGTGTTTCCTTTTCAACTCCTTATTTTTCTGAGCAAACCTCTCCTTCTCCTCTATTAAGAGCTCCATTTTAAGCTTCACATCATCTGTTGAACGAACGATGGTAAGAAGATCTGCAGGGCTGCAATTAAAAATGATCACAACTGGAGTGTTTGTAGTGATGTCCCTCTCATGTATTTCTTCACTCAGGTTTTTCCGGAGAATATTCTTGATTGGCAGATCACCATTTGTGTTTCCCTTGGTGTCCAGTAGCAGCAGCACAGTTTTTCGATCTTGTTCAGCATTTTCTTCACTGGACAGCAGAAAAAGGTCCACCACTTGTTTCGACAGATCTTTGATGTCTAGATCTGAATTGATCACTCTGGCACATCTGATATCTTTCCGGAAATGCCAAAGCACCTGCATGGTGAGAGTTGAGCCTCCACTGCCAGGCTGGTATCGTAAAGAAACTTCAGTGATCGGGCGGCTGTTTCCTTTTTTTCTCTCAACTAACTGTATTAAATCTTTGAAATGATCCCTTTCGACCAATGGTGAGTTCACAGATGAGTAAAAATGTTGCCACTGTGGTGGGGCTCCTTTAAGAAAGTCAGTCTCATGCTTCCTACAAACTTTAGAGTTAATTACAGAGTCTTCAGACTCAAACATATCAGACCACACAATGTCGAGGCATGAAAGTGAATCTCTAAAGCCCCTTTCACACAGAGATTCCGGAAAATACACGGGTAATGTGTTGCGGCATTTGTTCCCGGATCATCAGATTTGCTGCATTCACACTGCCAGTGATTTTCCGGAATCTGTGCGTGCATTCACACACAACCCGTAAAGATCCCGTAAAGACACGTGACCTTTCATGTGACGTGTATAATGCGCCGCGCACCATTTCACTAAACTGGAGAATGATTTCAGCTTCAGCACGGATAGCAAGGAGCTCCCTGATCGCTGCTTCATTCCAGTTTACATATTTTTTTGTCGTGTGAACGTTGATCTGCCTTCAAAACACCCGGTAAAACAGTCGAACGATAAAGTGCGTCATCACTACGACGCACACTTTACGGCATTGATCCGGCTTTTGTTCACACAGCGCTCGTTCCGGGACTGAACCCGGCAATGTTACTAGGTCCCAACCCGGGATCAATCCCGGAATTAATCCCGGGACGTGTTTGCGTTCACACAGAAGGCACTCCGGCAATTTTCTGGCAATTTTCCGGGACCAATGTGCAGTGTGAAAGGGGCTTAAGTTCAGCTGGAACTGAGATCGGTGTTTCACTGGATGAAGGTAACAGGCACATCATCAGTCCTGATTTGTTTTGTCTTTTTCCAAGATAGCTTTGTGGAAGAAATGTTTCAAAGTTGTTGGCAAATTCCTGCAAAATAACAAAACACATATCATACAGAATAATGAAGTGTATGCCTAATACCTGGCAGATATGTGGAAGGATTGTCGAGAGAGAACAAAAGACACATGAAGAGGCAGACATTAGACAAAAATCACTTGACATAGTCTTGAAAAGGTTTCATAAAATTAGGGATAATATCCTCTTATTTGAAATGAAGCATGACCAGACTTATGGCTTCAGTTTAATACATTCATTCATTCACTTATTTGGTTGACTCACAACAGCCACATACCTATTTATATGTATTATGCCTATATTTCTTGAATATCTGCTTTCTAAAAATATGATGTTAGTCATCTTGGTAGTTGATTGTTATGATTTGGTAAGGAGGATGAAGGAGAAAGATATAATCATGACCAGTTTTTTTTTCAACATAAATAAGATAGGGCTACTACAGCTTAACATACCAGCTAAAACACAAAGACTGACTATGAACAAATGACAAGCATAAGTAGAAATGCACAGAATAATGATCAGCTAAACTAAGTGACAAACATAATCAGTGAAGTGACAAACAAGGACATATTCAGCAACCAAGGGAACAGGAACTTAAATGCATGAACTGAGAAACCATGTATAACGGAAGTAAATAAACATCAAAAATAGAGTTTTAGGAAACAAAAACCCAGACAACATGTGACATTAGTACTACTGGAAACACTATGGACCCTTTTTACAGTTCAGTTGTGTTTATGTTTGTGTGCAACATACTTTGTGTTAGAAAGACTCAAGCAGCAGCACTTTTTCTGTAATGCAATGGCAAGGTAATAGAACACAAAACACAGTGTTATAAATATATAATATTTGCTAGATTTGCAATGTTAGTAACTGTGAAAACATCATCACAGTCTGTGAAAAGCATCCATTGGAAGTGAGTGTGTATTTCCTACAATATTACTACTTTAATTATAAACATACTTTTTATAAGACAGAGAAATGCATGAATAGTTTTACCGTTCTGCTGACAGTCAGCTGTTGTTCAGTATTCAACAGCAGATAAGGCACTGCACACCTTATATATGCTAAGAAATGAGTGTGAAATCCTATCCTCTTTGTGTCATAAACCTGTTACACCTGGGGCCTGTACCATAAAGCCGGTTTAGCTGGCTAGACAGGTAAGTTTAAATTTAGTTTGCACCAATCCTAGGTTTTAGGTACCATGAAAGTGGCTTGACTTTTAGTGGTGTTCATCACCGTAGTAACTTATGCTCCACAGCTAACCTGCTCCGGGGCAGGTTATGTTCTGGTTTAGAGATCTCAAACCAAAATTTGACCAATCAGCTTCAAGCAAAGTAGCACATCTCTGATGCAATAAAGTCACTCGCCCAGTTTTTTCTTACGCCAAATTAAAGGACGCTACATAGTAAAACATTTTTAAAAATAACATTTTCTGATTTTTAGAGATGACTATTTTTTATAATTATTTTATATGATTTATATCCATTACACAAGCTAGCTTAGTTTAATAGTAATTATTAAGCTTTTATTTTAAATTAATAAGCTATAAAGATATAGATAACATGCAATATAAATATGCTTTAGAATCAATAGCTTTAAACATGACTACATATGAGCTTAGTTTTTTAAGTGTTTTTATACCTATAAATATTATCAACTATACAACTTTTACTTGTTCATGGATAGATTGTTTCATCTAGTAAATTTGTTTAAAATCTTCATATTGTTCAATCTTTTAATATTTGGTAGTAGATTGCACTGACTCTCTCATGAGAAGTGAATTACAGTTTCAAGGCATGTGATTGGCTGTTCGCCACTGATGTCACATTTTCACGTGCACATGCTCCATTAACTCAGGATCAAGCCTGAGTTGACAGAGAAAGTTGATGATCTGCTTGATGGTACCAACAAAGCCGGATTGGACTGGTTTGGTTTTGTCAACTCAAAACTAATCCTGTAACCCTGAGTTTGTTCAGCCACCAACATGGTACAGGCCCCTGAAGTCATTGTTGTGTGTTATGAAACAATGACTCACTTAAGAAGATTGTTATTTTTTCCTCCAAAGAAGGAGGAAGACATTTTGACAAAAGTAATTTATTTTCTCTTAAAATGTAATATTTAGGACTTAATATCTGCTCTGGGTGTGGCAGAATAATAAACAGTATTATTATTATTAGTAGTAGTAGTAGTATTAGTAGTAGTAGTAGTAGTAATGATTGAATTAGAAAACAGACATCAAGATCTAAACAAGATAGTGCCGCTGTGTTCGGAAGCCATCCAGGTCGCTCTGCTTAGATTGTGCTTTTATTTACTTTTTTACTTACTTGCTTTCTCTTTTTACACACATAACATCTGCACTGATCACTTATGATTAAGGAACACTTTTGGACATTGGACACCGCTTCACTAACCTGGTTCAGGACACTTTATCCACAAATTCATCATGGCCACTAGAGATTCTTCGGAACGCGGAGGTGAACAATGGCCACAGGCGACGGATGAGGAAACACTGCAGAAAACATGCTGGGATTCGCAGCAGACCGAGGAAAAGGGCTCACAGTCCTCCTCTACCGAGCATTCTGCTCACCAATGTCCAATCCTTGGAGAATAAGATGGACAAGGATAAGTTTCCAACGGGACATAAGGGACTGTAACATCATTTGTTTGACTGAAACATGGCTCACACCCTCGGTCCCGGCACTGCTGTAACGCCATCTGACAACTTTTTCTGTTTTACGGATGGACAGAACAGCCGAGGCCGGTAAATCCAAAGTTGGAGGAGTGTATTTCATGATTAAAATTAAATGGTGTGACCCCAGGAATATCTCCACTCTGTCGCACTCCTGCTCGCCTCATCTGGAACATCTATCCATTATTTGCCGCCCATTCTATCTGACCTGGGAGTTTTCATCAAAGCTAAACTCGGGCAGGTCATGCCGAACTTTCATCAACATGGATCCAGTCCAACTAGAGGACCGAATACACTGGATCATTGCTACTCTCAGTTTAAGAATGCCTACAAAGCCCGCTCACTACCGGCTTTTGGCAAATCGGACCATGCCGCCATTTTCCTCACACCGGAATATAAACAAAGGCTTGCTCAGGAACCCCCGGTGAAGAGAGTAGTGACGCGCTGGTCCTCCCACTCAGAAGCTATGCTACAGGCGGCTCTTGATGATGTCGACTGGGACATGTTCCGGGCGAGCTCATCTGACGTCAGCGAGTTCACGGATGTAGCATTAAGCTTTGTAAACACGCTAACCGAGCAAGCTACTGAAATAATAACTATAAGGACCTTCCCAAATCAGAAACCCTGGGTGGACAGGACAATCTGTGCTGCGGTTAACAAACGCACTGCCGCCTACAATGAGGCTCTTTTGTCTGGAAATACGAATGCAATTTTGTCTTTGAATGCAATGGCGGCAGCGCGACTCTGCCGTTCAGCGCGCCAGGAAGCAGAAGGCAGAGCAGCGATAATCATGTGATCACCGTGACGGAGGATGAGGTTCGGAGGGCCCTAAAGAAAGTGAACATCAGGAAAGCAGCCAGACCTGACGGGATTACTGGCCGTATTCTGAGGTCCTGCACTGATCAGCTCGCTAGTTTGTTTACTTCAATCTTTAATGAGTCCCTTGCTACCTCTGTGGTTCCCACCTCCTTTAAAAAATCTGTCATCATCCCTGTGCCTGAGAACAATAAACCCTCTTGCCTGAATGACTATCGTCCAGTCGCCCTCAAATCAATAGTCATGAAGGTTTTTGAGAGACTTGTAAAGAGCCACATTTGCTCCTCCATCCCTGTTACCTTGGACCCTCTTCAGTTTGCCTATCGCCCCAATAGATCTACTGATGATGCCATCTCTCACATTCTGCACTCTTCCCTCGCACACATTGACAGCAACAATGGGAACTATGTAAGGCTGCTATTCATTGACTATAGCTCAGCTTTCAATACTATAGTTCCCATCAAACTAGCTCCTAAACTCACAGACCTTGGCCTTAACTCTTCACTCTGTGACTGGATTCAAGACTTCCTCACCGGCAGACCTCAAGTGGTGAAAGTAGGCCAGTTCATCTCAAACTCCATCACCTTGAACGTAGGAGCCCCACAGGGCTGTGTCCTGAGCCCCCTGCTCTACTCTCTCTACACACACGACTGCATGTCCTCTCACAGCTCCACATCTATTATCAAATTCGCTGATGATACTGTGGTTCTGGGCCTCATAACCAATGATGATGAGACTGCATACTTGGATGAGGTAGAGAGACTTACACCATGGTGCCAGGACAACTGTCTCTCTCTGAATGTGAGCAAAACTAAAGAGCTGTTTGTGGACTTCAGAAAGTCAGCAGCGGCCCTACACTCCTTTTATGATCAGTGGGACCCCTGTGGAGAGGGTGAGCAGCTTCAAGTCCCTCGGTGTAAACATCTCCGAGAACCTGACTTGGACTACACACATTCAAACACAGGTTAAGAAAGCCAGGCAAAGGAAGGATCACGTGACCCCTCGATGGTGATGCAGGCTTAGTTTTTCGCTCCGCTCACTTTGCCACATATTTCACGATCCTGTCAGTAAAATTTGAACCACTCTGCATTAGACCCATCATGAGTACTAAGGCAGACAAAGGAGATCGGAGAGGAGAGATTGAGCGGTCGCCAATGAAGAAAAAATTCAGAGATTCAGCCATCTCCAGTGAAGACCTGGACAGTGCTATTGCTAGCCGCATTGAACTAGCATTTAAAGAACACCAAAGCACTTTGAACTCGGTTGTGAACTCGGCAGTAAGAGATGCGATGGACTCTGTGCTGATTCCAGCATTGCGCGAACTGCGTGAGGACATACTGGCGACCAATAAGTCTGTTAAAGAGCTAAGAGAGGAATTTGAGGCCATAGTTACCAAGACGAAGCAGACACGTGACCGCGTTGATTCTGTTCAGGCAGCGGCACGGGAAGATAAGAGAACAGTCATGGACTTAAAGGATCAGCTGGAGCGACTCACCGAGAAGATGACAGATATGGAGGACAGGTGCAGGAGGAACAATGTTAGACTGGTGGGACTCCCAGAAGGGATGGAGGGTCCAGATGCTGCTGGTTTCCTCCGAGCTAATCTTTCAAAGTGGATTCCTTCCTTGAGGGGCCGTGACATCGAGATTGATCGGGCGCATCACGTGTATGACGGAGGGAGGGGCTCCGATCGGCCACGCACTCTCATCTTCCGTGTACTGAGATGGCATGACAGATCAGATATCCTGAAAGGTGCTCGGCATATCTGGTGAAGTGCGCACAGAACAATGTCACACTGCTGTTTTTTCCTGACTTTAGTCTGGCTACAGCGATCAGGAGAAAGGCATTTGGTCCAGTTTTGAAGAAGATGACTGCACTTGGTCTCCAGCCCTTCCTCATCTATCCAGCGGTGATTAAGCTACGGCACAAAGGGGAACAGAAAAGCCACGATTCCCCTCAGAAAGCGGAGGATTTTATCAGTTCCATGTCTCAGCAGAAGTCCTATGCCGCAGATCTGCGGGGGGGGGGGGGGGGTACAATTATTTATCCGGTACAACGATCTCTTTGCTGGTAAGACTGACACTCCATTTTTCTGTTTTGGAGGGGACTAATGGAGAGTAGGTTTAATTAATAAAAAATATATATACTGTATATTTTTATTTTTTTGGCTGTGTGAGCCTTTCGGGAGACATGTCTTGCGTTGGAGTGGATCGGTCACGACCTATCACCGTTTTTTGTTGCTCAGTCAGACCTATGTTCTCGGTAATGTGCGGTCTGAGTTGTTCTTTGTTTATGGTTGTCGGTTGTTCACATTTTTATGTTGTTTTTGTTTTTTACAGCAGACATTTATACTTTTATCTATTTTACATTATTTCTAAAGGGATTTTTCATATAGGAGGTTTGGTATCTAAAATGCACCTCAGTGTTTACGTGTTATTTACGGAATGGAAGTGCTTCTGTTTTTTTTTTGTTTTTTGCATTTATTTTGTACAATCTTGGGATTATGAATATTCAATGCATACTTTAAATATTTTATCACTGAATGTGAATGGTTTAAATTCTGCTGTTAAAAGAACCCGTGTATTAGAATATTTACACCGTAAATCTATTTCCTGTGCCTTAATACAAGAGACACATTTAAAACAATCAGACGTGGCACGTTTCCAGAATAAGTATTACAAATTAATAGCTTTTCCTGCGCTCAAAATAAAACTAAGGGGGTGCTTATCCTTGTTATCAGGAAGTTAAATTTAACAATTGAACACCTTGGTAGTGATGAGAAGTGTAGGTTTGTTTTTATCTGATGCAAAATATATAATAATAGGTTAGCATTGGTCTCTATTTATGGTCCGAATGAGACAGTGCATTCCTTACACAGATTTCCAAAACTTTACTTGAGGAGATTGATTGCCCTCTAGTGGTGGGTGGTGATTTTAATGCTGTCATAAATCCTGCTTTAGATAAGTCTCAATCTGATACAACAGCCAATCCATCCTCTAAATTATTGAATAAATTTATCACTGAGCTCAACTTAATCGATTTATGGAGAATTCAGAATACTAAAGCTAAGGATTTCACTTTTTTTCTAATAGACACAAGACTTTCTCTAGGATAGATTACATATTTCTCAGCCCTGATACTGTGGGAAACGACTAAGTGTGCTATACGAGGTTTCTGTATATCTTTCTCTTCTACTCTTGCCAAAGCGAAAACTCACCAGTTTACACAATTAGAAAATAAAATCCAATCATAACAAAACCTACAAAAACAACATTTTACTGAGCAACAGGTTACACAGCTGTCCTCTTTAAAAGAAGAATATGATTTACTTTCACACTCAAAGGCAGAATTTATTTTACATAGGACTAGACAAAAATATTATTTTGAATCAGAGAGACCTACTCATTTATTGGCCCTTAGGTTGAAAGAATGCGAGTCTAAGGCATATATTAGCGCAATAAAATCATTGGATGATCAGGTCACCACGAACCCTGTGGCAATTAATGACATATTTAAAGGTTTTTACACAAATCTGTATATAGCCGAAACAGATTTTGATGAACCAATTTGTAAGCAGTATTTAGATAAATTGGAACTGCCTCGGATCTCACAGATGGATAAAGAATCTTTGGAGGCCCCATTAAGTTTGGAGGAACTCCTCGTCTCTTTAAAAAGCCTTCAAAAGGGCAAATCACCGGGTCTAGATGGTCTCCCCCTGAATTATATTTAGAAATTTGGGATTTGGTAGGGATACTTATGCTTAACTCATTTAATTTTGCAATTGAACATGGGGTATTTCACAGAGATAAAAAAACATCACTGATTTCATTACTTCTTAAAAAAGGGAAAGATCCATTGGATTGTTCCAGCTACAGACCAATTTCGCTTATCCCATGTGATGTAAAAATCTATGCTAAAGTTTTTGTTTCTCGTATGGAGAAGGTAATTCACAGTCTGATAAAGGAGGACCAAACTGGTTTAATCAAGGGGCGCAATGCGTCTGACAATATGCTTCGACTCCTTCATATTCTTGACTTTGCGGACTCCCACCCAACACCTTGTGCAGTCTTTTCACTTGATGCAGAAAAAGCCTTTGACAGGCTAGAGTGGAATTATATGTGGGCAGTTCTGCAATGTTTCGGCTTCGGTGAACACTTCGTTTCTATGATTAAGACATTATACCACTCACCTGCAGCATCAGTCATAACTGGTAATATTATTTCCCCCTCATTCCCTTTACAGCAGGGAACGAGGCAGGGGTGTCCGCTTTCCCCCTTATTGTTTTGTCTATCTCTTGAACCCTTAGCGCAAGCCATCAGGAAATCTGAAGTATCGATTAAGATTCATGATCATAATCATAGCATTTCATCATACGCTGATGATATTATTCTATATTTAGACCACTTTGATGTTTCAGTCCTCTATAAGGAATTTGATAATTTTAGTAGCCTATCAGGATATAAAATAAATTGGAGCAAATCTGCTTTAATGCCAATTATCAATGTTAAAGTTATTTTTTTCTATTCCCTCATTTATCCCTATTAAGGAATCTTTCATCTATTTGGGCATTACCATATATAAAAACATTCATAAGATTGCCAGAGACAATTTTAATAACATTTTAGTTAAGGTCAAAAATGACATTCAAAGATGGAAGAATCTTAAAGTCTCTCTCCAAGGAAGAATCTCCACTGTTAAGATGAATTTGTTGCCTCGATTAAATTTTTTTTTTCTCTATGCTACCACTTTCTCCCCCTCCAGGTTACTTTAAGGAGATCAACTCCATAATTTCTAAGTTTATCTGGAATCATAAATGTCCCAGAATTAAACTTACCGCATTACAACATCGTAATAACGCAGGAGGACTGGCTGTACCAAATTTTGAATTATATTATTGGTCGTTCCAGCTTAAAGCTCTTCATAATTGGGTTGATCCTCAATCTACAGTTTCATGGAGAGTGATTGAAGCTGATAAGGTTAAACCAAATAGACTTCAAGATATTCTATTTACTGGCACAGGAAAAAAGGGGGATGATTATAAATTTGGTCCGGTTGTGGCCAACTCTATTAAAATCTGGAAAACGGTTGAACGTCGGATAGGAGGACCCTTCAAATTTTGTAACAGTACACCTTTATGGCACAATTTTAATTTTGTATGCGGAAATCATCCATTTGTCCAACCCTCTTAGTCCTCTTTGGGTGTAAACACGTGCGGTGATATACAGTATATGATGACCAGGGCCTCTGTTCATTTCAGACATTGAGGGCCAAATTTTGTCTACTATCTTCCGCATATTTTGTCTTTCTTCAATTGCGTTCTGCTCTCAAAGCGTATGGCGTTCCTTGGTCTTCTTCCATTTCCTCTCATCCTATGCGGGATTGGATTGCACCATCTGCTTGTCGGCCATCTGTTTCCTTAATATATACTAAAATTATTGATTGCATTACAAAACCTATTTCTATTAAAACTATTTGGAATAGGGAATTATCTGACCTTAATGTATCTGTCGACTGGGAGAGAGTGTGGTCTAATCTCAGTTTAACATCTAAAAATCTGGCTCATCGTCTTATTCCCTTCAAAGTCATTCATAGAGCATACATAACTCCTTACAAAAGATTTAAATGAAACTACAGTAAAATGTGAACTGCCATATATGTAACACTGCATCATCAGGCACTTTTCTGCATATGTTTTGGGAATGTCCTGTCGTCATCAGTCTATGGACACATGTAAACCTGGTTTTGTCATCATTACTGCGAATTGATTGGTCTGTTAACCCAAGTTTGTGTCTTCTTAATGATGATGCAGGTCTCTGTATTAGTTCAATGCAAAAGAGAATGTAGTTTGCTGGTTTTACAGCTGCGAAAAAGACAATAATCCAGAACTGGTTTACACCACACGTGTAAAAAAACATATTGGATCCGTAGCCTCCTGCAAATAGTGTCATGTGAATGTACAATGGCGCGAGTCGGTGGGGCCAAGCCTTTGACCATTGACGCTTGACAGTATTTTCTTTTTGATATATGTGATTGTATAAAGGAGTGACTTGTTTTGTGTTTTTATTGTCCTTCCCTCTCTCCCTCCCTTTTGACTTGACTTTGAGCTATTGAGTTTATGTCTGTTGTTTTGTTTTGTTATATTTTGGATGTTATGTGTGAAAAAATAAAAATAAAAAACTGTTGATAAGAAAAAAAATGACCCATGTAGAAACCTTTTATTATTATTATTATTATTTATTTATTTATTTATTTATATTTTATTTTTTTATGTTATGTGTGAAAAAAAAATAAAAAAAATGTTGATAACAAAAAATATCTTGATTTTGAAAGAACATAAATGATTTTACCCTGTGTAACTAGGAAGTGGTTCCTCTTCAGGAACTCGAGCTGCGTCCAGAGATGCTAGGGGAACGCCTTCAGCATGACCGGCTCTGAATCCAAGTGCAATCTGTCCAATGGATGGGCGGGACGTCACGGGCGAGGTGACGTAATGACATGCTGGTATGAAAGCATGTGCGGTGAAACCGGCATCAGCTTTCTGTCATTCAGCTAAGCGCTCTGTGTATCTTTAAGTCTTATTTACTGTTGTCTGTCTGTTACATTAGTCATGTTCAAGACTAAACACGAGAGCGAAGCACAATACAAGCAGTGTGTTCCTCCCTGCAAGCGATATTTGTGTGCAGGTGATACACACAGCTTGTGTGTGCTTTGCTTAGGAGCAAGACATACGGAGGCGGCTCTCGAGGGGGCTGATTGCCCGCTCTGCGAGAGCCTCCCTCTGCGTGTGCTTCGCTCCTGAAAGGACCTCTTCTCCTGGGAGGGTTCTTTCATTGGCGTTCCTCGTGGCGCTGGCCCCACTTCCGTTGAGGCGGAGCGAAGGCGGCTAGAGGGGTTCGCAGCGGGATCTGGTGGAGGGATCGGAGACGAGCGAGTCTCTAACTCCATCCTCACCTGTCAGATCCCATGACCGCTCTCCGAGATCGGAAGCCCGCCCTGCGGTTACTTCCCCTCGGGCAGCGGCCTCGGCGCTTCTCATGTTCCTTCGAGGAGGTTGACACGGGAAACGTCGAGCATTTTGCACCCCCTCTTTCGCCCCAATATGAGGAGCTGGTGGAGGTGATTATTTGTGCTGCGGCCAAGTTGAGTCTCGACTGGCCGGCCGAGCGTCCTGTCGAACCGCAGAGAGGCAAATTAGATGAGCGTTTTCTGCGGTTTCAGACTGCACCTCCACATCGGAGCCTGCCTTTTTTCCCCGACCTGAGGTGAGAGTGTCGTGGGGGAAACCTTTCTCGGCCCGCCTCTTCGTCCCTCTGTCGGATTACTATGGTACTGTGGCAGGGATGAGTGAGCGCGGTTACAGAGCGATGCCACATGTGGTACAGACGCTTGCGAGCTATCTGTATCTGACCCTGCCCACCAAGCTGCTGCGCACATCATCAGCGCTGGTGGGCAAGGGGTACGCGGCAGCAGGTCAGGCTGGCTCATGCCTGCACACCAAGGCGGTGTTGCAGGCGTACCAGGCTGATCTGCTTAAAGAGTTAGATGAGGGTGAGGGATTTGGTGCAGATGACATTTGTGAACTACACAGAACCGCTGATTTGTCTCTCCGCGCTACCAAAGAGACCGCCCGTGCCATTGGGCGGTCTATGGCAGCCCTGGTAGCTGCGGAGAGGCATCTCTGGTTAACCCTGTCGGATATCAAGGACCGCGACAGGGTCTTCCTTTTGGACGCCCCGCTGTCGCCTTCTGGCCTCTTTGGTGATGCTGTTGACACCGTTGTCGACAGGCACCAGGAGGCGGGAAGGCAGGCGGCGGCGTTCCAGTGGTTTCTCCCTCACCGCTCTTTAACTCAAGGGGCTGCTGGGCGAGAGCAGCCCCTGCCGTGTGCCGGTTCCTCATATAGGGAAGCTCAGAAAGAGAGCGTCGCCGCCCGTGCGCCTCCGCGTAGGCGGAGTCGGGGTGGTAAGAAGGGTGCACGGTCGAATACCTCCCAGCCTAAGCCGGATCTGCGGACCGTTCTTCAGGCAAAGAGGTCTTCGGCCAAGAAGCCCTGATGTTTGTGGACCAGGGCTTATGAGGGTAGCCCCCGCTGGGGTAGAGCAGCGGTCACCGCAGCATGCGGTGCCTGTTTCGCCCCAGTGCCCTCAGGAGATCGATCTGCCAACCCTGCCACTTATTGTGTCCCAGGGCACAGTGGTCTCCAGCGAGCACACATCTCAGTCTCTTCCGCCCGGAAACGTAGCGGAGTTGAGATGCTCGCCACCCCTTCGGGGGTCTAGCCACTCTAATTACACCAGAGGCCAGTCTCGAGAGACTGGTTCCCTTAGTAGACTATTTGGCAGCATGGAAACTACTGCCAAATGTGTCTCGATGGGTCCTGCGTACTGTAGAGAGAGGCTACAGAATCCAGTTCGGTTCTCGTCCGCCTCAATTAAACGGGGTGAATTCCACTTTGGTGGGCCCCGAGCAGGCTCTGGTAATGGAACATGAGGTAAATTCTCTCTCTTAAGGAAGGAGGCCATCGAGGTGGTTTCTCCTCACGAGAGAGAGTCCGGGTTCTACAGCCGGTACTTCATAGTTCCAAAGAAGGATGGAGGGTTGCGTCCCATTTTAGATCTGCGGCAGTTGAACCGCTCAGTCGGCAGACTGAAGTTCAAGATGCTTGCATTCAAGCAGATCGTGTCTCAAATCAGGTCCGAGGACTGATTTGTCGCGGTCGATCAAAAATACGCATACTTCCATGTCTTCATCCTTCCCACTCACAGGAAGTTCCTGAGGTTTGCTTTCGGGGGCAAAGCTTACCAATATCGGGTACTTCCCTTCGGCCTAGCACTCTCACCCCGCACTTTTACGAAGTGTGTGGACGCTGCGTTAGCTCCGCTGCCGCTACAGGGCGTCCGCATACTCAATTACATCGACGATTGGTTGATTCTCGCTCAATCAGAGCGAAGGGCGGCTCAACATCGAGATGTTGTTCTCGCTCATATGAAAGTGTTGGGGTTAAGACTGAACCCCAAGAAAAGTGTGCTTTCTCCATTACAGAGAACCACTTATCTGGGGGGGTGGGATTCGACCACGATGCAGGCACGTATGTCCCCTGCTCGGATCGAGTCGATCCTCACGACAATCAGGGGGGTGAAAGAAGGCCAGTCACTCACTGTCAAGCAGTTTCAGAGGCTGCTGGGTCTGATGTCAGCTGCGTCCAACGTGATACCTATTGGCCTGCTGTACATGAGACCCCTACAGTGGTGGCTCAAGACCAAGGGGTTCTCCCCGAGGGAAAACCCGCTTCGCATGATCAAGGTCACGCGGCGTTGCCTACGTGCCTTAGACATGTGGAGACAACCTTGGTTCTTGTCTCAGGGCCCGGTGCTGGGAGCTCCGTGTCGCCGCGTAACACTAGCGACGGACGCATCCCTCACCGGTTGGGGAGCGGTCATGAGTGGCCACCCTTACCGCGGTCTGTGGAGAGGTCATCATCTCGCTTGGCACATCAACAGGCTCGAGATGCTGGCCGTGTTTCAGGCTCTGAAATACTTTCTCCCAGACCTAAGAGGTCACCATGTGTTAGTTCGCACCGACAACACAGCGGTGGTCTCTTATATCAACCACCAAGGAGGTCTGCGGTCACGCCACCTGTACAGGCTGGCGCACCAGATCCTTGTGTGGGCCCAGGGCAAACTCCTCTCACTCAGAGCAGTTTACATACCTGGGCATCTCAATGTGGGAGCAAACACCCTGTCGAGACAGGGGCTTTTGCCCGGGGAATGGATGCTTCACACCGAGGTGGTGAAACAGATCTGGAGAGTGTTTGGCCAGGCCCAGGTGGACCTCTTCACTACTCAGGAGACAGCGCAATGTCCCCTCTGGTACTCTCTACTTCATCCAGCCCCACTGGGGCTGGATGCCACGGTACAGACGTGGCCAAAGCTTCGTCTGTACGCCTTTCCCCCGATTGCTCTGCTCCCTGGAGTTCTGGAGAGAGTGCGCTGGGACAGAGTCTGGCTGCTACTAGTAGCCCCGTTCTGGCCGGGCCGAGTATGGTTCTCGGATCTGATTTCCCTCCTCGACGGCTCTCCTTGGGAGATTCCAGTCAGGAGGGATCTCCTCTCACAGGCAGGAGGAAACTGTATGCCCTGAAGTGGAAACTTTTCACTTCATGGTGCAGAGATCACCAGCTCGACCCAGTTAACTGCCCGGTTGGTACAGTGCTGGAGTTCCTGCAGGCTCGACTCTCCGCAGGGTTAACCAACTCCACCTTGAAGGTTTATGTGGCGGCAATTTCGGCCTACCACGCCTCTCTTGGTGGACAGTCAGTGGGTAGACACCCCTTAGTGACACGTTTCCTCCGTGGTGCACTGAGGCTAAGGCCTACAGTACGGTCCCGGATCCATCCTTGGGACTTGGCTGTGGTATTAAATGCTCTATATAGGCCTCCATTCGAGCCTATTGAGGAGATCACAGATCACGATTTCGTCTCTGAAGAGAGTTGGGGATTTGCAGGCCCTGTCAGTGGCCCCTACGCATCCCTGCCAGCGCTTGCTTCATTTTAGAAGCTGACGCCGGTTTCACCGCACGTACTTTTATACCAGCTGGTCATTACGTCACCTCGCCCGTGACGTCCCGCCCATCCATTGGACAGATTGCACTTGGATTCAGAGCCGGTCACGCTGAAGGCGTTCCCCTAGCGTCTCTGGACGCAGCGTCTCGTTCCTTCGAGGAACTGGGGTTACATATGTAACCTAAGACGATTTCCCCTTCCCATCATGCTTTGCACAGGGCTGGATAAGGAGAGTAAATCTTGAAATAATGCTCTTTTATGTTTGTATTTAAAAGACTTTCTGGTACGTTAGTGTTTTGGGGGGTTACCATTGTGGTAAAGTGTAGAGTATGTTCTTGGGTTGAGGATCTTGTTAAAAGTTGTTTTAATAATAAAAAAACAACTACTTTTGGCATGACATGGATGTATTAAAACCATCTTATGCTATGCCGAAAAAGTTGGCTAATGCCTAAAGTTTAAAAAAGTAATATATATATATATATATATATATATATTAGTGTAGAATGATGTCTGCCCAATAATTTATTTACCAGTTAAATGTTTTAATTTGGGTTCAACAAGCATAAAAAAATCACTTCATCAATTTATCAATTTCATTTAAACTATATTTGATCAAATTGAGTTGGCCCAACTCCATTACATTTCATCATATGAATTTGTTGTTTATAAGTTGGGGCTACACATATTTATTGGATGGAAATCCTGCCCTCAATTAAATTGAGTTCATCCAATGAAACCCCTTCAGCCGTGACTCATGCTGCCTACGCGTGCTATTGGAAATATTTCAAGTGATTTGTTGTTGAAACGAATAAAAGTAGCACCTCATAGGTTGACAATCATATAAGCATTCACTGCACTAAATGCTCAGATTGCTGACAAAATAAAATTCTGGAATTTCGTTATATATTAGTGAAGTGACAAACACACACACCTTGAACACACATTTATGCCATGTATTGAGAGTGGAGAGAGCGCTGGTTCCCCCACCAGCGCTACAATCCCCCCTCACCAACAATTCCTGCCGGACGCTTTGGGTTTCGAGTCTGACTCTCTAACCATTAGGCCACGACTTCCCCCCAAAAATTGTATATATATTTTTTTCTCTGCATTTAACCCATCCTAAGTGCACACACCTGGAGCATTGGGCAGCCATTTATGCTGTGGCGCCCAGGGAGCAGTTGGGGGATTCAGTGCCTTGCTCAAGGGCACCTCAGTCATGGTATTGAGGGTGGAGAGGGCGCTGTACATTCACTCCCTCCACCTACAATCCCTGCTGGACCTGAGATTCGAACCCACAAACTTTGGGTTACGAGTCCGTCTCTCTAACCATTAGGTCAAGACTTCCCCATCACAAATAAGAGTTTCAGTCAAAATACATGCTTATTTCACTGTTTATAAAACATATAATATACTTCAAATCAGGGGCGGACTGGGGCCAAAAAGTGGCCCTGGACTTTTTGGCACAGAGCGGCCCACCAAACCCGGTCTGCAACACACCACACCACACCATAAATGACCGGCATACTTCTTTACATTACAATTTGTCTTGGTGTATATGGCAAATATTAAATAATTTTTAAGAATTTTTACGAGGGACAGTTTAATATCACTAAAGTTAAATACCTATATTATCAGTCCATATGACACAATGTCCTTTTAGTGGCTCGCTTTATTTTATTAGAACGTGTTATTTGTTTTCCATGCCTTTCTGAATACAGACACCAACCCATCCCTGCACTTCACATCCCCTGCAGTTATTACAAGCACTCGATGATGATTTAAAGTGGGTTTTGAGCAAAAACGTTAATAATTACATACATTTTCACGCTCGGTGTGGAAAGGCCTTAAATATTATGTCAGTTATCTTTCACAGTATATCAAATATTTTCTGTGGTAATAAATTATAAAATAAGACTAAATACAGGTGCATCTCAATAAATTAGAATGTCGTGAAAAAGCTTTTTTTTTCTTCTAACTTATTTCAAAAAGTGAAACTTTCATATATTTTAGATTCATTGCATATAAAGTATTTTTTTGTTTTAAGTTTGATTATTAGAGCTTACAGCTCATGAAAGTCAAAAATCAATATCTCAAAATATTAGAATATTTACATTTGAGTTTCAATAAATGACCATCCATGCAGTATAAATTATGGGTATCTCTTGTTCTTTGAAACCACAATAATGAAACTCAATGACCTCTCATTTTACATTTCATTACATACATTTCAATTCGGTTTTCAATCATTCTTTTTTTTGTTGTTTGTTTTTCACAGTGACTGCAGATTGTTAGAGATCAATGTGAATCATCAGTTGTTGTGATGTCCAAAACTCACCAGCTCTTCTCACACAGATGATCTGAAGAAAAATCACAGTAGGAGCAGCAAACACTGCAATCTCAACAATAATCACAATCACTGCAGGAAAGATGTTTGGACAGAATAGAGAGAAAGAAGAGAAGGAATCTGTGAAACAGTGTATTGCTTATGAACAATGAACAATTATTGATAAAACATTTACAAATTCACTGATAGTTTAAGTGCATGCAAAGCCATCCCATACCTCTGATTAATGATCCAGCAGTCATCCAGACCACAGTTTCTGATGCTGTGTCAGCTGCTTCTGTGGATCATGAATATTAGTTCAGTTCAAACATAATGTGACATCAATAAGACATGCAAAGCTGAAGCTGAGCAGCTGAAGACGACATCTCAGTGTTTGGGGTAATGATACATTTATATATATAGGTAGTTTAGAGATGCAAAAACCTTAAAAGACAAAGATTCATTTTATCCCTATTTGGCTAAACTGCATTATTTAATTATGAAAAGTCAGAGAAGTGAGAGACTGATGAAGTGTGTCAGTGATCATGGACCTTGTTTTGTAGGAGCTGCTGCTGTAGTTTGGCTTGATTTTTTCTCAGAGTTTGAGCTGCTGACTGGAATCAGTGTTGAATCCATTAGACCTGCAGAAGATGAATGTTCAGAACATAATTAATAATTATTATTATTATTTTCCCCAAATATACAATACTAACAGCTGCATGTAAGACTCAGGCCGCTATAGCTCACATAGACAGTTAAGAACAAGGAGGAGAAACACAGCCAGACATAAATGTACAAATGTAATGTTAGATGAAGGTTTTCTTGTCATTTTTTTAATTCAACATATAATCATAATATTCACAGAAACACTGACCATGAAGAACATGCAGATAAACAGGTGCATCAGCTCCTTGTAGTTCTCCATTCACATATTGTTGGCAGGAGTAAGGTCCACAATCTTCTTTTGTGACTTTCTTGATGTTCAGAGAGCAGTCAGAGTCCAGACTCAGTCTCTTATGTATTTCTCTGTTATTCTTCTTTATCCCTCCAGCAATCAGTTCAACTATCTCTGATTGTCTGTTTTAGATCCATGTAGTTGATGTGCAGCCAGAAATAGCATTATTACAGGACAGACGCACATTTTCACCAGAACTGCAGAACACATGAGTCTCATCCACTCCACTGCTATGTGAAATCAGACATTGAGCACCCCCATATAGCCAAAATGGCATGATCATAATATTCGTGAATATTCGACTGTGAGATTGGGAGTCGAATCAGGCTCCTCCTATCCAAGCATTGAATCGTCGACTATTCGGGGTCACCCCTACTACCTACATATTAAAACACATTTATATTTACTCTTACTCTAATATATTTACTCTTTTTTTTGTCCTGTTTTAATGCAGAGTAAATTGGTGTTGAATATATTACAACAGTTTAGTTCACTTTATAACAATCTTAACATAAGCAGAGCTTTGCATCACATTTATCAGTGTAACAATATGACACACAGCAGGGTTTCTCAACTCGAGGTCCACTTTCCTGCAGAGTTTCACTCCAACCCTAATCAAACACACCTGAACAAGCTAATCAAGGTCTTCAGCATTAATAGAAAGTTACAGGCAGGTGAGTTTTTTTCAAGAGCCACCTCGAGGGCCAGAGCCTCTGACATACAAAATCTCAAATGTGTGAAAAATGTCAAACACCTCAATTTTCACATTCAAACTCCAGCCAGACTCCCTGCTAGAGTGATTAAATTAAATCATTTTTGAAATGGTTAATTATACAGATATTTTATAGTGTATTATAGATCATAAAAATATTTCTTTACCTGTGAGAAGTGCAGAGAGGATGATCAGTCCCAGCAGACACATGTGACACCTATCAGACATTTTCTGTTTCTGTCAGTCTTTCTTTTCATTCTATATTTACATCTCTTCATTTAAACATCATAATTTCCTCCTGCGGGTGTTAACTTCCTCTGATCTCACCAACTGACTGTTTAGCTGCATTTCACTCACACTATATGTGTGATAAAGAAGTAGCTATAAATATATATTAAATATAGCAGTTAAGGTTTTTTTTTTCTTAGCAAGTGACCACTGAAACTCATGACTAATGATACATAGCTGAAAAAAAAGAACAAAAAAAAAAATTAACATTTCTGGCTAAAGTGATTATATAAAGGTCATTTATTTGTTTAGTTTCTCCAAAAATAGCAAAAATAGAATCTAATAGAACACAACTACTAATTTATTATTATTATTATTATTATATTTTATGGTATTATGATCAGTGCATTTGTTGCTGCTTTTTTAGTACTTCACTCTCTAATGATTATCATTCAGAAAATGTGTGCTTGTTATTTGAAGCCTCACAAATCAAAACTAAAGCAGATTGTTGATCTGGATGAGAGAGTATGTTGAGAGATTACAATGTAAATGTTGGTTTACATTCAATATATACAATATATATGTGGCCGGCTTGACGTCCTTCTTATATGTTAAAGGAAAAGACAAAGCCAAGACATCTAACAAGGATTCTTTTATTCTTGACTGAGCCTAAAGAGGGGACTCAGCATTAAAGTTTTGTTGGGGGGGGGGGGGGGTAACAAAAACAAAGACAAACACCCACTTGTCTTCAATGGGTACAGGAAGTAAAATAGTAGACAATCATATGAAAAAGGATTCTTCACACAATTAATCTCAAATCAAAAACTCCAAATCACAAGCCCCATTCAACTTAAACCGGTGCAAACCAGGTTACAAAACTTATAAAGGGTGAACAAAACAATGGCAGTGGCCTGTTTGTGCCTAATAAAACAAATAGAATACAGAATATGAGCAATCAGCACATTTCACCACATGAATGCAGCACCCAGTTCACATTTTTATCTTCTTTAGAGCATATTAATCGGTAAATAGACTGAAGGTAACCGTACACACTTTACACAGGGTGCAATACTTTTCATGCCATATACAGAAACACACCTTGGGAGAATAAAATGAACAAAACTCACTCTTATTAAGCCTCTGAAGCACACAGAAAAAGCTCACGTGGTAATTGGCACTTGTGTGATCTCACGTATCGTTTATCTCCCCTCTCAAGCCGGGCATACACTGTGCGATTTCTGTGCGATTTCAGCAAGGTATCAACTCACACTGTACGAGAAGATCGCATGCGATGTAAAGCCAAAGCTCACGATTTATGTGCTCTCACTATACGGTCCGATTGTCGAGCGCGATTTATGTGCTCTCACACTATACGTGTGAAAATACTCGGGTTCACAGTTGCCAACTCTCGCGAGACAAATAAGCAACCGCAGCTTCAAAAACAAGCCCAATTTTTTTTATGATTTATTATTATCAATATTATTTATTATCAGTTATTTATTACCAATAAATGAGCCACATATTTATAGCCTAAAATATATAGGGGGTCATTCTATGGAAATGTCAATTTTTCTGTCCCTAGCCTTTACAGAAATATTACACTTGAAAAACACTTGGTTACAATTTTTTATATATATTTTAAAATGAAACGATGTGTTATTTGAACAATTATACCTTCTTGAGCCATCAATGTGGCAATATGTGTTTTTAATTAATTATAAAGAATTCCAAGCACCACAAAACTGCTCGTCCCCACAGCCATGTACAGAGGGAACGTGCTTTATTTTGAGGTCAAAAACAGGTTTTTCTTCCATTTAAAATAAAATAATGTATAACTATCAAATAAATGACATAAAAAACTAAATGCCACATAAATATTATAGAAAAATATAAAAAATATTATATTAAATTATAATATATATTATATTAAAAAAGAAAATATTATATAATATTATTCAAAAGATTATAAAAAGATTTTTTTTAAATCCTTAAGCTATCATTTATATGTATTCATGAAGTCAAAAGGTAATCTAATAATGTGGTCTAAGTTTAAATGTTAAATACATTTTAAGACATCTTGCCATACCAGGCTATTCAAACCAAATGTGTTTACTCAGCATTACTACTTGTTTTTTTATTATAGCCCGTGATAATTAATACATTATAAAAACATTGTAAAAATTAGGCTAAAAGAAACTCCTCCCACTCCTCTACGTCTTCTTCTATCATCGCTTGGTTTACAGCGTCATGCATCTTCTTTTTGACTGCGATTTTTCTTCAATGAGGGGCGGAACATATGGCAAATTATGCTACGGCTCTTATATTATTGCACTGGCTGGCTATTAACTGCGAGCAGACAGAGTGTCAATCAATGCATTGGAGAATAAGGCGAACATAAATAAAGAAACGAAATGGCTTGTCAGATTTCCTTAACAAGCAACCATATTTTTTTAAATAAGCCCAAAAAACCGCAACCGCGACCAGGGATTTTTTCCCTCAACTTTACAAAAAAAGAAGCCCAAAGTCGCGATATGCGGACTTGGCAACTGTGGGTTGCGCTTGCGCAGACGATGACACCGTATATGGACGATAGCCAGAGATAACTTAAAAAAAAAAAAATATTGGTGATATCGTGAGGATTTGGCATTTCCAATGAATGTATTCAATTATTACTATTATTATTATTATGGTAGTTTTATTATTAAATGTATAGGTCTACTACAATTCATTAAATGCGCATAATTGCGCATTTACCACACAACTAAGGCGTGGATATTAAAAGATTAATTTAGATTATTTAAAACATTTAGATATATTCCACAAATAACAGGCCTATAATTAAAATGCTCAACCGTCTATCTAGCCTATGTCCAGACTCTGAACTCTGAATGAACAGCTTAATGAATATATTCAGTCAATGAAAATAAAACCTTTATTACAGACAAGGAAATTCCCAAAACAACTTGTTTAACACGAAATACTTCGATTGTGTTGTTGTTGTTGTTTTTTTCATTACGTATATCAGCCATAAGGGATTTATATATATATATATATATATATATATATATATATATATATATATATATATATTATATATATATATATTAGAAAATAAATTAAGACAAAACCCAATACTACCCATATCTTTCGTCTCCTCTGAGAGAATATGTGCCGTTATGCAGCGACAGATGCCGAAAGCTCGGTCAGTTTTTACTTTCACTTTCTGTAGCTTAATGAATTGACAGGAGTTTAAAACTTCTTCACGGGCATTACGCTCATGAAGTTTGCAAATTGTTTGTGTGGTATGCACTGGCTCGCCTTCATGGTTTAAAACTGTTTGTCTTTATCACTAATTGCAAAATGATGGACAATGGTTCACATTTCCCATGATAATAACATTATTTTATCAAAAATCTCCCTCTTGTCGTTTTCTTTCTTGCTGCAATAAAGATTAAATGGTTAAAGTTCTATTTTCGCGCAGGCGCAGTGAGGGAAAAGCACTGAGTTTAGGGCAGTCGGTTTGTAGCTCTGATCAATTGTGCGATACCCTCACGAGGAGCGACTAAAATAGGAGAGGCCGGAAATGCTGTAGGTGACGTCAGACGCTGGAGACTTGGCGGAAAAACTGAATGAACAGCGAGGACAGCGAGGAAAATTTGGAAACTCTTCAGGAATACATCGACTGGTGCTTCGACGTTATAGTCATGAAGAAAAAACAAAATGCATGTTCTCCAGCCAAAAGCGAGATGCCGTCTTCCAAAAGAAGTCGCCCGGCAGACTTGCCTGAAACAACATCGCCGACGGGTAAAAGCTTTACCGACATCCTGGATTCAATCGACAAGCGGTTGTCCAGCTTCGACGCGAGGTTGTCCCTGGTCGAGATCCTGCACCGTGAATTTAAATCCCTGAGGGAATCACTGGAATTCAGCCAGCAGCAGGTGGAAACACTCGTTGCTGAAAACGCATCACTGCGGGACTCGGTCAAGTCTCTAACTGAGAATGTGACCCATCTAAGTGAAGAAAATAAAAAAATAAAAGAGACTGTCATCGATCTCCAGGCCCGTAGCATGAGAGATAACCTGGTGTTTTCAGGCATCCCGGAATCTGCCGAAGAGGACCCAGAAGCTACGATTAAAACCTTTATCAAGACATACCTGAAGCTTCCGGAAGACACCGTGGTCTGGGCCCTGGTCTGGATGGGCCTGGGCCCCCCGCCCTGGGCAGATTTGGGGTAACGGGGGTGCCTATGGGGGTCAGCGGGGGAGCTGGCTCCAGAGGGGGGGGGGGTATTTTGCCCCCTCTGATGCTTTTCTCCCCATCCCTAAGGCTTCACTTCTCCCGCTCCATCACACCAACACATAGGTAGGGTTTTGAGGTGCGGGTGCGTCGCTGGGATGCGGGGGAGGTGGTACTCCTCTGTCTCCTCGTGGCCGCCTGCATCTCAATCACACATTACATCTTAGACATTCTCATTACTTACTGTCACATGACACATACATATAGGGCCTTTGGGGTGGGCACACTGAATGGCATCCGGGGGGCGGTCTGTTCATTCAGCCTTCCCTCTGGTGCCAGTGCCCACTTCTCAATTTTAAGTTGCACATAGACATTGAGGGCTCTAGGGAGGGGACGAGCTGACACAAGCTTGTGGAGGGTGCCCCTCCCCTGTTTTAAAGCACCCCTGTTTTAAAGCACCTTAGAACAACACACACCAACACTACATTTGAGCGGGTGAGGTGAAGCATGGGGTCTTTTTTTTTTTTTCTCACACCCCTGTTCTCTGTTCTCTGTCTGGGGCTGGGGGCTGTGAGGATGAGCTGGCCGCCCGGTCGGGGTCTGGGCTGTTGGTTTTCTCTGCTGCTGCGGAGACCGGGGTGGTCTTCCTGTCCCCACGCCAGAGCGAAGGGGGTTCAGCTCCGGGATCGGGCGCTGACTACCCCTCTGGGGGTGGTGGTGCCTGGATCTAGGAGTATAGAGTGCATATGGGGAGTGTGAATGTGGGTACCGTGTCCATTTTTGTGTGTCTACATGTGGGGCGAGGGTGTGAATATTCGTTTGCGTGCATGAGGGTGGGAACGTATGCTTGTGTATATGTGTGCTTGTCGTCTACGTCTATGTGTCAGGTCGGGCCTTAGACTCCACCTCACTCATCATCTCAGTCGACCCCCACCCCACCACCATGCCCTGCCGGTGGAGGATGCCGCCGGTGCGTTGGTGGTTTCTCGCGCCGGGGCAGGATGCTCGGGTGAGCGCCGGCCCACTCTCGGCAGTCGCTTGGCGGGGCCTGGCCCTACTGGCCTTGCTGGGCCCCGATTGGTGGGTGGGGGGCCTTTGGGTCTCCGGGCCCAGGGCCCGGTCTGCCCTGGTGTGGTCGGCTGCCGGTGGAGCCTGCGGGCTTGCCGCCACGGCACCCTGGGGCGTCTACACTGTGGCTGTCGGAGGTCCCACCTTTGGGCTCTCCTCTGCCCTTTTCTGGGTGGAGGCCGCAGTTGTCCCTGCGGTGGTTCTCCTGGGGGTCCCGTGCCCTGGGGGGCCCCCGGATGTTTGGGGCCCGGGTCTTTTCCATGCCTGCTTCATGCCTTGCGGGATGGGGCTGTTGTTCCCCACACACACTATTAAACATTTACATGGAGGAACCTTATGAACACAAGCGCGCTCACACACACAGGTGTACACTCAAGCATTCACATTGGTGTAAAAACAGGTGCTCACAGACACACATTGTCTTGATCTGCTGTTGCTTCAAAACTTATTTTGTAATATTAGTTATGTGTGCTGCTCAATAACATTTAACATTTAGAATTTATTGTGATTCATACAGATGCTGGTTGTTGCTGCAGTCTCTTTGATGTTGTGTCTTCTGTTGTTTTCTTCTGTTGTTTTCTCTTTTTGTCAGCAGGTATCGAAGCAAATTGTCTGTTTTTTTTTTTTGTTTTTTTTTCTCTCTCTCTCTCTCTATCCCCCATTCTCCTTTTTCTCTCTCCCCCTTCTCTGTTGACTTTCCCAACAACCTTTTTTTTTTTTGTTCCTTTCTTCTTTCTTCTTTCTCTCTCTTGTTTTCTCTGTCCCCTGGTCTTGTCTGTCATAGTGTGGTTAAATAAAAGGGTATATAAAATTAAATTAATTAATTAATATAAAAAGATAAATAAAAAATAAATAAATAAAGATTTAAAAAAAAAAAAAGATAAAAAAGGCTGTGAATGATGATAGCATAGCCACACATACGTACTGTCATGTGTTATCTGTGTTACTGACAGGCCGAAAAAAAAAAAAAAAATTCTGACATGTCAGAAATTCATCCGACCGTCTGATTGCCTGTCGGGAGAGACTTATCGCTTCTCGTTTCCTCCTGTACACTGAACGAACACTGCACGACAAACGACACACGACAAAGCTGAAATTCGGCCCGACTCAAAAAACAGTCGCAGGAGTCAGAATTCGGCTCGAAATCGGACGAAAATCGCACAGTGTATGCCCGGCATCACACAGTATAAAGGACAAGAGTTAGTGCATGTTCAGTTAATATATGAAATAAACAGAGTTATTTAACATTTTAACTACTCTTATAACATATTTTAGATTAACTCACGCTCGATCTCCGTCAACATGATCTGAAGTCCCCTCCCCCACAGGAGATCTCTCACGTGCAGGAACACAATGCTTATATGATCAGCAAATTAAACCATCCACTCAATAATATCACACTACTGTAATCACCACACACTCACAAGTTGATATAAAGCTGGAAATGTGCTCTCTTTAACAGTTTTATCAACGATTTCTTTCTCTGTGTAACTCCCATTTCTAACTGTGCTCTCTTTCATTCTGACGTGCACGAACTCTAGCGCATGCACAAACTCTTAAAGGGGACAGCGCACATAACTTAGTTAAAGCAACAAAGGTGAATTACTGGGGGAACTTAACCAAGTATAAGGTGAATCTTGCCCCGGTTACACTCTCCCCTGCCTACAGTCAACGTCCTCGATGACTGCATAACACCCTTTAATCATTCACTACTCCTTGTAGTTTACTGGATGTGGACCAGACCATACCCGCTAACACTTGGGAAAGGACATTGGGACTGAAGGACACAGCATTACAAGCGGATTTAGGCAGTCTGCTTGGGTTACTGTGAACACCAGCAGTTGAACGCTGGGTCCTGCGTGGCGTAGGAAGGGGCGCCTCCACATGAGTACTCTCTGCCCTAGGCTTTCGGGGAACAGGAACTGGTCTGGTCAACACCACGTCTGAAGGTGAATTAGTTCTCTCAGTATCAGGCAGAGAGAGCTCTCCAACAACACTCGCCTCATTATTCACTTGTGCATCATTATATATTTCCTGTGCTTCTTCAACTCCACCCTCAGCACAACTTTCTGGTTCCTCATATGGTTGCGGTGACTCCTCAAGCACTGGACCCTCTGAGTCCTCCTCAGGCCATCTGGTTTCTTCCACAAGCACACATTCTGCATCTAAAGAAGGCATCTCATCCACCAACACTAAGGTAGGTGCTTCTTCTACAGGTCTCACTTTTCTCCTTGGCATTGGGACTGGTCTCGGACAGGGCCTAATGTCTGACCTATGTACTCTTTTTGCAGGACCGCCTCCTACTGACTCCACAGTGTAGGTCGTACCATGCACCTCCACCACCTTATAGGCTGTGGGTGCCCAGGCATCCTGTATCTTGTTCCGTCCTGGGGGACGATACCGTAAGTACACCTGCTGACCAACTGCTACCTCTGGACAGTATACCCCACTCTCACGCTTGGCAACTCGGTCTGCTGCCTTCCTTTCAGCGTACTCACGTGCTTGGGCATGAGCGTCCCGAAGCCGCTCCTTATGGACAGACAACCAGGCAGGCTCCTTCTCCAGCACTGGCTCCTGGCCCAACAAGGCATCAACTGGTAAATGTGGCTGCATCCCAAACAGCATATAGTAAGGGGAGTAACCAGTGGAGGAATGAGGTGACACATTATAGGCGTACACCAGCTCAGGTAAGTACTCTGGCCACTTCCGTTTCCTTTCAGGTGGCAAGGAACGCAAGAGGTCATGCAGAGTTCTGTTAACCTGTTAACATGCACCAGGACGCCGGCGCACTGAAAGCTCTTTGTTTGAACATGTGATCGTTTGTGAATAGATTAGATGAAATGGGACAAAGTTAATTTTGACAAACTATATATCATTCCGAAGGTCTAAGCCTCAAGCATCGACGACAGATCACTGTTTTTCGATAGAAAGCTTATAAGGAATGTATTTGCTAAATTTGTGTAAGCAGTACACATCAAAACATGTATAAAAAACCGCAGTACATACCAGATTCATCCTGATAACGACACTCAAATGTATCCACTGCTGTAAATCCCGGTTTAATTTGAGAGGTAAGGATCCACGGAACAACATTCCATCAAGAACTTTTACTCCAACAAAACAATAACGTTGTAATTTGGATCGTTATTGATTTGTTTCAGTTTCATTTCTTCAGGGTGAGTTATTGTTTGTGTCCGTTATGGAATAAATTACACTCAAAAACAGCGTCTTGGTGGTAAAAAACAACACAGTTTTGTAGCTTACAGTCTCACAGACAGAATGAGACCATCCAAAAAAAAAAAGTTAAAGATAAGGGAATATTGTTTATTTGAATTCTGCCGCTGCCTTGTGACGGCGCGTGACGCACACAGACCTGTCATCTGATGGGGGCGTAACTTAGCGATTGCCTTCTTTGCTAAATAAACCTTTTATTTTATTTTTTTCAACATTTTTTATTTATGTGTGTGCGTGTGATGTGTGTAACATGGCTGTATCTGCATGATTACCATCTATATGAATGCACATCAGTGTGTAATTACCAACTATATGACTGCTATCAGAATGTTGTCAATGACCGGCTTTTATTGATGATATGGCCCATCTGTATGATTATCATCTGTATGGACGCACATCAGCGTGTGATTACTGATTGCAATCAGTGTGAATGTCTGGCAATACCAGTTTATGTCTGGCAGTGCAGACTATTGAGTATGCTTTGTATGCTACTACATACAAAGCAAATTCTTCTTTTTTTCTTTTTTCTTCTTTTTTATTACTCAAATTATTCTTATTGCATTTTTAGTGCTCAAATAAATCACTAATATGATGTATAAAATTCTGTCTATTATTATATAATTGAAAAAACTATGTATAATGACTAAAATAGTTTGTGGAATTCTTCAATACATCTAGTGGTAATTTTCATTACACGGGGGGGGGGGGGATATTATCTGGAAATATTATCACAAAAATGATTTCAGGAATCTCATTTTTCATGGTATCTTCAAATTTGAAATATAAACTCATTAGACATGTGACTTATTTTTTTGAGCATTATCAACTCTGGATGATGCATAGTAAAGCCTAGAGTGTCTTCTTTCCAAAGATACATACATTGTGTGTGTAGCACATTATTGTCAGGAAATGTCACCATTTTAATTTAGGTAGGTCATTTTCAGCTGTGAGGCCCAAAATGGGGGTGCAGGTTAACAGGTTAAAAATCTCGCACTGTGCATTTCCCTGTGGGTGATGTGGCGTAGTGCGTGACTTTCTCACTCCATACAGTTTACAGAGCTCTGCAACAACGGCACTCTCAAAGTTCCTCCCCTGGTCTGAATGAAGACGCTGAGGCACACCGGTACTTGAGGAACCATTCCTTAGCATTAGTGTCCGCCTTCTGATTGCGAGTGGGGAATGCCTGGCTGAACTTAGTGAATACATCGGTCACAACCAGGACATTCTCCTGCTCGTCCGACGCTGGCTCCAGTGTGGTGAAATACATTGTGACCACTTCTAGTGGATGAGAAGCCAAGAATGGGGTCCAATGTGCCTGAATCTTGGGCTGTGGCATTTTGGCTAGTACGCAGCGCTGACACTTCTTCATCCACTTATCCACAGCATCATACATCCCAACCCAATAACAACGCTGCTTGAGCAGGCCCAGAGTCCTCTCTACGCCCTGATCCCCCATCTGGTCATGGACACTTTGCAACACCATTTCGACCAGACATGCCGGAAGCAGCAACTGTCGGCATTCCCCATTGAACACGTCGTCAATGGTTCTGTACATCAGCCCTTCTTTGTCTTGAATCCTGTCCCACTGCTTAAGCAACAACAGCACCTGTCTGGACAAGTACTTTCTCTCACGATTTGTGGGTTTCCTCTTCTTGTCCCAGAAATTCTTGAGCACACTGATGGTGGGATCTGCCTCCTGAAACTGACGAAGCTCATCCTTTGTATATCCAGGTAATGTTGGGGTATTCTCCAGGTGTTCCTCTCCCCTCTCTCTATTCTCTATGGCTGCCTGTAACTGTCCAATTTCTCCCTCTCTAGGACTCGCCACTAGCCCCGCCAGGTCAGCTCCCACTGCAGTCCCTGGACGAAGCCCACTGCAAATAGCCACACAGCCAACATACTCCGAATCCTCAGTTACCACCTCCATCCCCTCCAGTCCTGGTCTTCTAGAGAGTGTGTCAGCTGCGGTGTTACACCGCCCAGGGCGATATTTAACTTCAAAATCAAATATTGCAAGCTGTGCAGCCCACCTCTGTTCAATGGCACCCAGCTTAGCCGTATTGAGGTGGCAGAGGGGATTGTTATCTGTTAGGACAGTAAACTTTGATCCTAGCAGGTAACTCCTGAACTTCTCCACCGCAGCCCATTTGAGTGCCAGGAGCTCCAGCTTCATACTACTGTAGTTCCTGTCATTTTGCTCTGCGCCTCTCAATCTCCGGCTTGCATAGGCTATCACAGTCATATTTCCCCCTTGTTGCTAGTACAGCACAGCGCCCAATCCCAGGTTACAGGCATCTGTCTCCAGTACAAAAGGTAGGCTGAAGTCTGCGTAGCCTAGTGTCGGAGCACAGGTGAGCTTCTCCTTGAGGTGCTCAAAGGCTTGCTGGCACTCCGTCGTCCAGGAGTCCTTAAACAACTTGTTGGCCTGAGCAACACTCCCCTGGTGGACACAAGTGTTTACAACATCATGAAGCGGACCAGCCACCTTAGAGAAGCCCTCAATGAATC
Source organism: Aspiorhynchus laticeps (assembly GCA_023376895.1). Lineage (NCBI taxonomy): Eukaryota > Metazoa > Chordata > Actinopteri > Cypriniformes > Cyprinidae > Aspiorhynchus > Aspiorhynchus laticeps. The sequence continues at coordinate 61,904,727 of CM041795.1, forward strand.
TCCGATAGTAGCTGCAGAATCCTAAAAATGATCGCAGCTCCTTCAGAGTGCTAGGGACGGGCCACTGTCTTACTGCACTCACTTTATCTGGATCTGTAGACACCCCTTGAGCAGATACCACGCGCCCTAAGAATTTTACCTCGGACTGCAGGAAATGGCACTTTTCCACCTTAACCTTAAGTCCGGCCTCCCTCAACCTCTGTAACACAGTCTCAAGCCTCACTAAGTGTCCCTCAAATGTACTTGAGTACACCAGCAAATCGTCCAAATAGACGAATACCATTTGAAAGATCAGGTCACTCATTATGGCCTGCATGAGACGTTGGAATGTCGCTGACGCATTACATAGGCCAAACGGCATCCGCTGGTACTCATACAGGCCAAATGGTGTAATGAAAGCTGTTTTGTGGCGGTCCTTCTCGTGAACTGCTACCTGGTGATAGCCACTCGCGAGGTCAATAGATGAAAACATCTTGGCCTTACTCAAAGCATCTAGACTCTCATCTATTTGTGGCAACGGGAATGCATCACGCCTAGTTTTACAGTTCAGCTTCCGGTAGTCCACGCATAGCCGAAGACTCCCGTCAGTCTTCCGGACTAACACCACCGGAGATGCATACGAACTGGAGCTTTCTTGGATGACACGCTTTTTGAGCAGTCCAGAGATATGGTCCTTCACTTCCTGGAATTGGTTTGGGGGTATACATCGGTAAGAATGTGATACAGGAAGGTCATCATTCAGGGGAATCTCATGCTTTACCAGTTCGGTATAACCGAGGTCTTCATCAGTGATGGCAAACACATCCAGGTATCCCCTCAGAAGCACCTTCAGCTCTGCCTGTTGTGCAGGGGTACCGACGATCTGCACCTTTTCCAAGGGCCACTGCAGGTCTCTGCTAACCCCTGTCATTGACCTCTGGTTAACCCTAACCTCCTCATGATCTGCAGAGATTTGATGGAATCTTACTTCGCAGGAGCTACTCTCAACACGACGACCCTGGGCAAGAACCCCTAGTTTCGCCTTCGGTGGCAGCCACACATCTTCTGGGGACAAGTTTACTACCTGCACTGGGAATACTCGCCTACCGGGTAATACCAAGGTGGGAACCAGGACCAAACCACCTGGCAATGATGCCTTACCTGGCTCAAACAAACTTAAGCCTCTGTTTCCAGCTACTTCTTTATGTGTTCTGGCCTGAATTGTAGCCACGGAGGCTGCAGGTACGTACAACTTGCGTGTGCCTGCTACCCAGACCATAGAGTTCGCTCCTATGGGGGTAGCTTCTTGGACTCTATTAAGGACGGCTCTCCAGTCAGCATCCAACGTCCCCTCCAAAGCCTGGTCAAACTCAGCTAGAATTAATTGTTTACAACGCCTACGTTCATGCCAAGTATGCCTGGGGGCGCTGAGTCAGTCTCCCCATCATTCTGGTCATGTATCACCAAGAACCCACACCCAGGTATAGTCAACCCCATTACCTGGATATCAAGTTCAACATACCCAAGTTAGGGAAGAGGCAAACCATTGGCAGCAGTAATCTTTAACCACTTGTTCGTACAATGCAGGTCTTTGTCTTCCCCATGAAGATGTTCTTTGAAGAAGCTCTCTGTCAAAGTACTCACGTTACTGCCAGTGTCTAACAGGCACCGGATTGCTACCCCCCCAGCGTGAATTTCCACTTCTGGGCACTTGCCCACTGCACGCTCCAGAAACCGCTCTTTTGTCAGTGTGCCAGTCCTTGAGCCATCGGTGCCACCTCTCATTGCTCGGCTCTTCGCAATGGAGGCGCACAGTTTCCCGAAACCGGAGACTCCGGCGTAGCTGGCACAGGGTTTTCTTGAACGCGCTGCCCAGTGCATTGCCTGGCTATGTGTCCAATTCCCTCACATCTCAAACAAATGGGTTGACCATCTCGGGTATACTTTGGCTTAAACTTGGGCTTACTAGGTTTCTCACAAGTTGGGTCAGACCTCTGAATCGTGAGATCACGGACTGCATTGGTAAGTTCCCCGATTGCCTTCCCTTGTTGTGTAATTACCTTAATTACCTCTTGTAGGGCTACAGTCAAGTCGTTTGGTATGGTGGCGGTCATCCTTGAGTACACTTTCCTCCACACTCACTAGGTTTCGGGCCACGTTAGTTGGACGAGGTCTCTCTTCTGAACACCACAACAGGGCCTCCTCCCGAACTTCAAATAATGTAGCATGAGGTCGCTCTCTAACCACCTTGCGCAGTTCCCTCCGGAGGGCTGAATCCCTCACCCCTTCTATAAACTGGTCTCTCAATGCCAACTGCACATCTGGAACACAATGTGGTGCTTGTTGCAGTGTAGCATTTAACATCAATGACAGTGCATGTGAAAAATCACGAAAGTCCTCACCATCCAATTGTTTGCGTGCATAAAATGTGTGCAACAACTGGGAGGTGCTACGCTTTTCCCTGAAAGCTGCCCTCAAATTTGAGAACAGGTCTTCAGCCGACTTATCCTCCCTCCCCATACACAGCCTGACTTCATCTAGTGCTGAACCCTTTAAGTGGGAGAGAATAAAATCTACCTGATCTTCAGCATTCAACCCCCTCACTCTTATAACCCTCCCAAGTTCCTCAATGAACTCATCAACATTTTGGCAGTCTTTACCTGGGTCCCCACTGAAAGGTACAATCTGTCTCTCTCTTGGGATATACACATAGGATCTAGTATGGACATTAGTCATGTTAGCCAGAGCTGACATTACATTTACATTTTACATTTACATTTAGTCATTTGGCAGACGCTTTTATCCAAAGCGACTTACAATTGGGGAATACATAAAGCGATTCATCTTGAAGTGGCAATCAGACAGAGGAAGTGCTCGTAACACCAAGTCTCAGTCATTTTTCAAATAAGTACAAGCTAGCAAGGGAAGGAGAGAAAGATAAAGGGAATTTTTTATTTTATTATTTTTATTATTTTTTAAGAACAAGTTTAGGATGAAGTCAAGGAGTGCCGAAAGAGATGAGTCATTACTTCATCATGTCTACGTCCCAACTCCAAGATCTGGGACTGAAGCTGTGAGATGGGGTTACCTCCCTCAATGTCCATTTCCGGAGCTGCAGCACCTGCACCTTGAATGTCCTCCTCCATTGCGGCTGCACCATCCATGTCCCCAGCATCCATGACTTTGAGCTGCAATCACAGAGTCTCAGTTCTCAAACTGTCAGTTCAACAAGCACTGTCCTCATCGAAGTCCTCACAAACTGCAGTCCTAATGCGCTGACCCTTTGTCCTGCCGCCGCTTCTGTCAGGATAGCACTGCAGGTCCTTCCAGCACTCAGTCTCCTTTCGCCACTACCGTTGTTTGCACCCTTCTACTTTTCCACTATTGTAACAAAAATAAATCAGCCCCAAACAAAACAGAATCCCACTTCTGACACCAAAATTAGACGTGGCCGGCTTGACGTCCTTCTTATATGTTAAAGGAAAAGACAAAGCCAAGACATCTAACAAAAGGATTCTTTTATTCTTGACTGAGCCTAAAAAGGGGACTCAGCATTAAAGTTCTGTTGGGGGGGGGGGGGGTAACAAAAACAAAGACAAACACCCACTTGTCTTCAATGGGTACAGGAAGTAAAATAGTAGGCAATCATATGAAAAAGGATTCTTCACACAATTAATCTCAAATCAAAAAGTCCAAATCACAAGCCCCATTCAACTTAAGCCGGTGCAAACCAGGTTACAAAACTTATAAAGGGTATACAAAACAACGGCAGTGGCCTGTTTGTGCCTAATAAAACAAATAGAATACAGAATATGAGCAATCAGCACATTTCACCACATGAATGCAGCACCCACTTTATACACAGTTCACATTTTTATCTTCTTTTGCGCATATTAATCAGTAAATAGACTGAAGGTAACCGTACACACTTTACACAGGGTGCAATACTTTTCATGCCATATACAGAAACACACTTTGGGAGAATAAAATGAACAAAACTCACTCTTATTAAGCCTCTGAAGCACACAGAAAAAGCTCACGTGGTAATTGGCACTTGTGTGATCTCACGTATCGTTTCTCTCCCCTCTAACACAGTATAAAGGACAAGAGTTACTGCATGTTCAGTTAATATATGAAATAAACAGTTATTTAACATTTTAACTACTCTAACTCATGCTTGATCTCCATCAATGTGATCTGAATTCCCCTCCCCCACGGGAGATCTCTCACGTGCAGGAACACAATGCTTAAATGATCAGCAAATTAAACCATCCACTCAATAATATCACACTACTGTAATCACCACACACTCACAAGTTGATATAAAGCTGGAAATTTGCTCTCTTTAACAGTTTTATCAACGATTTCTTTCTCTGTGTAACTCCCGTTTCTAACTGTGCTCTCTTTCAGTCTGACGTGCACGAACTCTAGCTCATGCACAAACTCTTAAAGGGGACAGCACACATAACTTAGTTAAAGCAACAAAGGTGAATTACTGGGGGAACTTTACCAAGTATAAGGTGAATCTTGCCCCGGTTACATATAACAACAATGTATTTATTTCTCAGGTGTGAGATCAGTGTGTGCAGTTCTCTCTCTGTAAACACAATCTATCTGCATTAATATCTCAATCAGTTTTTCTCGAGTGTTTTCTGTGCTGTGAGCTCAGTTTTGAGGTTAGGAATCATTTTATTGCTCAGTGTGAGCTCAGTTAGATCACAGGTTCAGACCACACAGAACTGTGATCATCTCTGAACCCAGTTTAGACTGACGACAAGTGCATCACATTCAGATCATCTTCTTTCTTTAAGTGGGCTGCTGCATGGCTTTAAACTCTGGATCTTTACAGGTCATTAAGGCATATGTTCAGCCTGTTTAATTAACAAAAGGTAAGTCCAGTAAAAAAGGTAACTGAATTAACCAATCAATTTACTTAAATTGTTTCATAGCGGATGATTGTTGTTATAGTATAGTATACAAGGTCATAACCCAAGCATGATGTTACAAAAATGTCTAGTGGTTCAGTCTCTAGTCTGTTCTCACTGTCTTTACTGCTTCTCTCTCAGCTGTCCTTCAACAAATCACTGAAGATCAGAACAACAGCAGAATCAGGTGCTGCAGACTCAGGACTCACCACAAAATAACAAGACTATACCAATAATTCATGACCAGAAACTGAACAAACATCAAGGCAAAAAAACTAAACCAGGGGTGCCCAAACTCGGTCCTGGAGGGCCGGTGTCCTGCAGAGTTTAGCTCCAGGACCGAGTTTGGACACCCCTGCACTAAACAGTTGGTAAATACAGTGACCCCTAGTGGTTACTTAAAAAGTCACGATTATCTTACAATCACAACGTTGAATGTTTATGTACAGAATAAACTGATCTCTCTTTCACTCCATGTAAATTGATCAATACTTTAAATAAAAGTGTTATTAAATAGTTTGAAACAGAACATTATGAAGCAAACCGATAAGCTCACGCTTACAGTAGAAATATTTTGTTGAAAAACTGTTAAGAAAATTAGACAACGCTAATTTAAATAATTCAACAACAAAAAATAAAAAACTGAATTATTCCTCTTCTTTTGCTTGTTCTTAGCTATGTCTGGTAGGCTACTATGAATATTGTTAGCTCTATATTAAGTTGCTTTTGATTTTCCTCATTTGTAAGTCAATTTGGATAAAAGCATCTTCTAAATTAATATATGTAAATGAGTATTGATTGTCACGGGTGGGGAGAGACTAAGACTCAAATGCTGGCAAATGGTGTTTCTTTTATTTAGAAATCACAAAATAAACAAAAACACAAATGAAACCACCCCGAAGGGGAAAAAGCCAGAGTAACAACTACTGAAAACAGGACATAAACTTGGCACAGGATAGAAGGAGATCACAGGCATAAACAGGTACATACGTGAGACGAAACAGCCCAGAACTGGAAACACAGGGAGCCTAAATAGGGAAAGGCAATCAGGAAAACAGCTGGGGCAAATGAATCAATGATGAGGTAATGAGAGGGGAGACAAACGAGGAGGACAAACGTGAAGTAACTGAAACAATAATAAGATAACAAGGAGGGCGGGGTCAGACAATAGACAGGAGAGAACATGGCACCAACAACAAACAATAAGCCATGTGCTCAAATAATCACACACAGTGACATCTGGTGGCCAACCAGGGCACATCAGCAGCACCGTGACATTGATATTCTCAAATCTGCAAACATTTTTTTTTGATTCTCCTCTTGCAAACATCCGTTACCATATGATAAACTGTAAAAAGAGTGTGTAAAAATAAATATGTCAGTAGTAAGTAAGTAAGCAAATAAGTAAATAAATAAATAAATCACTGTAATAAAAATCAAATACATTTTTGGGAGGGCACTGAAAATGAAATTTAATGACTATTGGCATCCGATTCTCTGATTTTGAAAAAGAAAAAAGAAAAGAAAAAAAGGTGTTAAATGTCAAAAACCAAGTTACGTACATAAATGTCCTTGTGGGAGTGCCTGTTTTTTTTTCTCTCTCTCTCCTGCTTGCTCTCTCTCTCTCTGTTCCCTGTCGATCTCTTAGGCCGCCTCCCTTGACTGCTGATTGGTTCATGAAGCTGTCACTCATCATTAAGTGATATGACGCCGACCTATCCGCTACCAGTAAAGTTTCCTCTGGCAGATAAAAGGACGCTGAAAGGAGTGAATGGAGATCTCTTTTGCGCTCTGTTTTTGCTGTCATGTTACTCGTTTTTGACTTGCTTTATTTGTTATTTGTTTATGTCAAAATCCTTTGTGTTTTGTTCTGACATTCTTGATGCTTATAACCTTTTGATTTGCCATTTTGTTTGGTTAATTTGTTACTTTGTTACTCGGATGGTGTTGCTCTTTGATCTTTGATGAGCTTAAGCTCTATGACGTTTACTCTTTACCAAGAGGAACGTGGATAGGGAAGATGTCGTGCGACTTCCATTGTGCAACATTTAGGTAACTCTGTGTATAGAAACCCCAGGTAAGAGGTGAACCACCCCTGTATGTTTTGTTTTATTAGTTGAGAGTAGGGAAGTATACGGCGCTTGGCGCTGAAGATTTTTTTTCTTTTTCTTCCTTTAGTTAGGTTGGAGGTTTAAATAAGGTAGAATTGGTTTTGTTTCTTTCTTTCTTTCGGCGTCACTAGCGTCCCCTTTCTCGTGGGTTGATTTGTTATGTTTTTCTTTTTTCTGAGTTGTAAATATTTGTACATATTGGTTGTCTCTTTAAGTGACTGATAATTTTGTAAATATACTTTGTAGTTATATGGATTCTTTTCACTTTGTATAATAAATCACTTTCGTTGGCAGTTTGTGTCCTTGCATTGTTTCTTGCCGCCTCCATCATTTTACAGATTTGCCACAATCTCAATGTTACTCCTTTTCCCCTAGACAATATTAAAAGGGTCGTAACATTTAATGGGGGCTCATCCGGGATCTCAATTAATCCCTAAAATTATGGTAATTGTGGTAATTTTGTACATGTGTTGGTGACAAGAATGGACATTGCATTGTTTGGTGTATTGTGACAGTATAGGACTCATGCAGTGTGGTACTGTTATGCTTATTGTTTGGTTATTCATTATGGAAGTGTTTAACTTGCAATATTTTGTTACCAGTCCATCTGTAGAGCAGATTAATTTGTGCAGGATTTATTGCAGATCCCAGACCATTTTCAGATTGTGGTAAGTAAACAGTCTCTTAAAAAATAAATAAAACAAATTCTGATCTTGCGTTTGAATGAGTTGCAGGTGTTGCCTACATCAAACATTGGGGGTGTTGAAACCGGCGGAGATATTAACATTTACATTTAGTCATTTGGCAGACGCTTTTATCCAAAGCTACTTACAATTGGGGAGTACATTAAGCGATTCATCTTGAAGAGGCAATCAGACAGAGGAAGTGCTCGTAACACCAAGTCTCAGTCATTGTTCAAATAAGTACAAGCTAGCAAGGGAAGGAGAGAAAGATAATGGGAAAGGTGTTTTTTTTTTTTTTTTTTTTTTTTTTTTTTAAGAGCAAGTTTAGGATGAAGTCAAGTAGTGCCGAAAGAGATGAGTTTTCAGTTGTTGCTTGAAGATTGACAGGGATCCAGCATTCCGGACAGGGGTGGGAAGATTATTCCACCATCCAGGAATGGTGAATGAGAATGTTCTGGAGAGTGATTTTGAGCCTCTCTGTGATGGTACCACAAGGCGTCGCTCACTAGCAGATCTCAGACTTCTGGAGGGGATGCAGATTCGTAATAGTGAGTGGAAGTAGGAGGGTGCTGAGCCTGTGATTGTTCTGTATGCAAGCATCAGTGTCTTGAACTTGATGCGAGCTGCCACTTGTAGCCAGTGCAGTGAGATGAAGAGAGGTGTAACATGGGTTATTTTGGGCTCTTTGAAGACCAGTCATGCCGCTGCATTCTGAATCATTTGTAGAGGTTTGATTGTGTTTGATGGAAGACCAGCCAGAAGAGCATTGCAGTAGTCCAGCCTAGAAACGACAAGGGCCTGGACAAGAAGTTGCGCAGCATGCTCTGTCAGGAAGGGCCTGATTTTTCTGATGTTGTGTAGCGCAAACCTGCAAGATCGAGCAGTCTTTGCAATGTGCTCTTTGAAGGTCAGCTGGTCATCAAAGACTACACCAAGATTTCTGACCAAAGTTGATGGGGTAATTATTGATGTGCCTAATTGAATCGAGAAGTCATGCTGTAGGGTCGGAGTGGCAGGGACAACAAGAAGCTCAGTCTTTGCCAGGTTGAGCTGTAGGTGATGTTCTTTCATCCATGCCGAGATGTCCGCCAGGCAGCCTGAGTTCCGTGCAGCTACCGTTGGATCATCTGGTTGAAAAGAGAGAGAGAGCTGTGTGTCATCGGCGTAGCAATGGTAGGAGAAGCCATGTGCCTGTATGATGGGTCCCAGTGATGTAGTGTATGTGGAGAAGAGGAGGGGTCCAAGAACCGATCCCTGAGGAACCCCAGTGACCAGTTGATGTGCTTTGGATACCTCCCCTCCCCAGGCAACCCTGAAAGACCTACTGGTGAGATAGGATTCAAACCAGCGAAGTGGAATCCCAGTGATGCCCAGCGACGAGAGGGTGGACAGGAGGATCTGATGATTGATAGTGTCAAAAGCAGCAGAAAGATCCAGCAGAATGAGGACTGATGATTTGGAATTGGCCTTTGCGACTCGCAGGGCTTCAGTGACTGAGAGTAGCGCAGTCTCTGTTGAATGGCCACTCCTGAAACCTGACTGTTTAGCATCCAGTTTGTTGTACTGTGAAAGAAACAGTGAGAGCTGGTTGAAGACAACTCGTTCGAGTGTTTTCGCTACGAATGGAAGGAGAGAGACAGGTCTGTAGTTTTCTAAAAGAGAAGTGTTTAATGTAGGTTTTTTGAGCAGTGGGGTTACCCGGGCCTGCTTGAACGCTGTGGGGAAGATGCCAGTGTGGAGAGATGTGTTGATAATGTGTGTGAGTGCTGGTAAAAGTGTGGGAGAGATTGCTTGGAGAAGGTGAGAGGGGATTGGGTCAAGAGGACATGTTGTAGGATGGCTGGAGAGGAGAAGTTTGGATACTTCTGCCTCGGTGAGGGGACAGAAGGAGAAGATGGGAGTTTGAGCAATGGATGTGGTTGGTTGGAGGTCCTGTATGTGTGGAGGTGAGAACTGGTTACCGACTGTTCTAGTTTTGTCTGTGAAAAAAGTGTCAAAGTCGTCAGCTGTTATAGAAGTGGTGGGCGGTGGTGGAGGGGGCCAGAGGAGAGAATTAAATGTTCTGAAGAGATTACGCATGTCTGGAGCGCTGTTGATCTTGTTGTGGAAATGTGAGGATTTGGCAGTGTGGACTCCAGTAGAGAAAGATGAAAGCAAAGACTGATACCTAGTCAGGTCCGACGGATTGTTTGATTTTCGTCATTTTCTCTCTGCCGCTCTGAGTTTGGTCCGATGCTCACGAAGAACATCGGATAACCAGGGGTTAGAAGGGGCAGCCCGTGCTGGCCTGGAGGAGAGAGGACAAATGTTGTCTAGACATGAGGTTAAGGTAGAGCATAAAGTGTCAGCTGCATTCACATCCAGAGATGTGAAATGGGTAGGTGAGGGAAGAGAGGAGGATACTACAGAGGAAAGAAGGGTGGGGAAAAGGGAGCATAGGTTACGTCTGAAAGTAACCGGTAAGGGAGCTGGTGGTACCCGGGTAGCAAAATGTAAGGTAAATGTAATGAAGAAATGGTCAGAGATATGTAGTGGTTGTACCAGAATGTTATCTGTAGTACAGTTGCGTGTTTAAATTAAATCAAGTTGGTTGCCTGATTTGTGCGTGCTAGTAGTGGTAAGGCGTTTGAGATCAAATGAAGCTAGGAGTGAATGGAAGTCTGTAGCATAAGGCCTGTCTAGGTGAATGTTGAAATCGCCAAAGACTAAGAGTGGAGTGCCATCCTCCATGAAAGAGGACAGCAGGCCGTCCAGCTCCTCTAGGAAGGTTGCTAGAATTTGGCCAGGGGGACGGTAGATTACTGCTATCTGGAGTTTTATAGGAGCCGTTACAGTAATCGCATGAGATTCAAATGAGTTGTGATTGCCTAGGCAAGGCAAGGCAAGGCAAGGCAAGTTTATTTATATAGCACATTTCATACACAGTGGTAATTCAAAGTGCTTTACATAAAAGAAAGTGAAATAGTCATTCACAGCAATAAAAACAAGGAATTAAAAATAATAAAAACAAGGAATTTTAAAAAGTTATAGAAATTGATTTAAAATGAAATTTAAAACAGTTAAATAGAATATGATTATACAAAAAAATACAGTGCAGTCAGTTCGGACGTAGCACAGTGTTCATTCAACAAATGCACAGCTAAACAGATGAGTTTTCAGTCTGTATTTAAATGTGCCTAATGTTTTAGCACATCTGATCTCTTCTGGAAGCTGGTTCCAACTGCGGGCGGCATAATAGCTAACAGCGGACTCCCCTTGTTTTGTGTGAACCCTTGGTATTTCTAACTGACTCGATCCTAATGATCTGAGTGGTCTGTTAGGTTTATATTCAGTGAGCATATCTGCAATGTATTTAGGTCCTAGGCCATTGAGTGACTTATAAACGAGAAAAAGTACTTTAAAATCAATCCTAAATGTAACTGGAAGCTAGTGTAAGGACCTGAGGACTGGTGTGATATGCTCAGATTTTCTGGTTCTAGTCAGAATCCTGGCAGCAGCGTTCTGGATGAGCTGCAGCTGTCTAATGGTCTTCTTTGGAAGTCTGGTGAGGAGACCATTACAATAATCCACCCTGCTGGTGATAAAGGCATGAACAAGTTTCTCCAAGTCGTGACTGGAAACAAAACATCTAATTCTTGCAATGTTTTTGAGATTATAGTATGCTGATTTAGTTACTGCTTTGACATGACTACTAAAACTAAGGTCGGTCTCCAGAATCACCCCAAGATTTCTGACTTGATTTTTAGTTGTTTGACCCCTAGAGTCAAGGTATGCATTCACCTTGAGAACTTCATCTTTGTTTCCGAAATGCAATGACTTCAGTTTTTCCCTTGTTTAGCTGAAGAAAGTTTTGGCACATCCAACTGTTAATTTCATCAATGCATTGGCAGAGGGAGTCAATGGGGCTATAGTCATTTGGAGATAAGGCCAGGTAGATCTGGATATCATCAGCATAGCTGTGATAGGCAATTTGGCTTTTCCTCATTATCTGACTTAGTGGGAGCATATACAGGCTAAACAAGAGCGGTGCAAGAATTAAGCCTTGTGGGACTCCGCATGTCATGGACGTCCACTTAGACTTATGCTATCCTATACTCACATAATAACCTCTCCCTTCTAAGTATGACCTGAACCATTTGAGTGCCAACCCAGAAAGCCCGACCCAGTTTTCCAGTCTCTCTAGAAGTATGTTATGATCGACAGTGTCAAACGCAGCACTGAGATCTAGTAGTACCAGCACTGATATTTTGCCAGAATCAGAATTAAAGGGAATATCATTTATTATCTTAATGAGTGCTGTCTCTGTGCTGTGATGCACACGGAAACCAGATTGAAAATTATCTTTTCAACAATCTTACCTATGAAAGGAAGATTTGATATTGGTCTATAGTTGCTCAACATGGTGCTATCAATATTGCAGTTTTTCAGAAGGGGCTTAACAACTGCAGTTTTCAGGGAGTTTGGAAAAGTCCCAGAAAGAAGTGAGGTGTTCACCACTTCCAAGAGATCTACTTCCAAACTGTTAAGCACACTTTTGAAAAAAGATGTAGGAAGTGTGTCGAGATAGCAGGTTGACGATTTAAGATGCTGTACTATTTCTTCCAAAATTTTGCTATCAATTTGTTTCAAAAACAGACATAGTCACTTCTTTTTAAGATTGCGGTCGAATCTATGTGACCTCTGTATTACAGGAAGATGTGCCAATCTCCTTTCTGATATTACTGATCTTCTCTGAAAAGAAGGAAGCAAACTCATTGCATTTGCTGTCGGAGAGCATTTCACTAGGAATCTGACTTGGGGGGTTTGTCAGTCTCTCAACAGTAGCAAAAAGAGTACGAGTGTTGTTTAAGTTACTGTTTATAAGGTTTGAGAAGAAGGTCTGTCTAGCTGTGGCTAGTTCCACATTGAAAGCATGAAGGCTGTCTTTATAGATGCTATAGTGAATTTCAAGTTTCGTCTTCCGCCACATCCACTCAGCTTTTCTGCATTGCCTTTTCATATTCTGAACTGCTGTTGATTTTCTCCAAACTGATTTTTGTCTGCCTGTCTTCTTGCTGACCTTTATCGGAGCTATATCATCAATAACATTCTTAACTTTTGAGTTAAATGAATCCAGGAGAAGATCAACAGAGTCTGCAGAAATGCGTGGTGTTGAAGATATAGCCTCCATAAATAGCACACTAGTGTTCTCATTAATGCATCTCTTTCTGACAGAGACAGATCTAGATTCAGTGGTGACAGAGATCAGTATATCAAAGAAAATAGTGATCAGACAGTGCTACATCCTTAATAACAATGGATTAAATGTTTAGACCTCTACTGATGAGTAAATCTAGAGTGTGTCCACGATTGTGTGTTGGTCCATGCACATGCTGAATCAGGTCAAAAGTGTTTAAAACAGTTATAATTTCTTTTGTAGTTTTGATTTCAGCATTATCTATATGAATATTAAAATCCCATGCAATAGCAAAACAGTCAAACTCTGAGGAAATCATTGATAACAGTTCTGTGAACTCTTCAACAAAGGCTGGAGAGTATTTTGGAGGCCTGTAAATGATGATAAACAGAATGCGTGGGGCACCTTTCAGCACAATACCTAGGTATTCAAAAGACAAGTACTGACCAAATGACACTTGCTTGCATTGATAAACATCTTTAAATAGAGCAGCTACACCTCCACCTCTCCTAACAGTCCTGCAGACACTTATAAAATTAAAGTTAGGAGGGGCTGTTTCATTTAGGACTGTTGCACTGCAGCTGTCTTCAAGCCATGTTTCATTTAGAAACATAAAATCCAGGTTGTTTGTGGTTATTAAATCATTGATCACAAATGATTTATTTTTTAGTGAACGAATATTTAAAAATGCTAACTTGATGGAATTACATTTTGTCTCTACAGCAATCTTAGATTGATGCATTACAGGCCGCAGATTAGATGGGTCAGCCGTACGGCTTGAGAAGGCCTTAGACTTTCTATCACATGATAAAACAGAAATAGAGAAGGCTACAGGCATACTGGGTTCCCGCTTGTTTTGTAAACATTTGTGAATGTTGCTGTTAATAAAGCGGGGACCCGACACATATCACTGAGAGCTGTTATCAGTTGTTTTTGGTTCACGTACAGCCGATGGAGGAGGGTTTGGGCCCTGGCGTTGAGGCAGCGGTCGGAGAGCTCTCACAGGAGGAGGGAGAGCTGGGCCTTCTGTCTTTGGTGGTTGGGGGGCCCGCCGTTTTTTTGTTGATATCTGGGGGCTTGCAGAGAGTTTGGTCCCAGCATACACCAGTTCCTCCACTTTCTGTGAAAAGCTTAGAAGTGGAGATGCTGGAGAGAGGGATAGTGTGTCTGCTAAGTGGGGCTCTAGCTCTGGTGTTTCCGGTGACTGTGATGTGTTGTCCTGGCTTCCCAGGCTGTTTTCCAGAAAGTCGTCCTTGGGTGTTGAGTCTTGGAGCTGTTGTAATACGTCACAGTCTGCATGTGATGAGCTCTGTGGGCGGGGCTCAGCCGGGATGTCCATGAGCAGTGCTTGTTTTGGCTGCGTGGCGTTATCAGTGTCCTGTTAAGGATGACAGAGGGAGAAAAAGAAATTGTCCTTTAGCACTCTTGTACCAAGTTTGTTTGGGTGGAGGACATCCAGTTTAAACAGTTGTCTGTGGCCCCAGAAAATATTGAAGTTGTTGATGAAGTTGACTCCTTTTGTACTGCAGGTTCTTTGTAGCCATGTATTCAGCCCAAGCAACCGTGAAAACATGTTAGTTCCCCTTGCTGGGAGTGGTCCACTGATGAACGACTGAACTTCAAGTCTTTGAAGTGTTTCAAAGAGTTCACTGAAATCTTGCTTAAGCAGTTCTGACTGCCCTTTCCGAATATCATTCTTCCCCACATGGATGATGACTCGATTTGCAGTCTTGTGCTTCATCACAATGTTCTGAAGTTCCTTGTTCACATTAGAGACGGTTGCTTGAGTAAAGCAGCAGTTAGTTGTAGTCCTGCTACTGATGTTTCTAATAATAGAGTCACCCACTATAAGAGTCCAGGGCTCGGCTGCGCTCTGAGCTGAATGCCGCTGTCTGCTCGACATTGAGCGCCGGTTAGTAGCAATGTTAGCTGCTGGCTGATTCGATCCAAGTTTTGTCACATTTTGGGATTCCTCATCCACATTCATCAATGCTTCAAATCTGTTTTCAAGATGTATAGGGGGTTGTAGAATACCAGTGTTTACAAGTCTAGTCATAGCCGTATCTGGGGTAGAGGATGCTACAGCAGCAATACGAGATACTCGTGACAATCTGATGTCTCGAGAGCCTTTGTGTATCGCTCCCTGTTTGTGCCATCGATTAGTCTGTCGATCAGTTTTGGCTTGTTCCTCTACACTTGGTATAAACTGTTGAGATTCACTAGATTCACAGAACTCACCGGCTGTATGCTGAGGGAGTCCGTGGTGACCATCTGCTGTATGTTCCGTCTGTTTTGGAAGTCCAGCAAGTAACTTTGTTTCAAGAACCGCAATCCTTTGTAGAATTTTGTGGCAGTTCATGCAGCAAGTAGATTCCACTAGAGGCATTTTCTCTCGTCTGTTTGAATGTAGACAGCTGTATTTTTCTGTCTCCGGAATGTAAACTGCTGGCAGTGGGAGGCAAAGAGTCCTCTTTTTCCATAAAAGGTGTTGTTTGAGCGCTGTGCTGATCTGCTGAAGTTAAAATCTTAGAGAGATCTGAGAAAAAAACAAAAATAGGGAGCAAAGCGCAGAGCAATAAGCAAGAGCGTCCGAACAGTAGCAAAGCCGGAAGCGGAAGCGGGGGAGAGTGGGTTGAGTATTTCCAATTGTTTGAAATGAGCAGGCCAGTGTCCCCACCCCGGCCAACTTGCCTTGGGGTTAGAGAGAAAGAGAAATTGTGAGAGAGAGCAGCCGGGGTAGCTGAGTCTTCTGGACGAATCCAGGTCTCAGTCAAGCCCAAGATGCTGAGTGTGGATTGTAAGGAAAAAGCGGAAATAAAGTCAGCTTTGTTGACAGCTGACTGGCAATTCCAAAGACCCACAGAGAACGAAAGAGGTGTAGTAGAAGATGTAGTGATCGGGCGCAGGTTAGCAGGATTACGTTGCCGTCTGCGTGTGTTTTTAGAGCGTGGTTGAGAGAGAACCGGAATGGTTTGGAAACACATGATAGAGGTGGAGGGATCGAGGATAGGGAAGGAGAGTGTGTGAGGGAAGACAGAAATTATACTTAAGTGTGTGCTCGGTGTCGTTGCTCGGTTGATGTCGCGCAGGAAAAGTTGTCCGTCTTTACACTCGTTGGTCTTCACACGAGGAGGCTGAGCACGACGGCTGAACGCTTCCGCAGACGCTTCCAGTCTAGGAGACTAGAGTGAAAACAGCTGAGGCTGGCTTCTGCTCAGCCCAGCCAATAACCTTAAAGGACTGCTAATTGCTGGATACGAAACTAAACACTTTGCACAATCACACAGGCTCGTTCTTAGCTGAGGCGCAAATTATTCTAATTACCAGTAAGTGCAATCAAACATATAAACCTCAACGAAAATGCACAATAGAAATGGGTAGGAAACAAAGTATTCCTTCCTAGCAGCAAGTCAATAATTTAAACAACAGAACTGCGAAAAAGTCTTGCAACACTTACGCGAGCTGCCGTCCTTCTCTTCTGGTGACTAATCGGCTTTCCCAACTTATAACAGCCACCAAGCAGTTTAAATACTTTAACAGTCACTGAGGCCGGCTTCTGCTCAGCCCAGCCAATAACTTTAAAGGACTGCTAATTGCTGGATACGAAACTAAACACTTCGCACAATCACACAGGCTCGTTCTTAGCCGAGGCACAAATTGTTCTAATTACCAGTAAGTGTAATCAAACATATAAACATCAACGAAAATGCACAATAGAAATGGGTAGGAAACGAAGTATTCCTGGTGCCATGCAATCTTTTATTTTGGCAGGTAAAGTACAGTTGTCTGACATTACTTTCTTTGGTTCTAGTGTGATTGTGCAGGGAATTGAAATGGGTTGTGTGAAATTTCCGCTGCATCGTATGCACTTACAGAGCGAACTGTGTACTGGTTTCGTGAGAGTTGCTGTGTGTCCTTCACTCCCTGTGAAGGGTGTTGATTTTATTCTTGGAAATGACCTGGCAGGTGGAAAGGTAATGCCTGTTATTGAAGTTGTGGACGAACCAAATGTGTTTTGTGAGTTAGATGTATTGTCTGAAACTTACCCTGATGTTTTCCCAGCCTGTGCCGTTACGCGCACCCAGTTGCGCAGAGTAGGCAATGCAGTTGATCTGTCCAATTCATTCATGTTCCCACTGTTGTCTGGTGACGCATCACCGGATATGAATCTTGAAAAGAAAAACAGTTCAAAGACCGAAAACAAAGGTGTAGTTGTGTCTGATGCAGAGTTACTTAAATTACCTGTGTCACGTGAGAATTGTTGCTGCACAGAAAGAGGATAAAACACTTGTCACTACTTTTAATTCTGCTGTTTCTCTTGATGTGGCTAAGGATAATAAATTAGCTTACTTCATTGACAATGACTTACTGATGAGAAAGTGGTGTTCTCATGCTGACAAGGATTCAGATTGGAATGTTGTTTTTCAAATTGTGGTCCCGTTTTCCTATCGTCAACATGTCCTGTGTTTAGCTCATGATCACTAGCTTGCTGGTCATTTAGGAGTTACGAAGACATATAATAGGATTTTGAATCACTTCTTTTGGCCAGGAATAAAAGATGTTGCTCATTACTGTCGTACTTGTCATACCTGTCAGATCGTTGGAAAGCCGAATCAGAGCATTCTACCTGCTCCTTTGACTCCTATACCTGCGATTGGAGAACCGTTCGAACATGTGATGTAGACTGCGTCGGTCCATTACCTAAAACTAAGTCTGGTAACCATTTTTTATTAATTATCATGTGTGTGGCCACCAGATTTCCAGAGGCAATTCCGTTAAGAAAAATCACTGCGCCTGTTATCAGCAAAGCATTGGTGAAATTCTTTTCCACGTTTGGACTTCCAAAAGTAGTGCAAACCGAACAAGGTACGAATTTTCTATCAAAGTTTTTTAAACAAGTACTTGATTCACTGGCAATTTCTCATCGAGTCTCAAGTGCGTACCACCCGCAGGGCCAGGGCGCACTTTAGCGCTTTCACCAAACCCTTAAGTCAATGCTTAAGAAATCTTGCCAGGATACTGCTAAAGATTGGGATGAGGGAGTTCCCTGAGTATTATTTGCTGTCAGAGAGACCGTTCAGGAATCTCTTGGTTTTAGTCCAGCCGAACTTGTGTTCGGACACCAAGTTAGAGGTCAGCTGAAAGTTCTCAAAGAACGGATTTTAGCACCCGATTTAAATGCAAACAATAGTGTACTGGATTATGTGAGCCAGTTTCGAGATCGTCTTCATGCTGCTTGGTCGTTAGCTAGAGAATCGCTTGCAAATGCTCAGAAAGACATGAAGAGTAAATATGATAAACAAGCGGTAGCGTGATCATTTCAACCTGGTGACAAAGTGCTTGTGTTTTTACCTGTCCCAGGATCATCTTTGTCTGCTCGTTTCTTTGGTCCCTATGTTGTGAAAAAGAGAGTGAGTGAAACTGATTATGTTGTACACGCCTGATCGAAAGCGAAAATCCTGTGTTTGTCTTCTAATCATGTTAAAAGCTTATCATACTAGAGATTTGTCAACGGCAAGTGCTGCGGAACAGACTGCAGGGCCCGTTGTCTCTTCTGTTGCGATAGCCGTGGATTTGGCGTCATCACCTGGTATCTTCGATGTGGACACGGATGGTGTGGTGCTTCACCATGCTTTTCAACAGGGTGCAAGGTTAGCAAATTCAGAGATTTTAGAAGATCTTCACTCGTATCTTAATCATTTGACTGTGGATCAGAGAATAGACATTGTAAAATTACTTTCTGATTTTAAATGTCTGTTTGGTGATGTTCCTACACGAACAAATGTCTTGAAACACGCTATTAATGTGAACGGAGCTCGTCCTATTAAGCAACATGCTTACCGCGTAAACTCGATGAAAAGATCTGTTATGCGTCAAGAGGTAGAGTATTTGCTGGAAAATGGTTTAGCCAAGTCCAGTTGCAGTCCCTGGAGTTCTCCGTGCCTACTTGTTCCCAAATCCGATGGCACATTCAGATTCTGCACAGATTATCGTAAGGTAAATGCTGTGACTGTGCCAGACAGTTACCCGTTACCTCGAATGGAGGATTGTATAGATAACATTGGTTCTGCATGTTTCGTTACAAAGCTTGATATGCTAAAAGGATACTGGCAAGTTCCACTCACCTCACTAGCTTCAGAGATTTCAGCCTTTGTAACCCCAGATAATTTCCTCCAGTATACGGCGATGGCTTTTGGGCTTAGAAATGCCCCAGCAACTTTCCAACGCCTCGTTAACATCGTTTTACATGATGTACCAAATTGCAACGCGTATCTTGATGATCTGGTGTTGTATTCGTTGAGTTGGACAGAACACATTTGCCTGTTGAGAACAGTGTTTGAGCGACTTGTTAAAGCAAATTTGACACTTAATTTAGCAAAATGTGAATTTGGCAAAGCAACTGTCACTTACCTTGGCAAGGAGGTTGGTCAAGGCCAAGAGCGACCGTAGAGGCCAAGGTCACGGCCATAGCAGAATTTCTGGTTCCTACCACCCGCAGAGAGTTGGGGAGGTTCTTGGGAATGGCAGGCTATTATCGTAGCTTCTGTAAGAATTTATCGACCTTTGTGAGTCCTCTTACTTCACTGCTTAGCCCATCTAAATCTTATGAGTGGTCAGCTGAGAGTCAACATGCTTTTGATTCAGTCAAAACTCTGATGTGTAATGCACCTGTTTTAATGGCACCTGACTGTGCTCGAAGTTTTAAACTGGAGGTTGATGCAAGGGCCGTGGGTGCTGGAGCTGTTCTTATTCAAGAGGATGCGAATGGAATAGAACATGCAATTAGTTATTATTCTCGTAAGTTTAACAAACATCAGTTGAATTATTCAACTATTGAAAAAGAAGCTCTTGCTTTATTACTCGCAGTACAACACTTTGAAGTCTACCTTGGTTCCAGTAGTCTTCCGATTGTAGTATATACGGATCACAATCCTCTCGTGTTTTTAACTCGAATGTATAATCACAATCAGCATTTAATGCGTTGGGCTCTTATTGTCCAGAACTACAATCTAGAAATCAGACATAAGAAGGGTTCGGAAAATGTCTTAGCTGATGCTCTCTCGAGAGTGTAGTTGGTATGTTTTTTTTTTTTTTGCAAACGAGTTTGTTCTTAAGGGTGGGAGTGTTACGTTCATAAATGTCCTTGTGGGAGTGCCTGTTTTTTTTTTTCTCTCTCTCTCCTGCTTGCTCTTTCTCTGTTCCCTGTCGATCTCTTAGGCCGCCTCCCTTGACTGCTGATTGGCTCATGAAGCTGTCACTCATCATTAAGTGACATGACGCCAACCTATCCGCTGCCAGTAAAGTTTCCTCTGGCAGATAAAAGGACGCTGAAAGGAGTGAATGGAGATCTCTTTTGCGCTCTGTTTTTTGCTGTCATGTTACTAGTTTTTGACTTGCTTTATTTGTTATTCGTTTATGTCAAAATCCTTTGTGTTTTGTTCTGACATTCTTGATCCTTATAACCTTTTGATTTGCCATTTTGTTTGGTTAATTTGTTACTTTGTTACTCGGATGGCGTTGCTCTTTGATCTTTGATGAGCTTACGCTCTATGACGTTTACTCTTTACCAAGAGGAAGGTGGATAGGGAAGATGTCGTGCGACTTCCATTGTGCAACATTTAGGTAACTCTGTGTATAGAAACCCCAGGTAAGAGGTGAACCACCCCTGTATGTTTTGTTTTATTAGTTGAGAGTAGGGAAGTATATGGCGCTTGGCACTGAAGATTTATTTTCTTTTTCTTCCTTTAGTTAGGTTAGAGGTTTAAATAAGGTAGAATTGGTTTTGTTTCTTTCTTTTGGCGTCACTAGCATCCCCTATCTCATGGGTTGATTTTAGTTTTTCTTTTTCTTTTTTCTGAGTTGTAAATATTTGTACATATTGGTTGTCTCTTTAAGTGACTGATTATTTTGTAAATCTACTTTAGTTATATGGATTCTTTTCACTTTGTATAATAAATCACTTTCGTTGGCAGTTTGTGTCCTTGCATTGTTTCTTGCCGCCTCCATCATTTTACAGATTTGCCACAATCTCAATGTTACTCCTTTTCTCCTGACAATCTTAAAAGGGTCGTAACAATGTTGCTGCAGGAATAACTTTGTGAACCTTTTGAACATGTGGTCCGATCATACTTTAACATTTACAGACAAACACAATAGACTAAAATAATAACACAAAAAATCATACTTTTCACGTTTTTATTGAATACACTGAGTAATCATTAACAGTGCAGGGTGGAGAAAGTAAGTGAGCTCTTGAATTCACTAACTTGTAGATTCAGCAGCAAAACCATCAAATGTTTTCTGTTGCTGCTTATAAGACTTTTGACCAATTTTGGTTTCTCTCTCCCTATAGATCTGTTTCAGTCTCGAGAGCACAGTCGTTAAGTTATGGCATAGCGTCTCATTTGTCTTAAGATCAGGGGCCCGTTTCAGAAAGGAGGTTAAGTGAAAACTCTGAGTATGTTAACCCTGAAATGAGGGAAACTCTTGGTTTTCCGTTTCACAATGGGAGGTTTGTCAAACCCGGGAAAGCAGGGTAAGTCAAGCCAGTTTCTGAAAGAGAGGTAACTTCTACTCAGAGTCAGTTACTGTGGTAACTTACGCTGTGAACCTAACCTGGTCGGGAGCAGGTTTTCTTCAGTAAACCCAGAGTTTCTTTCCGTCTCCTCCCCTTTTTAAAAGTGTAAGCGATGTTTTAATACCCCATTCATTCATTCACGCTGCAAAATTGCTTTTGTTACTGAGTATTTTTGTCTTATTTCAAGTACAAAAATTAAAAGATTCTTAATTTAAGATGCATTTTCTATACATAAATTATCTAGATATTTAGCCTTGTTAAAATATAAAAGTGCTCTCCATAGGGTAAGAAAAATAATCTTAATGCAAACGGAAACAAGAATGGGCTATTTTTAATTTATTACCGCATTGCGAGATAATTTGCAAAATAAAATAAAAATTCACTTAAATTCGTTTTTTTTTTTCCTTCATGGAAACAAGACTAGATACTGTATATTATTTATTTTATTATATATTTTTTACACCGTATTCATGTGCATATTTATTTGAGCAGTACCATTTTAAATTGTAGTTTTCTTCAAAACATCGGAGATGCAGAGCACATTATAAGTCCTGTATGCAGATTTTAAGGAAAGTGTGCATCGCTCTCACACTCATTCTGAGATTGTTTTTCATGAGCACAAATCCGTCAAAGAGGAGTATCACAGGACTGTAGGTTACTGGTGTAGAAATCAGTTTAAATGAGACTAATCTGATAAATGACGTTCACTTGATAACATCTTTCTGTGACGTCTGGAAGTAACCCAATAATCAGAATTTCCTTCAGGATCTCCAGTGTTTTTGGATGCATTGATGACAAGCATATCTCCACCATCGCACCTTCTGAAAATTAAACATTACTGTATGGAATGGAAGGATGCCAGATGGAGGGGTAGTACGAACTGTAACCACCACCACAGCTGTTAAATAAACTAATTATTCACAATTTTTTGTTCACCTTTATTTCCTAATACAAAAGCAAAAGTTATTCTTTTTATTTTTGGATTTTAGAAATCTTCCAATACTTGACCATCACCTCTTCATCTGTCAGTGGTGCTGTGCAGGTTCTCCCTCTGCCTTCTTGCTGTCAACAAGTCAGTAGTTCATTTTATTACTCTAATTAAGAAATGTAACAGGTTGGATTAGAGAATATTGAATTATGTGAAAAGAGTGTTAGACTATGTGGAAAAAGCTGCAGCGCGTTGAAATAGACACTGAATGATATTTAATGTCAAATGTTTGTAAAGTCATTTATCCCACACCCATGAACCTTTCATGTTTAAAGCTTTACCTTGATTGAATTGTGTTTTTATGCTTCATTTTTAGCTGCTGCCACGTTCTTTTTTCTTCTTTCTGTCTTTTTCCTTTTTTTTCTTTTTTTTTGTGGCCATGGGATACCATTAAAATGAATATTACTTCAATAATTTACAGTTTTCACCTCTGATATTATAACAGTTATTAAGTTATTGACAGTTATTAAGAATTAAAGTTACGCATTGACGGAAGTATGCGTGCTGACGTCTTTTTGGCGGGAGTTGTTGCCATGGTGAATCGTAATTTCGGAGCTCCACTGATCATGACTTTTCATAGTCGTGGTGCACGAGCTAAACTCAGAGTCAACCTACTTAGAATTGAGTAAACTAACACAATTCAGCTGTTCTGTAACCGAAAACTCAGAGTTTCCCATCTCAGAGTAAGTCAACTCTGAGTTCAAGTTTAAACTCAGAGTTGGTTGAACCTCCTTATTGAAACGGGCCCCTGGACTTTGGGCAGCATAACTTTGTTTCCAGCCATAGTTGATTTACTGTATTTGTGTGCTTTGGGTCATGAACGCCGTTCTTGTTCAGTGTTTTTCTGATAGTAGACACATGAACAAAGACTTCCACAGTTTCTCTTGTTGTCATGACACATATGCATCTTTACCATATATGTATATTAAGATTTCCGTCTGTATAAATAACCATTCATGTTTATTAAAAGTACAAATTCTGCTGTTTTTAATCAATCTCTAATTCATATAATATTTAAAGTCTGTGGAGCACTGGAACATGATATTGAAAGCTGTCCAAATTTATACAATATCCATACACCTGAAGATAAATCGTGCCTGATATTTGTAGAGAGTATTTTATTCTGATATTGTAGGTATTTCTATTTCCTCTTGGAAGTAGTCCTTCCTCCCTACAAAATAATGAAATACAAAATAACTCACTGACCTCTCATTTTTCATTTCATACAATTCAATTCGGTTTTCAATCATTCTTTTTTTGTTTTTCACAGTGACTGCAGATTGTTAGAGATCAATGTGAATCATCAGGTTTTGTGATGTTCAAAACTCACCAGCTCTTCTCTCACAGATGATCTGAAGAAGAATCACCGTAGGAGCAGCAAACACTGCAATCTCAACAATAATCACAATCACTGCAGGAAAGATGTGTGGAGAGATGATAGAAAAACAGAAGAGAATTAATCTGTGAGAGTATAAATTACTTTGTAGTTAAATCAAGGATATAAAAGAATGAACAATTATTAACAATTATTTAGAAATCCACTAATAGTCTCAATGATATAAAGTCATCGGCATAATGAACTGTAGTATTGTTTAATAATGATGCAAATCAAAGCAAGGAACCAGTTATGGCTCAGTTAGAGCTCAAATACCCCCTTTCCACCAGCAGGAACCAGGTGCTAGTTCAGAGCCAGTGCTCTTGCCGGTTCTTAGTTGGTTCGACTGTCGAGCCCTTTAAGAACCGGTTGCTTTTCCACAGGCTAGAGAGCCAATACAGAGCCAGGTCTTACGTCACTAAATACGTTTCATGTTCCGTTTTACTAGCGCGGCCGCGGCAGCGCCAAACACAACAGACTTGTTTGAAGTGCATCAGCGCCACGCAGACCGATCGGCACACAACACACTAAAGCACCGCGAGAGTGATCCAAAAGTATAAAGAGCCGTCTGCATTCCAGTCGCTCCCGCAGCACCCCGATGCCTCGCACCGAATGGTCCGCGCAGCGCCGATCCATCCCGAACAAGCCTAAACAAACTATCAACAATGGCGGACGTTGCGTTGCTATTGATGTTCATGGCTTTGCGAACCTACATCGGCATCCAAATACGGTGAATCCAACATGTTCGTGTTTAGCTGCTATTTCAAATATGGCGGTCCAAAGTTTCTGTCTCTTGTTGGTCACGGTAACCCCGCCCCCAGCCCCTGACGCAAGCGGTTCTTCCTTCTAGCCCAGCAATGTTTTGGTGCTACTTACGAACCGCTTTTCCTGGTTCAGAGCTGGTGCTTTGGGTGTCGAAAAACAAAGAACCGGTTTTAAACTAGGCTCTGGCTCTGAACCAGCACTGGAACTGTCTTGGTGGAAAAGGGGTATAAGAGCCTCCTTGTGGACTGAGAGGGAAGCTTTATAGAGTCTAAGTTTATGATCATCTCCTGATTCTAGAAGAATGTGAATAAAACCACTGAAATGAGAATCATTCATATACAAACCTCGATATAGAGAGTTTAGAGTAATAACTTGATTCTGTGTTGCTGCTGTAGTTGATGCTATAGAAGATAAATGTATAGTTTTAGATTTATGTGCCAGATTGTGGAAATACAGAGATAATATGTGAATGTGTGAAAACATCAAGTTACAGTTTAGATTTCAATGCCAGTGTCTTATTATCTCCAGCAGCTCTGAATAGCAAAAACAACCTCATAACAGACTCAATTAGATTAAAAACTGTTTGTGAGAGCAACTGCAAAGCACTGAAGTGAGAGACTGATGAAGTGTGTCAGTGATCATGGACCTTGTTTTGTAGGAGCTGCTGCTGTAGTTTGGCTTGATTTCTTCTCAGAGTTTGAGCAGCTGACTGGAATCAGTGTTGAATCCATTAGACCTGCAGAAGATGAATGTTCAGATATGTCATAGACTACAATCATATTTAAATTACTGATAATTAATTGTTAATATAAATAATTTACCTGAATACTTGACAGTATATGTGACTGAGGTCTTCAGTTGATTTCTCTGTTTAACCTGACATCTCCACTCTCTGTTGTGATCTTCATTCAGGAGTGTTGTAGTCAGAGAGCTGTTACACTGTCCTGAGAATATCTGAAATCTGGAGTCTGTCTGCAGATTCACACCAGCCTGATTCACCCAGATCAGATCAATTCCCTCAGAACGAACCAAATAATCACAAGTGACTCTGACTTGATCATAATATAACTGACAGGAGAGAGTCACAGAGCGGCCTGATCTGATCTCAGACTGTGAGGATGATGAAGAGACTGAAACAGAAAATCAGACAGAGATTACACGACTGATTCCAGTCTTTTCAGAGACAACAATATTACTGTTTAATTCAACATATAATCATAATATTCACAGAAACACTGACCATGAAGAACATGCAGATAAACATATGCATCAGTTCCTTGTCGTTCTCCTTTTCCATTCACATATTGTCTGCAGGAGTAAGATCCACAATTTTCTTTTGTGACTTTCTTGATGTTCAGAGAGCAGTCAGAGCCCAGACTCAGTCTCTCATGTCTCTCTGTGTCAGTCTTCTTTATCCCTCCAAAAATCAGTTCAGCTATCTCTGATTGTCTGTTATAGATCCATGTAGTTGATGTGCAGTCAGAAAGAGCATTATTACAGGACAGACGGACATTTTCACCAGAACTGCAGAACACATGAGTCTCATCCACTCCACTGATACCTACATATTAAAACACATTTATATTTACACTTACTCTAATATATTTACTCTTTTTTTGTCCTGTTTTAATGCAGAGTAAATTGGTGTTGAATATCTTACAACAGTTTAGTTCACTTTATAACAATCTTAACATAAGCAGAGCTTTGCATCACATTTATGAGTGAAACAATATGACACACAGCAGGGTTTCTCAACTCGAGGTCCACTTTCCTGCAGAGTTTCACTCCAACCCTAATCAAACACAGCTGAACAAGCTAATCAAGGTCTTCAGGATTAATAGAAATTTACAGACATGTGAGTTTTTATCAAGAGCCACCTCGAGTGCCAGAGCCTCTGGCATACAAAATCTCAAATGTGTGAAAAATGTCAAACAC
Organism: Aspiorhynchus laticeps; assembly: GCA_023376895.1. Lineage (NCBI taxonomy): Eukaryota > Metazoa > Chordata > Actinopteri > Cypriniformes > Cyprinidae > Aspiorhynchus > Aspiorhynchus laticeps. Next base: position 61,931,242 of record CM041795.1, read on the forward strand.
CTCAATTTTCACATTCAAACTCAGCCAGACTCACTGCTAGAGTGATTAAATTAAATCATTTTTGAAATGGTTCATTATACAGATATTTTATAGTGTATTATAGAACATAAACATATTTATTTACCTGTGAGAAGTGCAGAGAGGATGATCAGTCCCAGCAGACACATGTGACACTTATCAGACATTTTCTGTTTCTGTCAGTCTTTTTTTCATTCTATATTTACATCTCTTCCTTTAAACATCATCAGCTCCTCCTGCGGGTGTTAATTTCCTCTGATCTGAAACAACTGACCGTTTATTCCTCTCACTATACTGATGTGAAAAATCATCTACATTGTATTTAGCAGTTAGGTTCGTTCAGATTCTAACTTAGCAAAGCAAACTAAATGTATACAGCAACTGAAAAGTGGAAAACTATAACATTTGTTTAAAAATGTGAAAGAAATAAAAATAAATAAACAAATAATGAAACTCAGAAAAATGTATTAACTAAAATGTTTGTATAAAGATAATTTAATTGTTGTTTCTCCAAAAAATAGTATGTAATATAAAATATATTATTATTATTTTATACAGTATATCACCTTTAGTGCATTACCATTTATGAATTGCACTTGTTTTCTGGTTAGTACTTCACAGCTGAAAATTCAGAAAGAAAATCATGCTTGCCATCTGTTTATAATGAATCAAGCCTCATGTATAAAAAAAATAAAGCAGTTTGTTGCTCTGGAGAAGAGTCATTGAATGACGAACATGTTAGTACCGAGTGTGAGACTCAGTGGGTTTGACCACACTGGCTCAACTCACCCAGGTTAGACTGAGAGCTGTGAAATTCTCACACATTCAGATGCAGTTCCTCTACTTTCTGTAAGTGGACGGCTGCATTGTTTTAAACTCTCTATCTTTTCAGTTCATGATTGCATATGATACGTTCAGTGCAAAATTTTAAGTACTTAGGTTAAGGAGAAGAAGATTGCAGCAGTTGTAGAAGTTCAATGCCGAATTGGCCAAGCAGCAGCAGTGTTTGCATCACTTAAGTGGTGCTTGTGGAAGAAGGCCAATATCATGATTCAAAGTCAAAGTCAAAGTTTGCTTTATTGTCAATTCTGCCACATGTACCATACATACATACAGAGAATTGAAATTGCATTACTCTCTTACTCCCTGGTGCATACAGATAACACTAAACACTACACTAACAGTAGAACGCAAAAATACAGATAAGTACAAATCAAATATATATATATATATATATATATATATATATATATACACACATACACACATACATACACAAATGCAACTATTACAAATATACAAATAAGGACATGTAGAAAAAAATAAAATAAATAATAATAATAATAAATAGATAAAGTGGCATAAGGCACATGGTAGATAGAGTGCAAACAGTGAAATAAACAAACAGTGCAGAATATAATGGTGTAGTGCAAAGAGCTTAGAGTCTATTCTATTAAAGTGACAAAAAGAGAGCTGTCTTTATTCACACTGTCCGAAGAGGTAGTGGGGGGTTGTCACGGTGCACACAGCAGGGAGAAACGAGGAACACTCAGACGAGGAGATACTTCAAAATAATAGTCTTTAATGACGACATCAAGGGAAGGTAGACACACAGAAACACCGGGAATAACGAGTAGACCAGACGACATTGAATTCAACAGACAGGACTTAAATACACCGGATAATAAACACATAATCACACACACACACACCTGGAACCGAATTAACTAATAATGACATGAAACGAGGACAGGACCCTCGGCAGGCCAGCGGGCATTGAGTCAGAGGCAGGCCGGCGGGCATTGAGTCAGAGGCAGGCCGGCGGGCATTGAGTCGGCGGCGTCGTCATCTCCTGCGAACGGTGGGCTGGTTGATCCGCGAACGGCGGTGTAAACTCCCGCGAACGGCGGGATGGCTGAGCAGCGAACGGCGGCATGATGAGGAGATACTTCAAAATAATAGTCTTTAATGATGACATCAAGGGAAGGTAGACACACAGAAACACCGGGAATAACGAGTAGACTAGACGACATTGAATTCAACAGACAGGACTTAAATACACCGGATAATAAACACATAATCACACACACACACACAACTGGAACCGAATTAACTAATAATGACATGAAAAGAGGACAGGAAACTAACCATATAAGGAAACAAGAGGTGGGAACACAAGACACACACGACAGAGGTCTGACAGGGGTAAGAGGGGGGGTAAGGTCGGGAGGGAGTTCAGCTTCCTGACAGCCTGATGGATGAAGTTGTCCTTCAGTCTGTTGGTCCAGGCCTTGAGACTCCGCAGTCTCCTCCCTGATGGCAGCAGACTGAAGAAGCTGTGTGTCGGGTGGGATCACTTGCAATGCAGAGGGCTTTGCGGGTGAGACGGGTGCTGTAGATGTCCTGGAGGGAGGGGAGAGAGATTTAACGATCTTCTCAGCTGCTCTCACTATCCGTTGAAGGGACTTGCGGCAGGACGCGTTGCAGGCGCCATACCACACAGTGATGCAGCTAGAGGCATTCGGCCAATCACAACGCACTGGATAGTTGGCCAATCAGAGCACACCGCGCTTTTCAGAATGATGAGCTTTGTAAAAATCAACATGTTTCTAAAGGTGGGGCAGAGAGGAGCAGCAATAATGTATGGTATGTGGAAAATAATAGGTGTGTTCGCCATCATGCAGCGCCATGAAGACCGATCGGTGGCTGACTTGAAGCAGTGCATGCCGGTTAGAAAATTTGTCCGACTTGAACTGACGCCATGTCACTGTCACGTGTGTCATCAAAGTACCGCGAGAGCGTTTCGAGAGCAGAGCGACTGAAGGAGTGCTGATGACGACACAACTGTTTCACGATTGGCCAGATTCACCACATGACAATAATGACGTGTGTTTCTAACCAGGGCCTCTGTTCATTTCAGACATTAAGAACCAAATTTTGTCTACCAGCATCCACATATTTTGTCTTTCTTCAATTACGTTCTGCTCTCAAAGCATATGGCATTCCGTGGGCATCTTCTATTTCCTCTCATCCTATGCGGGACTGGATTGCACCATCTACTGGTCGGCCATCTGTTTCCTTAACCCTAAGGGGACGGCTGTATCGCCAGCGATACCAACTCGCTTTTTTTAAGACCAGTGCAAACGACATTAAAAATACTCCTTCGATTTTGGTCGTACAGATAAGTGTTATACATCAATTGAAACTTTGAAGTGTCTATTTTTTTTCTGTACACTCACGAATACAACAAAACTTTGTGGTTTTGGAAAAAAAAAGAAAAAAAAGAAAACAAACAGGATGCGCTCTCTGTCTTCTCTGTCTCCGCGAGCTGCTCTTCAAAATACGTCACTAAAATTAACCATAACTCAGCGAAATCTCAACACACGGACATGGGAGTTATATCTATAGAAAGCTGGAAGTGTCTACTTTCAAATGAAGTAAGTCTTATCGAAAACAAACATTCTGTGATGAAGTAATCCGTATGAAACCAACACGATGTTCAGTCTGTCCCGTCTAACTCATTATTTCAAATGCGATCCCGCCCCCTCGTGGCATGCACATTTCATATGTAAATAACCACGTGAGCCGCGTGCTCAAGGAGACGCCCAATAACAAACAAAGCCAGATCGTTCCTCGCGCTAACATTACTGTTCGTTTCTGGAAGAAGACATGCTGAATAAAAGCTGGATTTGCCTCAAAATAAGAGCAAGAGTTCATCCAGAAGAGAAGAGTGATCTGATGAGTAAGTAATGTTTCTTTTTTTGTATTAGTTAACGTGTTATTGTGACTCAAACTTGAACGCGTTTATTTTTTTCCCAAACGACAACATGATGAATGCTACAATGTTTAGAAAAATGTTTAATGTTCACAAATGGATTGAATAGCATGCTAAACGATAATAATTACTTTCTCAGATATAAAATATCCTTTTTTATAGTACAAAGTACATCTTTTGTAGTACAAAGCCATACATACTAGGCTATATGACTACAAAATCATAGTTAGTTTTTTCTAAACAATAATAATTAGTTTCTCAGATATAAAATGTATTTTTTTGTTTACAATAGTACAAAGCATGCGTGAGTCTATGGATACGGAATCATAACAGCTACCCGTCTCCACCCCCTGATCCCTAAACCCACCCATCTCCATCCCCTAGATGCGGATCCAACCCCGCCCCCTGGATCTTTGTTCTGCAGTGAGGGGCTACTGATATTAATAGCCACACAAATGTGGTTTATGCAATGCGTACACACATTACATCTTTCCGTTTTCTTCACTTTATGTATACTTAACACAACAAAATATAAAATACAAAGTTCATAAAAAATATATAAAATCTTTTTGTTTTCATTTTAAAAATATAGAACATATTAATTTGTGGCTTATGCAATATGTCCACACATACTCTGATTATCTTCACTGTATGTATAATAAAATGAAATATGACAGAGCACAACTCTTGTTTGTTAAATGTCAGTTTTAATGAACAATAGCCATTATTAAAGTATAAGTATAACATATAAGATACTTATGTAATAAGAAATAAAGACAAAAGCTATTTTTTAATAATTTTGGGCTCTAATGAAAGGTTACACTTAGATCTATTCAATTCCACATCCAGATTCACTGTCAGTAATTGCTGACACATAGTAACTGAAGCATAAACACATTATAGTGACATTTATACACAGAATCCAAAATTTGTACACTTGTAAATAACATCTATTTCTAAATTCTAATCTAATTACCATTTTTTCCTTCTATTTTTGTACATAGTACATTATTTCATTTCTGTTTTTTTCTTATATTGGTGTTATATTCCATCCCTACTGTGTTATTACTATGCATGTCTGCACTATGTCTGTACTTTCTTCTGCACTGGAAGCTCCTGTCATCAGGACAAATTCCTTCTTGTGTGTGTAAACATACTTGTAATAAAGCTCTTCTGATTCTGATTATAGTGTTTTTTAAATGTTGTCATCATGTCCCTCAGTATATGGCTTTTCGCTGACTGGCTCCCAGACTTCATTCGATTCAATGTCAGATGATTGTCTGTGATTATAAAAAAACAACACACAAAACAGAAGTTAGCAGGAACACCTCAAAACACACACACACACACACACACACACACACACACACATACATACATACACATACACACACACACACACACACACTTGTTTCACTATCCTTGTGGGGACTTCCGTAGGCGTAATGGTTTTTCTACTGTACAGACCGTATATTCTATCGCCCTACACCAAACCTACACCTAAACTTAGCCCTCACAGGAGACATTTTGCATTTTTAGATTTTCAAAAAAACTTCATTCTGTGTGATTTATAAGCTTGTTTACCCATGGGGACCTCAATTTTGGTCCCCACCGTGACACAAGTCCCCATGAGAGTCTGTGTGTATTCAGGCTTAAATCCCCACCGGTATATAAAAACACACACAGGCACACGCGCGCACACACACACACACACACACACACACACACAAACAGGACATAAGTGACCAGGGACGCATCAAAACACATACACATATATACTGTAAAATATGTATAAGACACATAAATATGTATAATATATATATATATATAAATATAATTATATTATATAATAAAACACTTACTTGTTGACAGTGTTGCATGGAGTTGTTTTTGCTCCACGCTTCAATGGCTGAAACAATGGCTCCGCTTCAATGGCTCTCTTCGTCAAAAATGTCCTCAAACATCGCTATCTTCGTCTAAAATGTCATCTCTGTCACGCCGAGCACATTATTCAACAACTTTAATCATCGTCTTACTGTAAAAAGTGTGTTTTTGTCATTTTCGCCTCTCACCGTCTCTTAGCCGTGAGCTATCAATGTACGCGTCTCCATGCGCTAGCGCGCATCTCAGCCTATCCTTCTGCGCAGCAAGATTTGGGCATGATAGCCTGGACCGACCCCCTAAAGCGTCATATCAGTCTGTTTAGAAGCTCATTGGCTATCAGAAACGACAGTCATTTGCAGACTATAATGCAATTGGTTCGATCTACTGTCGGTCACACAAGAGCCGCGTCATTTCCAAAGCTGGACGCTCATTAGCTTTCGCGGTATGGTGACCCCTCTAAGATGCAGCTATTGGTTCAAATGAGGTGTCAGTCAAAAGGTCAGATCTCAGCGGCCATTTTGACATCAAATAATTCCTTTTGTTTGTATGAGAATAGACAGAAAACACAGAAGAGTGGATAGCTCCGTCGGCTAATGTGAAATGATACTACTATATTCCGTGGATGTTTATCAACATATACATGTGTTATGGACTAAATATTGAACTGAATTGGATCTCTGGACCCTTTGCAGAGTAACAACACCGTTTTTGTTGGAATTGTATGGATCAGGAGGCTTCATATGTGAGTTATTTCATGTTTGTTATTGTTTATTTGGTTTTTGGTGGTCTGACAAAGACACTGACTGTACCTGCTGTGTTGATTGTATCTTAAAATGCCTTACATCGTTCGAATCAGAAGAATCTCAGCTTTCCAGAGATATATGACATGTTCAGATTTTTTTTGTTGTTGTTTTTGTGTCTGACGAACTTTACCCCCTGCGGTCGCAGTGTACCGCCGGCGGAACGCTGGCACACAAACAGGTTAACCACTACAGAGGCATCAGAGTCAGCGGCATCTGTCAGAAGCACTAGCCGAGGTTAGGCTGCTCTCAGTGGGATACATGAGCACTGAGATCGCTTGCATCTCACGTCTCCGAAATCAGTGAAGCACATTTTCAAATAGGCACTATCTTTATAAATAGACTGCAGATTTGAGTTTGAAACAACTACATTCTCGCCTGAAATATTCTTAAAACTACATTTCATGACACAATAACAGTAACGTTTTGAAAATTATGCAGGTTTTCTCCACCATTAATGATTGCTGTTCAGTGTGAAATGCATTCTGGGATATCAGGCTGCCTCAAGTTCGCACAAGTCACCTCTTGATGAATCCTCGAGTATTTGAACTGCACTTGGCTAGATGTGAACTTTGAATTGGAACAGTACTTGGGCGACGACTGATGACGTCTCACAAGAACACAAGAATACAAGTACAGCCAAGAACGCATACTGAGAAACGGCCTGTGTTTCTCGGCCACCGTACCAAAAAAATCAAGCAGACAGAAACATAAATATTTTAGAAAATCATTTCTTACGTTCACACTAGATGTAGAAACAACTTTAAACAGGTATAATTGTATTACTTATTGCCTATTAAACTTAATTATCTATTAAAATTAAACGAACACAACTTTACTTATAGAAACTATGCTATACAAGATAAGTCTTCCAAGTTAATTTTAGCACATTCTGAGCTATTCTTCTAACAAATATTCATGTTTCAGTTTTACATTGCTAGTCATATGTTGTGTTTGGTTCGTTCAGGGTGTGAAATATTTGTCCATCAGGTTGTGTCCTCCATGTCAGCTTGGTATTACTCGACATTCCCAGTTTCCTCAGCTTTTTGTCACGGTTCATATAATCAATGTCTCATCCTCGCTTGTCTGTGTGGCGTGCTGCGTGAGTGGGTGTGTCCGAGCTCCTCATTACAGGTTATCAGCCCCAGCTGTGGCTCATTACTGGGGCTATTTAAGATCAGCTAACACTCCTCTCATTGTCAGATCCTCATAGATTCTCTGGGTTCCTGTCCTGCTTCTCGTGCTGTCTCCTGGGGTGTTCCGATCTCCACTCTGGCTTCGGAGGATTCCTCTGTTGGATTTAGCTGCCCATTGTGTCCCTGTGCCCATCTTCCATCAACGCTGTGCACGAGCTCTGAACCTACCAGCGACTTTGTTTGATCTCTCATTAAACTGTTGTTTATCGCAATTGAATCCTTCTCTTGATTTCCTGACAGAAGGATCTGACCATTCATGGATTCAGCAGAAGCCTTAACCTTTCAAGGATTACTAGAAAACAACAACTCAAGTTCAAGTCAAGTTAGGTTTATTTGTCACATACACAATTATACCAAGTACAATCAGCAGTGAAATGCAGGGGTTTAAGAAATTTACAGCATAAACAAGAGGCGAGAGAGATGGAAAAAATAACCCCCAGACTATACTCCTTGGGGGAGTACAGTGTGAGAACAGAAAAAAACACCTCAGCACAAAAGCACATAATACACCATAGACACACGACTATGCAACAGGGGAGGTAATCCAGCTCCAACAAAACAGCCATCCGGTCCAGCAGCTAACCCAGCAGCGCTAGTCACAGACCCGCTTGTCAGGCTGGCGGATCAAAGCGACGGAGGCGTTGGATTGGGGGTTTGGGGGAATATGTCTGTATGTGTAATAGTTTGTAATCAGTATGTGTGTATTTGTGTGTATATGTAATCAGCAGGTGTCTGAGGAATGGGGGAGGAATGCAGAGAGCGTCTCCCTGCAGTGCTTCTCAGGGATCATTTCCCAACAGTGGCCTGGCCAAGGCCAGTGCTGGTAGAGGGGAGCCGGAAAAGATAAGATTGTGCTTGTTGTTTAGTTGTTTAGTCTTAGGGCGAGTAACCGCATTCCAATTCCACGGCTACACTTATTGTCCATTCTGGTCTCCGTCAATTTTTCTCTGCAAAGCCGTGAGCTTTTCCGTGATAGAATCTATATTGCGGTTAATAGTCTCAGTCTCAATGCTGACCGCTCTTCCCACTGCTTCAATCATGACGGGCAGCCTTGTGAGGCTTTGAACAGCTGTTCCCGTTTTCTTAATTCTTCGATAACCCAGGGCAAAGCCTAATCCAATCAGCAGAAGACCTGTTATCATGGTTCTGAATAGATAGATATCTTCGATGTCCTCCACGGAAAGAGCCGCTAAACACACGACACGCCATCTGTCCCACGCGTCCATCGTGTAGCCAGCGGGGTACGTTCCGTCAGGGCAGTCAGGCTCCCCAGAACCCGAGCTTCTCGTCGAGAAGATGGTGTCAATTGCGTTGAGAGACCAGTTGATCAAATCCATGATTTTTCCAGTTTTGAGGTTTTGAGGAGCAATGCAGAGAGAGTCTCTCAAGTATTACACGATACGAGACAAGAGAGCAGGCAGGGAGGGAAAAAAGGGTGAGGACGGGGAGTGAGAAAAAATGCGACCGCCTCCGATGAGAGCCAAAGTAAGAAGAAACTCGCGATTGGATCGTCAGGAGGAGCAGATGATCACGACTGGACGAGCCGTGCAAGCGTTAGTGGCGCAGGTGTCCGAGCTCACCACTCTATTTCAACAACTGAGGATGCGCCACTCCCACCGCCTGTTCCTCCGGCTCCTCTTAACAGCGCAACTCAACGCGTGCCGCGGCTGCCGGCACCGGAGGCATACAACGGTGAGCCCAACTTATGTCGAGCTTTTCTTGTAAAATGCTCAATGTTTTTCTCTCTGCAACCGCAGACTTTCGCCACAGAGGAGTCCAAAGTGGCGTTAGTTCTCACCCTGCTGTCTGGGAAGGCGGCTTTATGGGGAACGGCGGTGTGGGAGAATCATCATTCCTGCTGTTCTTCGTTCTGCGCACTTTCTGAGGAGATGAGGAGGGTCTTCGACTGCGCGGTAGTCGGGCGCGAAGCGGCACGCAGGCTGGCCGATCTCCGCCAGGGTGAAAGATCTGTCTCGGACTTCTCCATTGAGTTCCGAACCCTGGCAGCCGAGTGCAAGTGGAACGAGGAGGCGCAGTGGGATATGTTCCTGCATGGGTTAGCTGACCGGATCCAGAGGGAGATGTTTGCCAGGGAGTTGCCTACCAGCTTGGATGGACTGATTGATTTAGCTCTCCGTGTTGACTCACAGTTACAGCAACGTGACCAGCGAGCTCATCATCAGCCATTGTCACCTATTCCTGATTATTCCCCAGTCGAGCCTGGATGTATGGTCAGCCACCTGTCCGACAGCGAACCCATGCAGGTTGGTAGAGCTCGGCTTTCCCGGGTGGAGAGAAAGGGTCAACGAGCTAGAGGATTGTGTTTATACTGTGGTGTGTCGGGGCACTTCCTGGACGAATGCCCAGTAAATGCGCAAGCCCGGCAGTAGAAATGAGGTTACTGTCGGGTGGAGTATCGTTGAACCAATCCTCAAACACCACTCTCCTCCCGGTAAGACTGCAATGGGCGGCCGGAAGACATGACGGTTCGGCGTTGCTGGATTCGGGAGCAGAGGGGAACCTCATGGACCGAACTTTGGCTCACCGGCTCAATATTCCCACCACCTCACTCCGCCACAAGATCCCGGTCAGTGCACTCATCGGACAACCACTTTCTCATGACTGGTAACTGGTATGGTGGAGTGACATCACTCACTCCACCATACCAGTTACACTCATCACATCTGGCAATCATACAGAGACAATGGAGTTTTTTATCACTGACTCACCTATGGCCCCGGTGGTGCTGGGCCATCCCTGGCTCACCCGGCACAACCCAAGAGTCAATTGGGGCCAGAGTTCTGTCTCTGCATGGAGTGATAAATGTTATGCGTCTTGTCTTGTGTCTGCTTGTTCCCCTGTGTCTTGTGTTTCATTGCAGGATGAGGCGGTGAATCTGTCAAACGTGCCCAAGGAGTACCTCGACCTGAAGGAAGTGTTCAGTAAGTCCAGGGCTGCTTCTCTTCCTCCACCTTGTCCCTATGACTGTGCTATAGATCTAGTACCAGTTATGTCTCCGCCTAAGGGCAGGTTATACTCGCTTTCTGTTCCTGAAAGGGAGGCCATGGAGAAATATATTTCTGATTCTCTAGCAGCCGGGCTCATTCGTCCTTCCTCTTCTCCTGCTGGGGCAGGGGTTTTTTTGTGGGGAAGAAGGATGGTTCGCTGCGACCTTGCATTGATTATCGAGGGTTGAACAACATCACGGTAAAGAATACTTACCCTTTGCCGTTGATGTCTTCAGCTTTTGAGCGGTTGCAGGGAGCATCCGTCTTCACCAAATTAGATTTGCGCAACGCTTATCATTTGGTCTGCATAAGGGAGGGGGATGAGTGGAAAACCGCATTTAATACCCCCAGGGGGCACTTTAAATATCTTGTTATGCCCTTCGGGCTGTCCCACTCCCCTGCGGTTTTCCAAGCACTCGTTAATGACGTGCTGAGAGACATGGTCGATCAGTTCATATATGTCTATATGGATGACATATTGATATTTTATTCCTCTCTCCAGGAACATGTTCATCACGTCAGGCGAGTGCTCCAGAGGCTGCTCGAGAATGGGCTTTTTGTCAAGGTGGAGAAATGCGCGTTCCATGCACAGTCAGTTCCGTTTTTAGGTTACATCATCTCGTCCGAGGGGATGCGCATGGATCCTGACAAGGTTAAGGCTGTGGTGGATTGGCCAACCCCAGATTCCCGTAAGGCCCTGCAAAGGTTTCTGGGGTTCGCCAATTTCTACAGGCGTTTTATTCGCAATTTCAGCCAACTAGCCGCTCCTCTGACTGCCTTGACCTCCACCAAGACGACTTTCAGGTGGTCTGGTGCAGCTGAGGCTGCATTTACCAACCTCAAGAGCCACTTTGTTTCAGCTACCATTCTCATTGCCCCTGATCCCACACGTCAGTTTGTGGTGGAGGTCGATGTGTCAGAGGTGGGGGTAGGTGCGGTTCTTTCCCAGCGCTCCTCCTCGGATGACGAGATGCATCCTTGCGCCTTTTTTTCTCATCGTTTGTCGTCCGCCGAACGCAATTACGACATTGGCAACAGAGAGCTGCTGGCAGTCAAGTTAGCCTTGGAGGAGTGGCATCATTGGTTAGAGGGTTCGGGGGTACCCTTTATTGTCTGGACTGATCATAAGAACCTTGAGTATATTAGATCAGCTAAACGTCTTAACTCCAGGCAGGCTCGGTGGGCACTTTTTTTCGGCCGTTTTGATTTTTCTCTTTCTTACCGTCCGGGTTCCAAAAACATCAAACCCGATGCGTTATCTCGTATTTTTGATCATTCCGAGTGCCTGTCCACTCCCGAGTGTATTATACCTGAGAGACTCATGGTCTCTACACTCACATGGGAGGTCGAATCGAAGGTTCGCAAAGCCTTAGAAGGGGTAACGCCTCCACCCGGGTGCCCACCGGGTCGGTTATTTTTGCCAGAGAGATTACGGTCCGACGTTATTCGGTGGGGTCACTGTTCCAATGTGGCTTGTCATCCAGAAGTGAATCGTACCGGCTTTCATGTTAAACAGCGATTCTGATGGCGTTCCATGGCTCGTGACATCCGAAAGTTTGTTTTGGCCTGCACAGTTTGTGCTCGTGGTAAGACTTCCAATCGACCCCCAGAAGGGTTACTTCAACCGCTGTCTGTCCCTTCGAGACCCTGGTCCCACATCGTGCTCGATTTTGTCACTGCCCTCCCGCCCTCTCAGGGCAATACGGTCGTTTTGACCATAGTGGACCAGTTCTCGAAGGCGGCCCATTTCTTTCCCTTGCCCAAATTACCCTCTGCCAAGGAGACAGCGGTTACTGTCGTTGATCACATCTTTCGCATTCATGGCCTCCCGACGGACGTGGTTTCCGACAGGGGACCCCAATTTGTTTCCAAATTTTGGAGAGAGTTCTGACGTTTACTGGGGGCGAGTGTCAGTCTGTCCTCTGGTTTTCATCCTCAGAGCAACGGCCAAACGGAGCGGGCCAACCAGGACCTTGAGAGAGTGTTACGATGTTTGGTCACTCAGAATCCCGCCTCCTAGAGCCAGCACCTCTCATGGGTTGAGTACGCTCACAACTCGTTACCAGTGTCGTCCACGGGCCTCTCGCCTTTTGAGTGTAGTTTAGGTTACCAGCCACCTATTTTTCCTAGTCTGGAATCCGAAGTCGCGGTCCCCTCTGCCAACGCCTTCGTCCAGAGGTGCCGTCACACTTGGAGAAGAGCCTGTGAGACTCTCCTCCGAGTGGGAGCGCGCAGTAAGGCTCAGGCCGATCGCCACCGGTCGAAGTCTCCCGTATACGTCGTTGGTCAAAAGGTGTGGCTTTCTTCTAAGAACATTCCGCTCCGCTCCGTCTGTAATAAACTCGCTCCCAAATTCATTGGCCCGTTTCCTGTCACCAAGATCCTTAGTCCGGTGGCAGTCCGCCTCAAACTTCCTCCAGCGTACAGGAGAATTCATCCCGTGGTTCATGTATCTAAATTAAAGCCCGTTTTTCGGTCAACCCTTAATCCGCCTGCCCCGGTTCCTCCACCGCCACGTCTCGTAGACGGGGAACCAACGTATTCGGTCAATCGTATTCTGGACTCGAGACGGAGGGGATGCAGATTCCAGTATTTGGTGGACTGGGAAGGTTACGGTCCGGAGGAGAGAAGTTGGGTTCCTGCCAGGGACATTCTGGATCACTCCCTTATTGATGATTACAATCAATGGGTAAGGTTGGCTGAGAGCGCCAGGGGGCGCTTCTAGGAGGAGGGGTACTGTCACGGTTCATATAATCACTGTCTCATCCTCGCTTGTCTGTGTGGCGTGCTGCATGAGTGGGTGTGTCCGAGCTCCTCATTACGGGTTATCAGCCCCAGCTGTGGCTCATTACTGTGGCTATTCCTCCGTTGGATTTTGCTGCCCATTGCGTCCCTGTGCCCATCTTCCATCAACGCTGTGCACAAGCTCTGAACCTACCAGCGACTTTGTTTGATCTCTCATTAAACTGTTGTTTATCGCAATTGAATCCTTCTCTTGATTTCCTGACACTTTTGCTGCAACTGAAGACAAGAACCATCAACCATCTGAGCTTAGTTATCATAAACATGTTTTCATGTGTCATTCAAACATGGTTAACACAGACCAGGTATTGTGAAAGATAAAGAGCATAAATAACACATGATTACCCTTGTTACAAACCCATTGTGTATAATTTTAACACTGACCTGCTCTAAAATGGTGCTGTTAAATCCCTGACATCAAGGTTCGTTGCTAACTGCATGTTTATTTTCAGTATTTGAATCTTCTTTGCTGCAGGGATTTAAATAATCAAATCAGTCATTTGCAACATTGAACACTGTATTGTCTAGGATCATGCAAACAAAGAGGTTTTCTTACCAGTGCCACAGATAAATCTGAGTTTTTTTGAACATGATACATAATCCCATAGAGCATTTATCAAATCCAGTTGCGCACAATATTGACCTCCCCCTGCATTATTGGGTTCTTGGGTCGCCCAAGCCTTAAATACAGAGTTACTCTGATCTGACCACTTCCAGGCATCTCTGTATAAACCCATGAAAGCTGATCCCACGTTACTCTTGAAGAGCAGCAGCTTTAGTTTTGTGATATCATCTTGGTTTTCTATTGTAGCCAAATCCGTGTGAAACAGTCTGCAGTAGTTTAAAGCCTCACTCCAAATTAACTTCTCTTGGATTAAGACAGTTGTGTTCATTGTGGCTGTGGGCATGTAGTTAATTTAGATATTCTATTTATTTATTTAGTTATATATATACTGTATATATTAGGGGTGTCAACTTTAACGCGTTAACGCATGTGATTAATAAAAAATGTTTAACGCATTAATATTTTTTTAACGCAAATTAATCGTTTGATAAGGTTTGACCCCAACTTCTTCACGTCATCACAGCGCGGAAGGTTATCTATCAGTGTGTGATGAGGGTACAGCGAACAGTGTTGCCAGGGTAAGGTTAGCGGCTGTGGCACAAGTGTTCGTGGGCTATTTTGAAAATACAGTCGTGGGAAAAATTACAGAGCCGAGGGTTGCGTTTTTTGGGGCTACTTTTATAATCTACCGCGGCCGCCCAAAGTGTATATAGACAAATAAAAATTAAAATAGATCCTTTCACTAATGTGTATCATACTTGGAATATATACCTGGCAACTTCAGAACGGAGAGGCGCTTGTAACATCACAACGTGACTTTCAGCCACAGCATACAACACAGCAGAAATAAACATGACAACAGCCACTATACATTATATAAGATAATAAACACACGATTACGATATGGTTTCTATGTGATTTTCTTGAGATGAATATGTAATTTACATCTGAAAAGCTCATTTTGGCAGCGATATAAAAGGCTATAAAAAGCATGTTTTAACAACAGTAAACGACCAAATTCCACGTGATCGCAAAAGGAAGTTATTACAAACACTCGATGGTGGTTTGAAGTGAGTTCTGAGTAAAAGTGTACTATTAATCTCATAAATTGTCTTATGGAGCATGATGCTAATGTTAGCTCTATTGAGCAGAGCAGGTCCAGTTCTTCTTCATAATGCATTTTGTCATAATACTTCACGTAAGGTTGCAAGAAAATGTTTTGTTGTATTTATTTAGAAATACTTTTGATAATAGTTGGGTAAATGTATACTGGGATTGAAGCGATGTGGCTTGGTAAACGTTTTATTGCCAGTATAAAGACTGATAATGGCTGAATAAAAACAAAAGAATAATAAGGATTATGTCTCATACCTGGCGGAGGTGTGAAAGGTTATGTTTCCTTAAACTAGTTTGTCATGCATTTCTTTATTTCAACACATTTACAGGTAAATCCTAGTATTTTAAATTTGTGATTAATCATGATTAATCACAGTCCATGACTGTGATTAACGCAATTAAATGTTTTAATCGATTGACAGCACTAATATATACAGTATATATATATATATATATATATATGCAGTGATGGGAATAACGGCGTTATAAATAAACGGCGTTACTAACGGCGTTATTGTTTTCAGTAACGAGTAATCAAACTAATTACTGTTTCCCCCGCTACAACGCCATTACCGTTACTGACAATAAAATGTGGCGTTACTATAATTTATTATAATATTATTATCATTTTATTTTTCAGTTCATCTGAATGGATGAGCGGTGTAGCTGTATTTGACGTACCATAAACTCTAGTGTGAAGCGCACGCCTCGCCGTCGCTTTGTCTCACATACACACACACACACACACACACACTACACACACACACACACTCACATGCACAAAGAAATATACAGAGCGAGAGAGTCTTTCATAACATGCAGAATTGACTCGCTACGTGTAAACGATATCCTTTGTTGTATTTTCCAATCAAAATAACGGAGTTCCTTTGGAATTCTTCAGCTTTTAAGAACTGCCGGGTTCTCTGCTAGTGGGCGGAGCTAATGTGCAAACGACAATCTCATTGGCCGGCGCTCACCTATTATCATCCCTGTTTTGATTTCAGCAAATCATTTCGAGCGAACCCATACAACATGATTAATATTCATGAACCCAGCAGCTGCTTTATCCTTAGTGCGTTTTATATTGTTATTAGTGGTATAATTCGTAGTAGTTTTGTTATCTTATCAATTTTCCCCCCGTTTTTTTATAGAAACACTAAATGACAAACAATATCTTAAACACCACCACCAGTCCTAAGTTCAGTCAACATGACAAATATGAATTCATACTTGGTTATTCTAATTACTAAAGTTCTATCATCATATAATGCTAAATTATCATAATATCATAGTATAATGTTTGACTAACTGATGCTAAGTGTCAGTACACAGAGGGAGTTTTGGTTCCTTGCCGCTGTCGCCTCTGGCTTGCTCAGTTGGGGACACTTAATTTCTAGCGATTATCGTCAATTGGATTTTAAATATATTGAAATATTTTTAAAATACATAAAACAAAGCTTAAAAATTATATTTATATTATATTATATTAACGTACATTCTGCGTGACTTCTACGTGCTTTAATGGGCGCGCGCTGAAATGGAGTGGAGGAAGTCACCATGGAAACGGGGCTGCAGCTCAACTGTCAAACAGCTAAACGCCGTCTCTCACTGTTGTTTTCACTAATTTCAGGTAAGTTTAGTCTCTAAAATTACACAAATAGTACATACAAGTGTTCCTGACACTTTCTTTCATGTAAATGACACGTTTTACTTTATAGAAATGGTTTAGTGTCTTCGGAAAAAGTCCGTTAGCATCAGGCTAACTATAAGAGGTAACGTAAGACTTGAGCTCTTGTTTATGAAAGTTTGGGCTTTTAATGTCATCTTATGTGTAGATGAGCGTTTTTATATATGTATGTATAAAGGTTTTGCTGGCAATTTGTCAACGGATATATGGAAGTAAACTAATTAATTTAACCAAAAATATGCACTTGTACAGTTACTTGGATCAATTACATAGAGTGTGAAAATGGGCTGAAACTTAAAACAGGTTTTGATCTTTAAACACATATTGATACCACTTGTTCTGTGATTTCAGAAGTGTCAGAAAAACACTCTACGACACAGGAGAAGTTCCTGATTTTAAAAAAATTCTGAAGGGAGCTGCTGACAGAGATCATGAAAACACAGGTGATCTGATCATCTGAGAAAGCTTATTAAATAACTTTATATGCATTTACATTTACATTTATGCATTTAGCAGACGCTTTTATCCAAAGCGACTTACAGTGCATTCAAGTTACAGTTTTTACATTTTATCAACTCTTGCTTTCCCTGGGAATGCATCTTTCACAATATATTTCACCTATATCACAATGCATCTGTAATTTTCTTTTGCAAAATTTATGTGTGTGTGTATGTGAATATATATATATATATTCACATACACACACACATAAATTTTGCAATAACAAGCAAACAAACGTGTGTATATATATATATATATATATATATATATATATATATATACACACGTTTGTTTGCTTGTTAGTTATTTTAATGGCCAAACATAAGTAACACTGTAAGAGCATTACTAAATAAGTAAATGTAAAAATTTACATTGTTGTATTTTTTTTTATATTGTATATTCTGTAAATTATTCTTTTTCTTTTCTGCATTTCACCTCTGCTATATTTTATATATAATAAACCTGGCATTGTATAATAAATATTGTTGGCTCTGTGACAGATTGTTTATGTTCCTAGATTCTTCCATGCTGATGGCCGTGCACTAGAGTTTGAGCGTATCTCCTGTCGAAGAACATCTTTAGACATTGTGAGCCATTTGACTAGTAAGTAATACCTCAAACATACACTACCATTCAAAAGTTTAAGAGTCAGATTTGTCATGCATTTGAAAGAAATATTTTATGCTCACCACTGCTGCATTTATTTAATTAAAATACAGAAAATAGTAATATTGTGAAATTACCATTTTTAACAACTATTTTCCATTTCAATATGTTTTAAAAAGCTGAATTTTCAGCATCATTACCCCAGTCTCCAGTGTCACATGGTCCTTCAGGAATCATGCTTAGCGAAAACAAGAATAAATGTAATTTTTACATTATATTCACATAGAAAAGTTATTTTAAATTGTAATAATATTTCACAACATTACTGTTTTTATTTATGATCAAATAAATGCAGTTTTCTTGTTGAACATAACATAAACATAAAAAACTGACCACAAACTTCAATAACACAAGGGATTCGAATATTAGTCCATTTATTCTAATAAAGGGCAGTCGTGGCCTAATGGATAGAGAGTCGGACTTGTAACCCGAAGGTCGTGGGTTCGAGTCTCAGGTCCGGCAGCGATTGTAGGTGGGGGGAGTGAATAACCAGCACTCTCTCCACCCTCAATACCACGACTGAGGTGAGAGCCTTGAGCACCGAACCCCCAACTGCTCCCCGGGCACCATTGGCTGCCCACTGCTCCGGGTGTATGTGCACTTGGATGGGTTAAATGCAGAGCACAAATTCCGAGTATGGGTCACCATTCTTGGCCACACACCACTTCCCTCTAAAGTTCAAGAAGCTCTTAAAATATTAATGTAAATAGTAATTTTTTCCTCTGGTGATTTGTATTGTATACCCACAATGAAATGCACAATGACGTAGATTCCCATTCTCTATACCCAAGCTAGACACTCTCACACTGTGTCTACAGTGGACGCGACAATGCGACTGTTGTAAATCATTTGAACTTTGTGTCAGTACGTCATAAATAGAACGAGGCATCAGTTTACTGTCAGGGATTTGTTGTGTCGCGCCGCATCCAGTGTAGACAGCATCACTGATTAGAATAGGTTCTATTGTATTTTGTTGCGCCGTCCAGTGTAGACACGGTGTTAGAACTCTTATTAAATATTGTCACATGATGTATGTATGATGCCACTTATCATAGATAGATCTTTTCTATTTCAGAGACTGAAAATCATTGATAAACTACAAGGTAATTGTAACTTATTTCAATAATAATAAGAAGAATAACAAGAATAAATAAAAATGCATCTGTGACTTGATATTGCTTCTTATTTTTCAGTGGGTTGAAAGTTCTCATTAAACACATTGCTTTCTTCTCATCTTTGTGCATTTTCAGATGTTGTGCATATTTATGAACAGTGTTGGGGAAAGTTACTTTTAAAAGTAATGCATTACAATATTGCGTTACTCCCTAAAAAAGTAACTAATTACGTTACTTAGTTACTTTTTTAGGAAAGTAATGCGTTACGTTACTTTTGCGTTACTTTTTAAATATGAGCAGGGCTTGATTGTTTTTAATACAAGAAGTTGTAATTATAGCAAATGTAAAAGCCCTTTCACACCAAAAAGTGTAATGAATAAACCTCAGGCTGAAGGAAAAGTAAATTCACGTGTGAAGAGTAGAGCGCAGGAGAAGAAGTTCAACACTCTTCAGCAATAAAAAAAAAACAATGAAGCACAATTGTTAGTTTATCTAAAGTCATTTTTTCTTATCAGTATGATTGAACTGGATCATCAAAGGTCAGCAGCAAAGACATTGGTTAATACAATGGGATTAGATACATTTGTGTTGTTTAACATATTTAATTATTGCAGGTTTGTGTCATATTCTGTGTTTGCATTTCACTGTTTTAATTCATTTTGATGAATACTAAATCAGTTTTTTTGCGAGTGAGATGAATTAAAGCAGATTCACATTTAGTCTAGAACTACAGTAACAGCATGTTCACACCAAGGTTATTATAGTTTTGAATTTTTAAATTCGTTTTATTTTAATATCGTTTTCAAATTTGCTATAAAATTCAGTTTAGTTTTTATTAGTTTCATTAATATTTTTGTTAGTTTTAGTTTAGTTTTTATTTTGTGAACAAATTTTTATTTAGTTTTTATATAGTTTAGTTTCGGTTTTAATTTAAGTTTAGCAGAATCAACAGATCACTTCCAGAGCGAAGCCAAAGAAAGACGTAGGCATAATTTAACTTATTGAGGCAAACGTTTAGCGACACAAAATTAACGCATGCTGAAACGCATAAATCTACAGTTGCGATAATGTAATCTAATGGTGTGTTGAGATATTAATATGAAAATAAATGTAGCCTAATTTCGTTATATTAGATGTCTTTTTTCTTATTTAACCATAATCATGGCATTGTCGTGTCTTGCTCACTTTTCCATGAACAGCCGCGCATAAATCATCTAATGAAATACTAATGAAATTCAATAATAACGACAATCGCAGTAAAGGCTCATATTTGAATATGTTATTTTCTTTATTTATGAAGAATTATAAACATGTGTATGATGTGATTTAGCCTATGTATGTTTGTTCTAAAGTTTGGCAGAGTGATCACGAGATGCTCGGCCAAGTTTTGTATTGTTTACAGAAAGGCACGTTCTCATCTTTTTTTTCTGTTAATTATCACGTTGCTCTGCATGTCTGTTTTTCGTCAAAGCACCAACTTAGAATGCCTAATGTTGGTTTGATTGCTTGTGTTACACGAGAAAATGAATAAGTTTGCCTACCTGATGTTGTAGATTAATGCGTGTGTGGTTCGCGTCGCGACTCGCGGTCTTTATGTCAAACGGTTCTGGTCTGGTACAGAATTAAATGAGTGCTGCTGTGGGATAAGGGGTCAGGTGTTCTGTAAAGTACTGCTGGTGCACGTTAAGCAAACAGGACCCGTACAGGACTCTGCTTTAAACTGCTTTGCATCTCTCCGTCAGATAACCCAATGTGTGTGATGCGCCATTTACAGGTATTTCCCTAAACTGTCACACAGCTCAAATATTTTTCCGCCAAGGGGTGAGAACGTAATGATTATGAAAATGATTGTTAACTTTTGTTAATTATTATTTTATTTCAGTCAATTAGTTAGTAAATGGGAAATTTTTGAAAAAGTAACTCAGATATTTTCTTGTAAATTAAAAAGTAATGCGTTACTTTACTAGTTACTTGAAAAAAGTAATATTATTACGTAACTCGCGTTACTTGTAATGCGTTACCCCCAACACTGTTTATGAATCAATTTTTTTAACTTTAACTTTGTTTAACTTTTTAACATCATAATATTGGTTGTCTTCTTTCTCTTTGAAGAGTTTAGCTCCAACCCCAATTAAGCAGACCTGAGCAGCTGATCAAGGATCACCAGAAACTCTACAGAACGTTGGTCCTCCATGCCCAGGACTGAAAACCAGTGTTGTAAGTCAATCTAGAAGTCATCCTGCCTCTCTGAATTGTCATGTTCAGAACATATTGCAGGAGATCTCAACATTGTCTCTCAAGGTCCACTTACATGCATAGTTTTGCTCCAACCAAGTGCACTGCACATGAACAAACTAAATCCCAAAGTATACTTCGTTTTTGTACACATACGTTAGCATATGTGTACAGTCGAACACATAGCCTTTCAATAGTATACTCCATTTGATGTTGTGCGCGAACGCGAGCGGTTGACACATGCGCACTAGAAAGCTTCATCCATGTCTAGTGTCTGTTCTATTTTTCCCTGTTAATTTATGACAGATAACAAATATTGTTTAACTTTTAAACCAAAGCTGAGCTGTCTCATACCCTCTCGCTCACAAACGCTTGTCAATGCGGCTGTCTGTTGTTGTTGCAGTCTCCGCTATTTTGTTGTTCCGTCTCTTTAGGTTCGTTTTCTACTGTGAAACAACGGCCCGGGACAGTGTTGCCACCTTGTGGAAAAAAACGATTATTGCTAAATAACTTCAATGCACATGTGCGACCTGCGCGTACAAAGTATGCACGGTTACAAAAATCGGGTGTTGTGCGTACAGTACGTGCACACTGTTCTGATGACGAAATTCGCATCACGTGTACTGTACGCTGTCCCTTGCGTACGCTTAAAAAGTGAAGTATACTTTGGGCTTAATCAAGGTCTTCAGTTTTACTAACTATAAAGTAACAAACAGGTGAGTGTGATCAGTAGTCAGTGGTAAAGGGCTGTCTCAATAACAAAAAAATTGACAGTGCACTGAAATGTTTGCTCCCTAAAAAAACTGTGAAAACCAGGAAGCATCGATGCTCACTATGTTCCCTTATAGGAAGTTCTGAAGCTCAAAACTTAAGAGATAATTCGCTACAAAATGACACGTGATAGATTTTAAAACACAAACCAATATTATATTTCAGCAAAAACATACATCACTAGACAGGTAATGTCTAATCTAGCAAACATTTCCAATTTATTTATAACTGAAATCTTGCACGTACATGTAACAATAATGGTCATAATGGTTTGTAAATAGCATAAAAAAATACATCAGTTTTACTGTTGTGCATAAATGTCAGTAGTGATGTTGTACAATGAGGACGGAAATAGTCACCAGTTTGTAATGAGCCACTGTCCTTACCAGTGCCTGAATTTGTGTACACAATATATTAATTCACAACCTAGCGAACTATGAAGCTGAGACGCACTCTGTATGACAGTGGATCTTGAGGGCCAGATTTGAGAACCCCTGACGTACTGATTAGTTGATAATCACTCCTGAACAATGAGTACACTTTAATTTGTACAGAAATATGCAATATTTGACTCAATGTCACAGAAGCCTATCACCTCTGCTCTACTTAAGCACACTCCTCACTCCAGTCATCGTCTGATCTTGAAGTCACTAAGCTGCCACGACACTGAGACTTGTGGATACTACTCGGACCTTCACTCTCTAGCTGAGTATACTAACCTGTGTTACTTACCTGATGATACTCACCCTCTGTCTTCCCTCTCATCACCAGATACCTGTTCATCTGTGGACTCTAGAGACTCACAGGCTCTCCAGGATTCCTATCCGCCACTAACCTGCCAAAGGACAGAGACACAGTCAGAATCCCAGTGCACTATCCACAATAAATCTAGAAAGCCACTTACCTCACGCAAAGACTCTCACCACTGTTGTCTCACCTAATCCTGTAATAAACTCAACCTCTTCTACACTAACCTTTGTGTCTGGCAGTTCCGTAACAGAAGATCAGACCACTTACCGAAGATGAGGCGGTTAATTTTGGTTCCCCGAAAGGGAGGTTCGGGGATCGGCAACCTGCTGTTTACCTCATCGAAAATAATTCCGCCTCTCGAGACGGCGATGATGGTTCTGCCACCCGAGACGGCGATGATGGTTCCGCCACTCGCGGCGACGATGATGCTCCCATCCGCGGCGATGATGGTTCCGCCGCCCGAAGCGTCGATGATAGTTCCGCCGCCCGAGATGGCGATGATGGTTCCGCCACCCGCGGCGAAGTGCCTTCCAGTGGCTGCTCCACGCCAATGCCCTCCAGTGGCTGCTCCACACCAGTGCCCTCCAGTGGCAGCTCCACGCCAGTGCCCTCCAGTGGCAGCTCCATGCCAGTGCCCTCCAGTGGCTGCTCCACGCCAGTGCCCTCCAGTGGCTGCTCCACGCCAGTGCCCTCCAGTGGCTGCTCCACGCCAGTGCCCTCCAGTGGCAGCTCCACGCCAGTGCCCTCCAGTGGCTGCTCCACGCCAGTGCCCTCCTGAGTTCCCGCTGGTTCCGCCCAGCCGTCCTGAAGTCCCGCTGGTTCCGCCCAGCCGTCCTGAAGTCCCGCTGGTTCCGCCCAGCCGTCCTGAAGTCCCGCTGGTTCCGCCCAGCCGTCCTGATTCCGCGCTGCAAGAGCGCCCCCCTGGTGCCCGCTCCTCCAGAGCGCCCCCTAGTGCCCGCTCCTCCAGAGCATCCCCTAGAGCCCGCTCCTCCAGAGCATCCCCTAGTGCCCGCTCCTCCAGAGCCCACTCAAGGGCCCGTGCCTCCAGAGCGCCTCCTAGTGTCCGCTCCTCCAGAGCACCTCCAAGAACCCGCTCCTCCAGAGCACCTCCAAGAACCCGCTCCTCCAGAGCCTCCTCAAGAGCCCGCTCCTCCAGAATGCCCACCAGAGGGGAGCTTCCCCATGAAAATTTTTTGGGGGGGCTATATATCCTCTGCCTGGGTGGCCGGGCCCAGAGCCAAGGCCACGGAGATCCATGACCCACCATGGCCGCCCAAAAGAAATGGGCCATGGTCTCCCGAGCCTCCAGTTCCGCCATGGCCTCCCGATGCCCCGGATCCACCATGGCTTCCCAAAGCCCCGGATCCGCCATGGCCTCCCGAAGCCCCGGATCCGCCATGGCCTCCTGAACCTCCTGTCCCGCCATGGCTTCCTGAATCTCCGGTTCCGCCCTGGATGCCTTCCCTGTGTCCATGTCTTCCACCGACATCCAGGGCGCCCACCCCCCTCCCAGGTTTTGTTATTACGTCGCGGGACGCACCGTCCGGGAGGGGGAGGTACTGTCACAGAATGGCCCGTATTCTTCCATCACTGATCACCTTCACCTGCACCTGATTAATGATCATGTACACCTGCTCCTCATCATCACAGCCTATCACCTCTGCTCTACTTAAGCACACTCCTCACTCCAGTCATCGTCTAATCTTGAAGTCACTAAGCTGCCATGACACTGAGACTTGTGGATACTACTCGGACCTTCACTCTCTACAGCGGACTGCTAGCTGAGTATACTAACCTGTGTTACTTACCTGATGATACTCACCCTCTGTCTTCCCTCTCATCACCAGATACCTGTTCATCTGTGGACTCTAGAGACTCGCAGGCTCTCCAGGATTACTATCCGCCACTAACCTGCCAAAGGACAGAGACACAGTCAGAATCCCAGCGCACTATCCACAATACATCTAGAAAGCCACTTACCTCACGCAAAGACTCTCACCACTGTTGTCTCACCTAATCCTGTAATAAACTCAACCTCTTCTACATTAACCTTTGTGTCTGGCAGTTCCGTAACACTCATATTCAGTGATGCTATTATCTGTTATTCCCTTTTGTTTGTGTGTCAATCACAGCTACATAAAGCCAAAGGCCATTCAGCCACAGGTCACTGCATCTTTTGCTGTGTAAGTATATTTTTTTGAATATCAAACACATTCTCAGTATTTATATTCGGTTCGGTTTTTATAACCGTTTTAGGGTCACGGTTCTTATGTACTATCCTTTTAACACTTCAGCAGCTGACTTTTTTTAGTGCTTGCATAGTAATTTTAATTGTACCACATTTGCAATGCATATAGAGCAGGGCTCCAGACTCACTTTTGAGAGCAGTGGCGAGTTCTACAGATGGTGCCCAGGGGCGGACTTAGTGACTTGGGAGCCCTAAGCAAATTTCAGGTACGGGGCCCCAACACAATAACTATAATGCTCTTTTATGCGTAACCCTTATTTTGCTCGCTAGCTCTCTCTCATTATAGTTATAACTATTATTTATTATAACTATTACCCCTTCACAACTTAAGTAGCCTAAATAATTAAGTCAACCTGATGCTGTTCTAAAGCCATATTAAGCTACCTTATTTTTCCGGATAACAAAAGAAGACATTATATTAAAAAAATGCTTGCACTTGTCCATTTAATGAATTGTAAACTTCTTCAATCTTTTTCCAAAAAGGATTAAAATGTCATAAAAATTATCCCATGCAACTCGTTCCGTATTCCAAGCGTTCTTAAGGCATTCGATAGGGTTTGCCGAAAAACAAATCGAAAATGTAATCTATTAAGCGAAAATCTCCAGTCATTGCATTCGTGCATTTACATGCGTTTTTAGTTAATTTGCATTTATTGTTCACGCTGGTGCGCCTACAAAAAGCACACAAGAGAGTCATTTTGAAACATCAAGACAAATAAAATTATGACTTGAAACACAATTTCTTTACTGAGGTGAATATATCTGTTCTGAGACAGTCAAAACAGCTTAGAATGCATGCAAAGAGCGCTCCGTCTATAATCACTAAAAGCTGTCACTCACTTCAGTTCATCACGATCTCATGACGTTCTGTTAATAAGCTCTCTGCACAATAAATCTCTTATTTACATCTTATCTACACGTTGTTATAATGAGAGGATTCACAAGCTTGCAGAACTTCGCACCTGACAATACTCGCCGTTTTGAGTGGTGAGTGAATAATTGACGCTCTAAATAACACAAACACATACTGGTGCATTTGCCAAATATGTTTCGCGAATATCAGACGGGGCCCCCTGATTCCCCAGGGCCCTAAGCGGCTGCTTACCTCGCCTATTGGTTAAGTCCGCCCCTGGTGGCGCCAGAAGCAGGTTTGGTAGCGCTGGGGGTGGTGTGTGGGGGTATTCAAAATAAAGATAATTAAATCATAAAATTATTATTGTTTTGCATTAAGTGTAGTTACTAGTAATATTACACATTTATGTCTTGGTAATGCACATTTGACAGTAAAGCACTGAGCTTGAGTTGGAAGCACAAAATGTACTTTTATTAACATCAGTAACGTGCAAAATGTAAGTTTTATATAGAAAATGAACATTCTACTCTTATTAAATGTACCATTATTCTTCTGTAGTATTATACGGAACTGACCAACAACTTCAGTGATTATAAAAGGAGCTCTCTTGCTTTGTGTGATTCAGTCACAGAGAAGTTTGTGTTTTTCAAGGCACTTTGTGACTTTTCTTTCTTCATACACAAAAAAGAGCAAAACTTTTACCAAATATGATTTCTTGATATTTAAAATTGTATAACAGTGATTTTATCATTTCAAAATATAAAGTAAAAAGTAGAAATTAATGACTAATAAGCCTATAAGTGTTCCTCTGCTGCCATCTACTGGTTATAGTGGTAGTTTGATGCTCCTTTTTTATTTTTCAAAAGTGTTTGTTTACCACAAAGTATATTTTGGTCATCCCTTTAAAAATAACTTTTAAATGATATGCTGTATAGCATAGCACTAATTATAGTGCTGTAAATAGTTGTGAAATACTTTAAAGTGCTTGAATTTCTCTCTCAAAAGGTTGTACAAACCCTGAAATGCGTAATGTAATGAAATTCAACTATTTCTGCCACAACAATATGAGTAGTCTATATCCGGCAGCTTATGTCAAAATTGATTGATGGCTTTGACCTTTGTGACCTTTCCCCCCTCCCCCACGCGGCCCACCCACATTGCGACCACCCACGTCGTGTTGACCCCTCAAATGAGATCCAGATGTTGCAATCGTCATGTATGAAATTCCCATGTTTGTACGTGGATGAGTTTTGTTGTTGTACTTGTCCATTCGGTGACGGGAGATAAAACTGACGGGAGACAGGCTTTCCTGTAGCTCAACTGGTAGAGCATGGCGCTAGCAACGCCAAGATCATGGGTTCGATTCCCAGGGAAAGCAAGAGCTGGTCAAATGTAAAACTGTAACTTGAATGCAATGTAAGTCGCTTTGGATAAAAGCGTCTGCTAAATGCATAAATGTAAATGTAAATGTAAATGTAAATGTAAAATGAAGCCCTGAGGAATGTTTTGAAGATGTTATGCTCATCCGGTGGGGGTTTGCCCGTCTGTGGACCATGTGTCCGGTTGCGATTCAAGACGCTCTCTATCTCCTTCTTCCACTCCCTCTCCCTCTCTATCTCTATGGGATTTTCTCTATGAGAAAAAACAATAATGAACAAGCAATATTAAAAAGTAAAGGAAATTAAGAGAGCAGTTTTAAGACACACCAGCGCTCACACATATATTAAAATAATTATAAAAATTATAAAAATAATTTAAATAAAATAGGCTATCAATGAGAAGGGATTAAAATGTTTAGCTTAACGAATAAAATGGTTAAAAAATATAAATTGCCTTACATTTTCCAAGAGCAAAAGATTTCCTCCTTTTGCGAGGATGACCATTCTTTGAACGAAATGATTACAAAAAAAATGGTCACTTTAATTCTCTTTCTCTCTCTCTCTCTCTCTCTCTCTCTCTCTCTCACTCACACACACATTTGCGTAGTCATCTAAAACGGTGATATTACACAGAATCCTGATGTTTTTATCTACAGATAATTATACATGTTACAACCATCACAGAAAACATTACATCTTAGAAAATAAATAAATAATTCATGTGCTTTATAAGTAATTTACTCATGGGCTCAGTAAAATGTTCCCTCTCTCTCTCTGAGAGGACACTTGCCCCCACACCATAGGTTAAACAAGTAGGCTACACAGACACACATTCAATCGTCAGAGTCTTACTCTCGTCTTTTAAAATAAATATTTTAACAGGCAAATGGTAAGGGATATAGTGGACTCAACATGTCCAGGCATGTTTTATGGAGTATTTCCATATACATATTTCAGTTCAGTTCACGTTTATTTGTATATTTGTATTTGTATCACAGATATTTGAGTTTCTACATTATATTTAGAACCATTAATATTTATATTACCATTATATTAATGCATTTTATACAGTATCATCCCCTTAACCCACCCATCACAGTAAACTTTCTGCATTTTATGTTTTCATAGAAATCGTTTAGTATAATGTAAAAATCTGTTATGATCGTGGGACAAATATTTGGAGTATTACTACACTCCATAGACACTCCATGACACTCCATAGACAAAAATATTTTTTTACTGTACTCCTTCCAAAATTCTGCATACAACCATTTTAATAAATATTGTTTTTAAGCAATGTAAATTATGAGGACTCAAAAAGTTTAATCATAAACCACATTGTCATATCAGTGTAATACCTATGTCATTATACAATTTTGTATCATGATAAGTTATATAAACAAGCACGCACATAAACATTTCAAGCTAAAGAGAGACTTATCTCTATTTTAAAGAATATGTAAATATATAATTATATATGACGGCATCTTACTACCATGTTACTAAAGCAAATCATTCATCATTCATTTTAAACAAGTATTCAACATTTATTTAACACATCATTCTCTTCATTTAAAGAATATGGTAATAAACAAAATATATAATTATATATGTCATAGTAACAAACATGTTACTAAAGCAAAGCAAATCTTTTATCGTACATTTTAAACTCATGTTCAACATTTAAGTTTATTGAACTTATAAAACACACAACTCTCTTCTTTTAAAGAAGGTAGTTAAAAACTGTGATTATATATAACATACATTATTCTGGGGGCAATGATGTTCATACCTCAAATTAAATGTTTACAAAATGTACGTAAGTTGGGAAATTAAGTCCTGCTGTTGAGCTCTTCTAACTCACAAGAGTAAAATGTCAGTCTGAGTTGGACGAGCTGACACACACACACACACACGTTGTTTTGTATGGTTTCTGTGGACGTTCCACATATAGTCGTAATGATTTTGTACTGTACGTTTACCAAAATTCTGCATACACCCCTTTTTAAATAAGATATTGATTGCAATCTTAATTACGAGGACTCAGGAAATTTCATCATAAACTGCATTTACGTTGTTATATCAGAGTAATACCCATGTCATTATACAAATTTTTGTTCTGATAAATCATAAACATTTCAAGCTAAAGAGAGACTTGCCTCTATTTTAAAGAATGTGGAAATATTTAATTATATGACAGCATGTTACTACTGTAATGATTCACTGCTAGCACTGGGATCCATTTGCAGTTTGTTTATTGAACAGGTAAATATCCACTCACAATTCAAAACACAGCACGAGCAGTATATGGGCACAGACAGAATCAGAATGGTCAAACAGTTCCAAGATCGGGGCAGGCGGCATACAGGTGTGGTCTTAATCATGCAAGAGTCAGGGCAGGCAGCAATCCATGAGAGAGAGGTCGTTATCCAAAGCGGTGGTCAGAAAGGCAGGCGGCTATCTATCATAAGACGTTAAACTAAACTAGGTCACACACAGGGTAGTCAGAAATAATCAAAAAACGCTTGGAAATGTTCACCGGAGCAAAACAAGACTTCGCAGTGAGGCACTGCAAGCTAGCTGATTAAATAGTCCAGGTAATGAGCTGCAGGTGGTGCCGCAGTGATCAGCCACAGGTAAGAGGGGAAGATGGGAAATGTAGTGAAAACTAATACTCAGGAGACGGTTCCCTCTGATGGCCCGAAGAGGGAGCCATAGGGACGCTCTCTGCAACAGAGCCCCCCCCCTGCGAGCGGCTCCGGAAGCGAGGAGGTGGTCGGCGCCGGGGTCTACCGCGTGGTCTGGGGGCCGGTCTTTCCGGGTGGTCTCGGTGGAAATCCTCCACCAAGCTGGGGTCCAGAATATCCTCTGCGTTGACCCAAGATCTCTCCTCCGGGCCGTAACCCTCCCAATCAACCAAGTACTGGAGAACGCGGCCCCGGCGCCTGGAATCGAGAAGTTCTCGGACCTGGTATGTCTCCTCGCCTTCCATGGTGACGGGTAGGGGGCCCTCATCCTCCGGTGGTTCCTCTGGCCCCTCCTCAGGACCATCAGTGGGTTTCAGGAGGGACACATGAAAGGTGGGAGAAACACGGAAATGATTAGGGAGAGCCAATTCAAAAGAAACTGGTGTAATTTGTCGTCTAATTTGATAAGGACCCACGTACCTGGGGCTGAGCTTGCGACAGGGAAGACGCAGGCGAAGATCACGTGTGGATAGCCATACCCATTGTCCGGCGTGATACTCAGGATTCTGATGCCGATGTCTGTCTGCCTGAGTCTGTTGACGTCTTACGGCTTGACGCAGATGTTGGTGGGCCTGGTCCCAGGTCTCCTCACTGCGTTGAATCCAGTCATTCACTGAAGGGACATTGGTGGGTTCGCCTGACCAGGGAAATAGAGGAGGTTGAAAACCTAGTATGCACTGAAAGGGGGTTAACCTGGTACCTGGTTTTTGAAGAGAGTTTTGGGCGTATTCGGCCCACATCAGGTATCGACTCCAGTCCATCTGATTCTTACTGCAGTAAGAGCGCAGAAACCTCACCAACTCCTGATTTAGCCTCTCAACCTGCCCATTGGATTGAGGATGATACCCTGAGGTGAGACTTACGTTGATCTCTAGCGCCTTGAAAAAGGCGGACCAGAGGCGAGAGGTAAATTGGGGACCCCGATCTGACAGGATGTCTTCGGGCAGGCCATAGTAACGAAATACCTGGTTACATAAGAGTTCAGCGGTCTCCAGAGCCGTGGGCAATTTGGGCAATGGAATGAGACGACAGGCTTTCGAGAATCGGTCCACAACAGTGAGAATAGTGGTATGGCCATTAGAATTGGGAAGATCAGTGATGAAATCGACAGCTATGTGGGACCAAGGACGTTCGGGTATGGGGAGAGGATGAAGAAGACCGGCTGGTAACTGTCGTGAGGGTTTCTGGGTGTTACAGACTTGGCAATGATTGACGTGAGAGATGGTGTCCTTTCTTAGGGTAGGCCACCAGAAACGATTCTGAAGCAATTGTACTGTTGCGTTGATGCCTGGGTGACCTGAACTGAGGGCTGCGTGAACCAGTGCTATGGTTTTGTCGCGGAGAGTCACAGGAACGAATAACCTATTCTCTGGGCAGTCTGGAGGAATATCCTGGTTAGAATTAGCCTGTTCGATCTCTGTAATGATGTCCCACTGAATGGGTGCGATGACGATAGTTGGGGGAATGATATTCTCAGGTGGGTTGGGTTCTAAGCTCTCAGCGAACTGCCGAGATAGTGCATCCGCCTTGACGTTTTTCGTGCCGGGTCGATACGTGACTCTAAAATCAAATCGAGTGAAAAATAGAGACCATCTGGCTTGTCTGGGGTTGAGTCGGCGAGCAGTCTTTAGATACTCCAAGTTACGATGGTCCGTCAGGACGGTAAATGGATGATTAGCCCCCTCCAACCAGTGCCGCCACTCCTCCAGTGCCGATTTCATGGCTAGTAATTCCCGATCACCAACATCATAATTTCGTTCAGAAGGTGTTAGTTTGCGTGAATAAAAAGCACACGGGTACATTTTAGCGGGGGCCCCCTGACGTTGTGAGAGTATGGCACCAATCCCGATGTTAGAAGCATCCACTTCCACTATGAAGGGCAGATCGGGGTCTGGGTGATGCAGGATGGGCGCAGTAGTAAAGCGGTGCTTGAGTTGATTGAAAGCCTCCACAGCGGAGGGAGTCCAGTGAAGCCGCTGGGAGGTCCTTTTTGTCATACTGGTGAGGGGAGCTGCCACGGAGCTGAAACCCTTGATGAAGCGACGATAGAAATTAGCGAAACCCAGGAATCGTTGAAGTTCTTTGAGGTTCTTGGGACATGGACAGTTTACTACCGCATTGACCTTGTTGTCGTCCATTGCAATACCCTCAGGACTGTTAATATAACCCAGAAAGGTGACTGGAGTGGTATGGAATTCACATTTCTCAAGTTTGGCATACAATTGGTGTTCGATGAGATGGCGGAGCACAGATCTGACCTGGTGAATGTGTTCCTCTAGAGTCTTGGAGTACACGAGGATATCATCGATGTAGACTATGACGACTCTGTTGAGCATGTCCCTGAAGACATCGTTGATAAATGATTGGAAGATGGATGGACTATTGACTAGGCCGAACGGCATAACCCGGTATTCATAGTGCCCTGTGGTCGTCGAGAAAGCGGTCTTCCATTCATCACCCGCTCTAATCCTGATGAGATTGTAAGCGCTCCGCAAATCTAATTTGGTGAAGAATCGGGCCTTTCTGAGCTGTTCCAGGGCCGAAGGCACTAGTGGAAGGGGGTGGCGAAGTCTTCTGTAATGATTCACTGCTAGCACTGGGATCCATTTGCAGTTTGTTTATTGAACAGGTAAATATCCACTCACAATTCAAAACACAGCACGAGCAGTATAGGGGCACAGACAGAATCAGAATGGTCAAACAGTTCCAAGATCAGGGCAGGCGGCATAAAGGTGTGGTCTTAATCATGCAAGAGTCAGGGCAGGCAGCAATCCAAGAGAGAGAGGTCGTTATCCAAAGCGGTGGTCAGAAAGGCAGGCGGCTATCTATCATAAGACGTTAAACTAAACTAGGTCACACACAGGGTAGTCAGAAATAATCAAAAAACGCTTGGAAATGTTCACCGGAGCAAAACAAGACTTCGCAGTGAGGCACTGCAAGCTAGCTGATTAAATAGTCCAGGTAATGAGCTGCAGGTGGTGCCGCAGTGATCAGCCACAGGTACGAGGGGAAGATGGGAAATGTAGTGAAAACTAATACTCAGAAGACGGTTCCCTCTGATGGCCCGAAGAGGGAGCCAGAGGGACGCTCTCTGCAACAACTACCATGTTACTAAAGCAAATCATTCATCATTATTTTAAAACAAGTATTCGATATGTAGTTTATTGAACTTATAAAACAAATCCTAGTAACAAACATGTTACAGCAAAGCAAGCCATTTATCACACATTTTAAACAAGTGTTTTCGTTTTTCACTAACCACACATAAATGCTGTTTTCTTAAAACCACAAACATGTGTTTTCAAGCTACTGGCATATTATTGTAGCCAAGTTTGTGCTGAATACAGTATAATCAGACTTTAGACTATTAATATGCTTTTTAAGATTCTGAAAAACACCAATGTCAGGGACATGTCAAAATTTCTACAGGGGACCCCCAAAACCCTTCTGATCCAGAGGGTTAAAGAAGGTGGTAATACATATATAATT
This sequence comes from Aspiorhynchus laticeps, assembly GCA_023376895.1. Classification (NCBI taxonomy): domain Eukaryota; kingdom Metazoa; phylum Chordata; class Actinopteri; order Cypriniformes; family Cyprinidae; genus Aspiorhynchus; species Aspiorhynchus laticeps. The sequence goes on from CM041795.1 coordinate 61,964,847, forward strand.
ATATATGACAGCATGTTACAAAGGCAATTCATTCATCATACATTTTAAACACATTCAACATTTATTTAAGTTTATTGAAACTTATAAAACACAATTATCTTCTTTTAAAGATGTTAATACATATGTTTGATTATATGTAACATACTATATAAACATTTACAAGTCTTAGGCGATAATAAAATGTCTTACATTTTTTTCTGTAAACAATGACGTCCATTCTGTGAATTAAAGATTTCCAAAAAAAGATTTAAATAAAATAAAAAAAGTTTAAGTTATAAACATTAAATATAAACAAAAGTCACAGCTCCTCTTTGGGAATCTCCAATGTGAAACTGCAGGGTCTGCCTCAGACCCTGACAGACAAGGGAGAATGAGGGGTCGAGTTACAGACCAGATGATCTGAGATGTTATTCTTTTAACTTTCTTTTTTCTCTAAGTGAATGTTATGGCCGTGTTAATAATGATTTCAAAGCCTAATCTTAAGACTTTAAATAAACATTTGGTAGAATCATGTGGTTTTTGCTTAAATTTCAACTAAAGTAAAATTTATATCAGATTTATTTCACATTAAACACTTCAGCATCTTTAAAAGGTTCTTATTTTAAGTATCATCTCCAATGTTTTAATCCCCTCACACATGCGATAAAACATTTTGCCAAAGTCTTTCTGTATGTTTTAAAAAAAAAATAAACTAGCAATATTTTAAAAAGGTTCCATATGTGGGTCTTATTTAAGTTTTATTTGAGCGAGTTTATGGCTTTTGCAGGCACCAACCCTTTTACCCATAACGTTACGGTTCATTTAAAATGTTTGTTTAAACAACAACTTGTCGAGCATAAGGTTGCTTACAGATACGAGAAAAGACTTTCCAAAAACGTCCATGTCATCACGATGCGCATTCTTCGAATACCTGCTAAGTCATAAACCGCGCTTGAATGAAACATCAACATGCGAGTAGAGTCTTGGTCTACCAGTATCTTGGCTCAATGGTCTCCTGAGAATATTTAATTGAGCTTAAAAAAAGTAAAGATTACGCTAAATGAAAAAGCCTACACATCTCCCCACCACAACAGACTTCCGAAGTCCTGTCCGAATACCTACACCGTTAAAACCTATATATAATATGTTACATTTTAATGCGGTGTTTTGTGTATATGACTTACTTTTTTATTTTTACAAAGTTTCAATTCATTCCTAGTAAATATGAGGCCAAAACATGCTATTACAAAAGAAATCATGTTGACAAACGTGGTTGTTGCAGTGTTTTTAAAATTGTATTATTTAAAAAAAATAATCCAAACAGATCCACACACACACATACACACACACACACACACACACACACGCACAATGACGTCATTCAGGAAGGTCTGCATATGCAAGCTAGTTTTCAAACGTTTTCCCCAAAATCAATTATTTCTATAATAATTGCTGATTTTAAAGCACAAACTTTTGAAAGTTTGAAAATAAAAGATTACCAATTGTAGTTTCATACCCGTTGTGTTCTAACATAGTCATTCATCGGTTCTCTTTGTTTTATAAGATTCTTTATTATTTTTTTTATTTTTTTTAAATACAACTAAATCAGATAACAGATTATTCTTTCTTTTTGACAAACCTACATTTCAAATATTTTTTTCCCCGAGGTGTTCATTATCCGAGTGGAACTGCTCTTATTTCCCAATACAGGGGTCTAGATGAAGCTTCTTAACCGAACAAAGAAATCACATTTCACATTCATTCAACATATTTCATTCAATATTTTTGCTTGTGTATCACGGTTTCTTGCCTTTGTCTAATGCTTTAGATGCATCAGAATGTGGATTTTTTCACCATCCAACATGAAATTAAAGAGGTGTATCAGCCGAGCTTGTTTCAACTTACTATTTTCTTAGGTTATAATTTTGACTCGCATAGATATAGAACAGATATAGAATAAACCTTATCATCCATGCTTTTCCCCTACAGACCCAACAAGATCTATGGGGGCACAGTTGTAAATTCCTAGAGACCTATAGTTACCCAGAAAATGTTCATCATTTAAGAAAAGGGTCATAATGCATACAGAATACAGAAAACCTCCTCTCGATCTACTGTGACTGTCATTTTACTTAGGGTTAGTGTTACGGATGACGCCGTTCACATTTTGTTTGTTGGACTGTATATGTCATCACAATGACTGTAGGCTTCTCTCTCTCTAAGATCAGTCAGCATTCAGTGTTTATAGAAATAAATTAAATTTAGAAAATTTCGACTTGAGAGCGTTTGACTATGTCGGTATTACTTTTTAGGACAATTATCCATCTCCATATCCATTTGGATGATAAGTCTTGCTGATTTACACTTACAACTGAAACATATCTAACCACTGTATTCAAAGCTACACATTCAATAAAGTCTGAAGTTGTGCGCAGCTTTGAAAAGGCTACAGATATAAAATATAAAGGAATATTTTTTTTTGCGCACCCTACGTAACTCAAGTGACAAACCACTTAGAAAATTACCATCTGAATACAGAAAATCCTGCTTGGGATATTTGGGTATATTTTTGTAAATGTTGTTTTAAATTACTTTTTCCTTATGCCACTACATCTAGAGCTCTTGTTCAGACAGCTGATGATGATGTGCGCATTTTATTTGTTGTACTCATTTCTTTCGTCATTTCCGCTTGAGATTAAAGTGTAGGTAATGTGACCGCAATTAAGAAACATAAAATTATACTACATCCCCTTTGAAAAGGTTATAGACATAGTCTTTTATACAGGAAATATGCCTGCACAACAGAAATATGTATCAGTATAACAAATACCTAATACTGAAATACTCTCTTCTAAATATATTTAATGTTTTTAGTTTTAGTGTTGATTTTGACGGCCTACCCCAATAGCTGTATACCTTTGTCATTGTTTTTGTACAGTATTTAGATGAAGACCATCCTTGGAGTTTGGTCAATCATGCAGCGAGTGAAAACGAGAACAAATGCAGTATAAGATAATTAAAGGAAAGTCAAGAGAGTGTTTAAACTGAGATTGTGGTGTACAGATTACTGGTCTGTCTACAAAGAGGCCACGCGACACAAGGCATCGATCTTACTATTTCACTGTTACATGTACATCTATTTCATTTAGAGCGTATAAAGTTGCACATTACAAGTTGAAGATGGCGTGGAAACACAATTTTCTGTGTACGCGTCTCTAAATGTGACTTTAATAAATCACTGTTGTTTTTAAGCAAAAGCTATGATTCAGTCCGTTTTATTCAGTCGTTGTGTTTTAGGCGTCCACCTTTTTAGTTTTGTTCCAGGAAACAGGTACGACTGTAACTGTCTGTTCCTCTTTAAGAAAACAGGCGGCCGGCCGTTTTTAATATCTCTTAATTTTTCACAATCGCAAATGTTTTTTAGCTTAAATATTAGTTTTTAGTCAGTTACAAAAGTGTCAGGCATGATGCTTATATGTCTTTTTAAATACTTACGACAAAGTTACAGGTTTCTTGGGCGAACGCTTGCCAGAGTGTTACTCAATAAGTCCTTTGTGTTATCTTTTATTAAAATATTCCATTGAATGTCACTAAGACAAATTCTGTAACAGCGTTCGTAAATGAATATGAACGTACAAATCTTTATAGAGACAATAAGAACAATACTGTCTAACAACACAAACACAAATGCTTTATCCATGTGTTTAACAGCGCTAGGCCTTGCCACACCGTTGTGAGATATAAACCGCAAAGTTTTTCATAGTTTGCGCATTCTTTCCGTTTTAATTTGTTTACCGCTCTGTATTTCCCATCTAATGGTAATTGTCAGGCCTTACGCTTTGCTTCCTAGTTTTTGCTGTCATGTTAGAGGGCTCTTTGTCCATGTTTCTGTGAATTTGCTTGATTTTTTAAAATATGGCTTCAACCCGTCGTCTTCATTCGAGACGTTTACGTTATATTATTAACACCGTCCTAGTTTATATCATGTATGATCGTTTCTTGATAATTATTTCCCTCTACGCTCGTATTCCGGCCGTTTTCTTTTTAGAAAATGTATTAAAAATATTTTTATAAAATTGCTCATTTGTAAGATGCTTTTAAAGTGTATGCAAAATCATTCAAATTAAACTCGGAAAAGGGATAACGAGGGATTCAACCTTTTATTTTGAACAGTATATTGTTGGATATACATTGAAGTAGTGAAGACAATGATCAAATTACAAACAATAGTAATGACATTACAGGCGGTCTAGCCAGAAAAGAAAATTTCTGCAGACCAACATGTTTTGTTGTAATATAAAATCAACCAACGATCCGACAATTTCACATATCATGGATTCATATTTTTTTGCGATCAGCGACGTACATAAATCCGTTACATACGTACACAGACAAAGAACCTCGTTAATGTCCATCTCATCCTCACATTCACACAACACATCCAGAATTGTTCTGGTGGTTAACCAGGCCGGGTCTCTGCCGGCAATAAAGACGCTCATCAAATCGGGCCATGAATCGGTCAGACTACTTACAACGTCCATTTCGTTCTTGAGATTTTTTACACGTTTGGTATCCCCCGTAGAATCATGATTCGGATCGGACGCAGCATCGATGATCGTGGTCATAAGATCGATCATTTGGTCTCGGTAATGCGGTTTAAACGTAGAGTCTATAATGCCTTTTACAGGACACGTTTTTCCCGCGCCGCAGTCGCACTTCGGCTGATCATCCGCAGCATCGCTCTCCATCGGCTTTTGCGCGGCGTCAGACATCCTTTTCAGAAATCGATTCTTTCTTTTGACTGTCTTAATCCACGATGGATCCTCCGAAGCGATATTAATTGAAAAAAAGAGTTCTCAGGATGGTTGAAGCTGATTCTGCCGGGCCCGTGTTTTGATCGACAAGAAGTTGTAGTAGTTCCGCGCTGTCAAACGCAGGTCTAGAGTTTATCCGGAACAGCTCCTCTTTGCACACAGAGGATGTAGCATAGACGTACGCAAGTAGTGATGGATCTTTTGTACATTCGAGCAAAAGTAAATTGTTGAGGTCCACGTGTCGGCTGTTGGTTGGTTGTTGAAATGGCGGGTGTTGCCGGAGGCGGTGGGCCTGCAGGGGCATGTTTTGGTCAAAGAGAAATAGTTCTCACAGAAAGATATTATGGTTAACGATTACGAGGTCACTTATTAGGATTTTTGTTACGGCAAATTGTTTCAAGTAACGTATCGTGGATCGGGAAAACTTGTTGTTCAGACAAAACACCCGTTGATCAGGTTTGTTATACCGGATACACAGACTGATCATTTAACTTGACTGAAACAGTTCGTCTATCGTCGAAAAAATGGTGTTTAACAGAGGCACGTCGCTCCGATCGAAATATAGATTCGTTTTGCAGCACCCGAAAGGGTTGTCCTCAGGAATAGGAAAGTCACCGATCATACTCGGAGTCGGTCTCGTCAGAGTCTGATTCATCGTCTGATTCATCATCTGACTCGTCGCTGCTTTGAGACAAAAAGTTTTTTTCAGATTCCTCCCGACGTTTATTTCCCATCATTAGTATTTTTATGTCGACGCCGTTTAGCATTAATTTTTCTTGAAAGAAAATGTCGCTGTGAATAGGCGCCAGCAGCTCCACAACCCTGCTCCCGGTAGTGTAGAGCGATCTCTTGGTCAGACCCGCGTTACGTCCCACAGGATCGGTTTTGTCCATGTGACCGGCTGTGTCTTTGAAAAACAGTCCGGCTGAGAAAAGCGATTCCAGCGCATCTTTGCTGTAGTTGATAAGACTCTCGATGATACATCGGTAAGGGTAAGTGCTTGAGCTCTGAGATATCAATCGATCACCGAGACTGACGTCGACTTGTGAAAATATAGTAGCTCCGGGGTAATTGATTAGGGCTACCTTTGCGGGGTCTGGGATGTCGCCTCCATTAGGTCTTGTGATTTTAAGATGCAGAAACAACAACGTGTTATTTAGGTCGATGTAATCTTCGCCGGTTCCTGCGATAAAAAACTCCAAAGGTGACGAGTCCGATATAGCCGATAAAGGAGCTACTTCTAAATAGGAGTTTTTCTCGATAACCGTCTGCGTCATAGGGACTGTAAACAAATCCAACTCGGATTTAATACACTCTCCCGACATGCGGTGCAGTAACGCCATGTTAGAATATGGCTTTTACGGATCTCTTAACAGCTACACGTCGCTTCGCAGTCTTCTTACGCTTTCTGCGTGTGTCTGAGACCTTCTTGGGACCGCGCTTTGTTTTCTTTATTTTCTGACCACGCCTCCTTATACCCAGATGTTTAGACGTTCTCTTACGAGCCATGACCATAAGCCCCGACCCGTCTTGAGCTTTAGAGTTATCGTTATAGGATCTTGACATCACGTTTGAGATGACGTCGGTTGCTTTATTTTTAGCGGCCGATTTTAGGTGAGGTTTAGCGATGCTGAACCCTCTATTTAACAACGGTACGGCCAACCTAAACAGACCTCTGAAAAGACCTCTGAAAAGACCTCCTAGACTGGCTCCGTACATAACGGCTCCACCCGCATATCCGGGTAGACCGCCGCCGGCCTGATTTCGATAATAGTCGACGTAATCATCGGCATTCATCCCGCGCGGGTTGTAATAAGCCATTCTTAAAGCGCAGATTGTTTCACAGGCCTAAAGTGTAGTTTTACAACGACTTTCCCGTAAGAAAATGGTATTTCGCGGTTTTGGTCGTCCTTTAATTCTACGGAGATGTCCGTGATGAGCGACTTGTTGACCGATGCGTAATGGGGTTTGTCATATCTAACACTGACGGTATCATTGTCTCTCCTCTTTATATGTACGCATCTTAAAAGGGGAACGTACGAATCGCCGACCGATTGGTATTCGATAATGTCGGTATAAACGTACATCGTGTAGAAACCCCCGTTGATATCGGCTTGGTGAGGAGCGTCCGTGATAACGCTAGTTGTAAAATCAGCTTTTTCGTGATAGGCAGAACGTCCTAAAGCCTCGTTGGGTTTCATGCCTAAAATAGCGGCTAGTTTCCCGTAGAAGCTTACCGAAATGTTGGGCTTTGCGACCAGTTGGGTTTTGTTTTTTCATTTATCGTAACCTATTACAGCCGTTGGCCCGACAATCGCATTTATCGCACTGATCACAGCACGAACACTCTCATAGTATCCCCCGCTTATTTGGAGATTCCTCGATACGGACATTCCCGGTAGCTTTTTAAACACGACTTCGCCGGGTTTATTCGCGTGCTTCTGGGATGGGGCTTGGTAGATGTGCAGGCTGAAAGTCCCATCGTCATCGTTGAAGCTGTACCAGCTTCTAGGATATTCAATTTCAGCAAGTCCCACTTGCCACTCTCCTTTCAGGTTTATAGTATTTGCTAACCTGGTCGTATAATTAGATATGCGATTTTCAGGATAAACAGACAAAGAAACGTTGCACGGCAACGTGACGTAGAAACCACTGTCATCCATGGCAAGTCTTTAATCGAATGATCTCTTTCGGTAAAGGCTTGTGCGTTTTAAGGTTTTTGCAAATCCAACACAGATTTTTTGTCTATATAACTATTAAATTTCGAAGGCCATTCTAACCATTTCACTAAAACTAGCGTAGTTTGTAAAACACTCCGTCGATGACATCGCCGTCATAATCAGACAGCCTGTATATGGGCGGATCACGTGGGATGCACGCGGATATAGTGAAAAATTATTCTGCGTAGTTCTGTTCATAACCCTTGGCGAACGGTCCTTGCACTTTAGAAATCCTGACGACATCCCCTACTTTGTATTTAAATACGGGATGCTCATTCTTCTTCATACCGCCGTACAGGTTTTGAAACATGACACCTTCATTTTCTTTGTCGACGTCCACAGGTCTCATCTTAATACTCCGATGGTAGCTGGTGTTGTATCCCTGCATAATATCTTGCAGCACATCTATGTATCTCTGTGAATTTGTAGCTGTTAAAAATCTCCACATTCGACTTTTTAGCGATCTATTAAATCGTTCCACGACGCTGGCCTTCAAATCAGTAGCCGTAGCAAAATGATGTACGTCGTGCTTTTTCATCAAATCTTGAAAATGTTTGTTAAAAAATTCTGTTCCCTTATCCGTCTGCAATTTCTTTGGAACGCGTTCCACTTCGAGTATAGACTTGAACGCTTTAGTAACCTCGAGCCCACTTTTATTCTTTAACGCTCGAGCCCACGCGTACTTGCTAAATACGTCGATGCATGTCAACAAATTTATTATTAGCATTTTCCTTGGAATAGGTGGTCATGTCGACGAGATCCGCTTGGAACTGCGAATCGATTCCGTACACCACAACTCTATTACGTTTGTAGTTTATAGGGGCCGTTCTGTGGAGCGTGTACGCATCCTCCCCAGCCAGCCAGTCCGTGATCTGTTTATCAGTCAGACGGACTCCGGTATCCTTTAAGACCACGTCTTTTAACCGTTTTTTACCTCCTAAAGAGCCGGGGTTGGCAGGCGTGTAATAAACGTTTTTCATGAACTCAGACATGATTTTATCGTTTCAAACCTCCTCAAAAGAATAATACGTACAAGCGTTACGTTTCAGTCTTTAATTAAAAAAATGATAAAGAGGTAGAATTAGAAATTGGTTACATAGTGACAAGAAAAATTGGTTACATAGTGACAAGAATATATTTCAAATTGGTTAAATATGTCTACATAATAATACAACCGGCGTTACATACTATCTAGCCAGTAAAGACAATTTACACATGCCGTATAGCTGCGATCTAGTATGTAGTTTACCAGAATTTCAACCATTTCGCAAACCTTGTTTTTCTCATTTTTTGAAACAAGCTTCACACTTACATCGGTTACATACGTACACATACAAAGGACCTCGCTAACTCCTATCTCTTCATCGGCTGTAGATAGCTCATCTAGAATTTTTCTGAGCATTACAGAGGGCGGATCATTTCTGTTTGCACACAGTCAATTCGGACCATGAGTCGGTCAGACCTCTTACAACGACCATTTGTTTCTTGAGATTTTTTATACATCTCGTTTGCCTCTCGTAATCTTTCTCCGGATCGCACGCATGCTCGATGACCGTGAGCATCATTTCGGTCAACTGTTCTTTATAACGGGGGGTAAATGATATGTCTCTGAAAAAATTGATTCCGCTACACACAGACCCCATGTCGTCACAATCACGTTCTGGGGACGGACGCGCTGCTTTGCCAGAGATCCACGGCGTCGTAAACGACTTTCTTGTAGGAATCGTCCAGCAGCTTTTCCCTGATTTCTTGCAGCTTTGCGACGATGAATGGTTCTCTTAATTCGTGCAGGATAGCGCCAGTGGTTCCTTGAATCCTCAGAATGTTGTTGGTCGTTAATCCGTAGCGTCGTAGAGTGAAGTCGATAATGGTCTGAAGATCGGGTTTGAACAATTTGCGGCACAGTTCGTCAAAGCGCGAGTCGAAATGGTAGGCGGCAGGCTCAAACAGACAGGAATGTTGCAGTTGGCTTGGGTGGTCCGTCGCACACCCCTCGCACTCTTCCCTCAATTTGTTGATTCTGAACCCCTTTCCGTTGAAGCAGCCGTCTGTGGTGTCGAACCCTGTGTGGGCCGAGGTGGTACACAGATGCTTTAGGTAGTTCAGGTTGCAATATCCGAGATCCGTGCAGAATTTATCCAAGCATTCTTTGCGCAGGCCGGGTGAGTGGGTATTGTCGTCGAAAGATAATCGACAGCATTATCATCAGAAGCTTTGAGGTTGAAAGGAGCATAATCGCACTGTAATCCGTTGTCACGATCTCGGTGAGGGCTGCCTTGGTTTTGTTGTCCTGGAGCACATGGCTTTTTGTTTTGACAGCTTGCCATGTGTTCCGCTGTCATCGTGGTGTAGACTCTGCCCCTCTTGTTATCCTGTTTGCTAATTCTCCCTCCTCACCTGCACTCTATTTTGTCCTCATTATCTCCCCTTTATCTTGCCCTCGTGTTTGTTGTCTGATGTCAGTCTGTATGCGTTATTCTGAATGTTCAGTTTGTCTCGCTACCAGTTGTTTATCTGACCCTATATCGTTTGTTTATTTTTTCTAGTCCTGTCGGTCTGGCGCACCTGTTATTGTATCCTTTCCTTTTTCACAAACGCCTGCTCCTCTAGGACTCTGGTCGGCTCTCTGCCTTGGATTTTCTCTGCCCGTATGCCCGCCTCATTGCAGTAGTCCCTCCCGATTCCTCTCTGCTCGCGCCTGGCGCTCACTCTGGATTTCAGCGACGGCTGGCTATTGCCGTCTCGCCGCCGCTCTGCCTCATTGGCTCGGCTGAAGTTGGACTGGTTTTCGCGCTGTACTAGCGGACTATTTGCTGGCGGTTTATGCCGTCCGGCTGATGTTTTGGGACTGAGTCTTTTTTTATTTTTATTGATTCAATAAACTTTTGAATTATTCACCTGCTGTTGGATCCCTGTCTCGTTTCTGACAGTACGGACTGACCAATATGGATCCAGCAGGTGAGGAGTTTGTTCGATCAGCCATTGCTCACCAAGGAGCTCTCCTCGGCCACCAAGCCAGTCAACTCTCGTCCACAGCTCAGGAGGTCGAAACCCTCACGGCCCAGGTGGCTGAATTAAGCGGCCGCTTCCGTGAACTTCAACAAAATGTTCTGTTATCCTCCGCTTCAGCAGCCTCTCTGCCTCTCTCTCACCACGAGCCCGAGCCACACGCCAACAACCCGCCCTTATATGATGGAGATCCGAATTTATGTCGGGCGTTTTTGTCTCAATGTTCACTGGTGTTCGCGCTGCAACCACGCCGATATGCTACAGAACGGTTAAAGATTGCTTACGTCATTACTCTGCTGACGGGCAGGGCTCGTGAGTGGGGAACTTCTGTATGGGACGCAGATGCTCTTTTCTGCAATGATTTCGAGGATTTTCGTTGTGAAATGACAAGGCTTTTTGACCGCTCTGTAAGAGGGGATGAAGCTGCATCCAAACTAGCACGGCTCCGTCAAGGAGGTCGTTCCGTGACTGAATATGCCATCCAATTTAAGACTCTAGCAGCTTCCTGCGATTGGAATGAGGGGGCGCTGCGAGCTATGTTTCGGGAGGGGCTTAACTACGAAATTCAGGATGAGATTGCCACCCACGAGCAACCACAGGACCTGGAGGGCGTTATTAATTTGACCATTCGAGTCGAGGGCCGCATCCTCTTGCGTCAGCGACGCTTGGCCCCCGCTCGTCCTGGGGGCTGGAGGAAACCCAGCCTTTCAAGGGCCATCCACCATCTCAGTCACCCCTGCCTGACCCTGAGCCCATGCAGTTGGGAGGCCTTCGATTGTCTGCCCGTGAGAGACAACTGAGGCTGGTTCAGGGTCTCTGCCTCTACTGCGGGAAGCCGGGCCACTTTGCTCTATCTTGTCCTTTAACCCTCTGGGGTCTGAGGTGATTTTGGGGCCCTTGAGAGGTTTTGACATGTCCTGATATTTGTGCTTATTTCAGCTACTTATAACATACTAATGACCAACATGTATTTGTTTTTGTATTCAGCACAAACTTTGCTACAATATTATGTGACCAAGATGGATGTACATCTTTGTATTTTTTTAGAAAAAAAATATTATGCGTGGTTAGTAAGTTTTGGGGAAAAAAATGTAGCTGAAATAAGGCCATAAAACCCACACTAAATAGTCCTGAATAAGACTTTAGAGTAATCAGTCTTGTCGGCTAGAATATTTACTTCACAATTAAGTGAGAATCATTCTGCTTACTCATTTACAGAAAACAATACATTGATTAAAATTTTTTAAGACATGTTTTGTGATTGAAAGCCTGTATGCGAGGGAGTGACAATGTCCTTGAATATTAAGTGATTCTCACCTGAGACACAAAGGGCCCTCCCCTAAAGGCTGCTAATGGCCCATCAGTGTGACAGTGACTTTGAGGCAGGTAAGAGAGAATGTGAGGAGATTGAACAAATGTTTTTTTTAAATTATTTGTATTTTATTTACAACACTGTATAATCAAAACATACATAATGAAGGTCAAAGACACATTATTGTGCACACTGATCTAACCACAGAGATGTGAACAGACTTTGAGTCATTCCTGCAACAGATTCTGTTCAACAAGTGACAAGTAAATCATGCCTGATATTTACATGTGTTATTTGAGTGTTTCTGCTACTTTCCATGGATTCAAGAAGAAAAAAAAACATAATCAGTGGTCAAGGAGCTTGTTTTACCATATAATATCAGTGTAGTTGGACATCTGATTCTGAGTTTGAAGAAGGTCATCAGGATTCATCATCTGTGGTGCAGGTATCTGATTCAAAAAAATACAAACAACCAAAACATTTGTGAGCATGTTAATATCAGGAGCATCTTTTTATATATGTTTTATAGACTCACGCATGCTTTGTACTATCGTAAACAAAAAAATACATTTTATATCTGAGAAACTAATTATTATTGTTTAGAAAAAACGAACTATGATTTTGTAGTCATATAGCCTAATATGTATGGCTTTGTACTACAAAAGATGTACTTTGTACTATAAAAAAGGATATTTTATATCTGAGAAACTAATTATTATCGTTTAGCACGCTATTCAATCCATTTGTGAACATTAAACATTTTTCTGAACATTGCAGCATTCATCATGTTGTCGTTTGGGAAAACAAATAAACGTGTTCAAGTTTGAGTCACAATAACACGTTAACTAATGCAAAAAAAAGAAACATTACTTACTCATCATATCGCTCTTCTCTTCTGGATGAACTCTTGCTCTTATTTTGAGGCAAATCCAGCTTTTATTCAGCGTGTCTTCTTCCAGAAACGAACAGTAATGTTAGCGCGAGGAACATCTGGCTTTGTTTATGGGCGTCTCTTTGAGCACGCGGCTCACGCGTGATATTTACATATGAACGCGAGGGGGCGGGATCGCATTAGAAATAATGAGTTAGACGGGACAGACTGGACATCGTGTTGGTTTCATACGGATTACTTCATCACAGAATGTTTGTTTTCGATAAGACTTACTTCATTTCAAAGTAGACACTTCCAGCTTTCTATAGATATAACTCCCATGTCCGTGTGTTGAGTTTTCGCTGAGTTACAGTTCATTTTAGTGACGTTTTTTGAAGAGCAGCTCGCGGAGATGGAGAAGACAAAGAGGGCATCCTGATTGTTTTCTTTTTTTTTTCGAAAACCACAAAGTTTTGTTGTTATTGTGAGTGTACACAAAAATAATAGACACTTCAAAGTTTCAATTGATGTATAACACTTATCTGTACGACCAAAATCGACGGAGTATTTTTAATGTCTTTTGCACTGGTCTTAAAAAAAACGAGTTGGTATCGCCGGCGATACAGCCGTCCCCTTAGGGTTAAAAGCCAAGGCCCACTAGTTAACCGGGGAGTCCTGGTGGGCGTTTCTCCTCTAATCTTCCCTCAATCACGCACCCAGCTCTCTGCCACCATCACTTATCAAGACTCCGTTTACTCCTGCAAAGCTCTTGTTGATTTGGGTGCTGAAGCCAGCTTTCTGGACTGTAGCACGGCCAAGAGCTGGGGCATTCCTGCCATTCCCCTTTCCTTTCCTCTCCTGTCACTGTCTGGGGCCTCTCTGGTCAGCCTGTAGCCACTATCACCCACACCACCCCCTGTGTAAGTCTTGTTGTGTCGGGCAATCACCACGAGTCGGTTGTGTTGTTCCTCATGGAGTCCCCTAATGCTAGTCTTGTTCTGGGGCATCCTTGGTTGGTTCAGCACAGCCCTCATGTGGATTGGTCCCGCAGTCAAATTATGTCTTGGAGTCAGTCTTGTCATGCATGCTGTCTAGGTGTTGCCTCTCCCCCTGTGTCTGTGTTTCCTGTGTTGCAGGTTGAGGCAGAGGATTTAACCGGGGTCCCGGAGGAGTACCTTGACCTGCGGCTGGTCTTCAGCAGGTCTCGAGCCACCTCGCTTCCTCCCCACCGGCCGTTCGATTGTGCCATCGATCTCCTCCCAGGCACTTCTCCGCCCCGGGGTCGTCTCTTTTCCCTGTCTGGTCCTGAACGAGAGGCTATGGACAAATACATTCAAGAATCCCTCAAAGCCGGACTCATTCGCCACTCGTCTTCCCCTGCTGGCGCCGGATTCTTCTTCGTTAAGAAGAAGGATGGCTCTCTGCGTCCTTGCATTGATCACCGTGGGTTGAATGACATTACTGTTAAGAACAGGTACCCCTTGCCTTTAATGTCGTCTGCCTTTGAACTCTTGCAGGGAGCCAAGGTCTTCACTAAGTTAGACCTCCGCAACGCCTATCATCTTGTCCGCATTCGCGAGGGCGATGAGTGGAAGACAGCCTTCAATACCCCCACGGGACACTATGAATACCTGGTCCTTCCGTTCGGGCTTACCAACGCCCCTGCTGTCTTCCAGGGCATGGTCAATAGCGTGCTGGGAGACATGATTAACCGGTTTGTCTTCGTGTACCTCGATGATATTCTCATCTTTTCTCCGTCCCTTCAGGTACACACTCAACACGTGCGCCAAGTCCTCCAACGGCTGCTGGAGAACCAGCTTTTTGTCAAGGCGGAGAAGTGTGAGTTCCATGCCAAGTCAGTTTCATTCCTGGGCTTTATTGTTTCAGCTGGGGAAATTAAGCCGGATCCGGCCAAGGTCGAGGCTGTCGCTAAGTGGCCAGTCCCCGACACAAGGAAGGCTCTGCAGCGTTTCTTGGGGTTCGCCAACTTCTACCGGCGATTCATCAGGAACTTTGGCCAGGTAGCTGCACCCTTAACGGCGCTCACCTCCATTAAGGTACCGTTCACCTGGAGTGCTCAGGCTCAGGAGGCCTTTGATAAATTAAAGTCCCGGTTTATCTCTGCTCCTGTTCTCTCCATTCCAGATCCTGAACGGCAATTTATTGTTGAGGTAGACGCCTCTGATGTCGGGGTAGGCGCAGTCTTGTCCCAGTGTTCTTCTAGGGATGGGAAGGTGCACCCCTGTGCATATTTCTCCCATCGTCTCAACCCAGCTGAATGCAATTACGACATTGGCAACCGGGAGCTGCTGGCGGTTAGGTTGGCCTTGGGTGAGTGGCGCCACTGGTTGGAGGGGTCAACGCAACCCTTCTTGGTATGGACGGATCATAAGAACTTAGAATATATCCGTTCAGCCAAGAGGCTTAGCTCGCGCCAGGCTCGCTGGGCACTCTTCTTTGACCGATTTGACTTCACCCTTTCGTTCCGGCCCGGGTCCAAGAACGTTAAGCCCAATTCTCTATCCCGCCAGTTCAAGCGCCCGGGAGAGGAGACCCCGGCCTATACCATGCTCTCGGAAGGAGTGGTGGTAGGGGCTCTCTCCTGGGACGTCGAACGGAGGGTGGAGGAGGCCGAACGAGGGGTGGAGGTTCCAGTTGAGTGTCATGCGGGTCGGTTGTTCATGCCTGAGGTCCTTCAGTGGGGTCATGAGTCTAGGGTTGCCTGCCATCCAGGAGTCAGGAGGTCGCTGGCTGCCATCCGCCAGCGATTTTGGTGGCCCTCCGTCGGCCAGGATGTCAGGCAGTTTGTATTGGCTTGCACTGTTTGTGCCCAGAACAAGGTCTCAAACCGTCCCTCCGTTGGTCTCCCCTCTGCCAAGGAGACAGCCCAACTGGTAATTGACCACATCTTCCGGATCCATGGTCTTCCGGTTGACGTGGTTTCTGATAGGGGTCCCCAGTTTATCTCCCGTTTTTGGCAGGAATTTTGTAGACAGATCGGGGCCTCTACGAGTCTGTCATCAGGTTTTCACCCCCAGACCAACGGACAGTGTGAGCGAGCCAATCAGGATCTCGAGCGGGCTCTCCGCTGCCTGGCGTTCCGCAATCCTGTCTCTTGGAGCCAACAGCTCACTTGGATTGAGTATTCCCACAATACTCTCCCAGTAGCCTCCACAGGTATGTCACCATTTGAATGTTCTGTTGGCTATCTACCCCCCTTGTTTCCCTCTCAGGAACCCGATGCTGCGGTACCGTCTGCCCTAGCCTTTGTCCGAAGATGTCGTGGTATCTGGAGGAAGGCTAGGAAGGCCTTGGTCCAGGCCTCCAGACGGACCAAAGCAGCGGCTGATCGCCACCGGATTCCAGCACCCCGCTATGTCTGTGGTCAGAGGGTATGGCTGTCTACCAAGGACCTGCCTCTCAAGGCTGTCTCTCGCAAGTTAGCGCCTAGGTTCATTGGGCCATACCAGATCACCAAGGTCCTTAATCCGGTTGCGGTACGGCTCAAGTTACCTTCCTCCCTTGGTCGGGTACACCCTGTTTTTCATGTATCCAGGGTTAAACCTGTCTTCAGATCTGTTCTCAATGCCAACATTTCATCCCCTGCCCCCCCTCCCCCTCATCTAGTGGATGGTTCTCCTGTCTATTCTGTTAGGAGATTATTAGACGTTCGTCGTCGTGGCAGGGGTTTTCAATACCTGGTGGACTGGGAGGGTTACGGTCCGGAGGAGAGGAGTTGGGTTCCGGCTCGGGACATTCTGGATCGGTCGTTGATCGAGGACTTCCGCCGAAGACCAGGTAAACCCCCCCCTTAAGTCGCCTTGTGGCGTTCCTTGGGGGAGGGGGTACTGTCACGATCTCGGTGGGGGCTGCCTTGGTTTTGTTGTCCTGGAGCATATGGCTTTTTGTTTTGACAGCTTGCCATGTGTTCCGCTGTCATCGTGGTGCAGACTCCGCCCCTCTTGTTATCCTGTTTGCTAATTCTCCCTCCTCACCTGCACTCTATTTTGTCCTCATTATCTCCCCTTTATCTTGCCCTCGTGTTTGTTGTCTGATGTCAGTCCGTATGCGTTATTCTGAATGTTCAGTTTGTCTCGCTACCAGTTGTTTATCTGACCCTATATCGTTTGTTTATTTTTTCTAGTCCTGTCGGTCTGGCGCACCTGTTATTGTATCCTTTCCTTTTTCACAAACGCCTGCTCCTCTAGGACTCTGGTCGGCTCTCTGCCTTGGATTTTCTCTGCCCGTATGCCTGCCTCATTGCAGTAGTCCCTCCCGATTCCTCTCTGCTCGCGCCTGGCGCTCACTCTGGATTTCAGCGATGGCTGGCTATTGCCGTCTCGCCGCCGCTCTGCCTCATTGGCTCGGCTGAAGTTGGACTGGTTTTCGCGCTGTACTAGCGGACTATTTGCTGGCGGTTTATGCCGTCCGTCTGATGTTTTGGGACTGAGTCTTTTTTTATTTTTATTGATTCAATAAACTTTTGAATTATTCACCTGCTGTTGGATCCCTGTCTCGTTTCTGACATCCGTTGTCTTGAGACATGTTGGAAATGTGGTGTGGGGAGGAACGACTTACTGTTCTTTATAATGTCTGTAGTGGATGGGCGGGGACGGTAACGCCCCATCACGGGGGTATCTCTCAGGGTGAAACAGCTGCGTTTTCATTTTGTTGTATCCGTCACATAAGTCGCACCATCTAAACATTTTGTTTACGACAGAAAAATATGCACTCAGCAGATGAAGATCACGCCACTTGAACAAAAATTGAAGGGTGAACATTTTGTGATATTCTTTATGCAGGTCGCTAAGCTTTGTCTTGTCTTCACAGATGAATATGTACACGCAGTCGTCCGGGTTCTTTTGAGTGTGGTCGCCGACCACTCGATACCGGATATTTGGAGCTACCCCGTCCCACTCCCCGACGTACAAAGTCTCTTCTCCACAATCGTTCAGATCTTTCCAGATACAATTGAAAAATAATTGGCAATCTTTTTCAGGAAATACCAGGCAGGGATCTTGATCCTGTACAAATTTGTTGGTTTCGTCAGATGTGTAGAGTGTAACCGTTCGTGCCGATTTGTGAAATATGTACCCGAATATGCTGATCAGGAAAAATTCGTTTTTCACACAGTCCGAATTTTCGCGGAGAAACCTTGCCAAGCACAAATTACTGTTGTACGGCTTTCTCGGTGCCAAAGTCAGATTTTCCATCATCTCTTCATTCCATTCCTTCTCAGGAGTTTTAGGTGAGTATGTGACATCCATGTCTATGCATTTCACAGCTCTTTTCTGATTTCCCACAGAAATACCAGGGTCTATTTATCTAGGCAGGCCTTGGATTGCAACCGGACACGTGGTCCACAGATGGGCAAAACCCCCACCGGATGAACATAACATCTTCAAAACATTCCTCAGGGCTTCATTTTATCTCCCGTCACCGAATGGACAAGTACAACAACAAAACTCATCCACGTACAAACATGGGAATTTCACGCATGACGATTGCAACATCTGGATCTCGTTTGAGGGGGCAACACGACGTGGGTGGTCGCAATGTGGGTGGGCCGCGTGGGGGAGGAGGGAAAGGTCACAAAGGTCAAAGCCATCAATCAATTTTGTCATAAGCCACCATATATAGACTACTCTTGTGTTTACACACTATGTGTGTGTGCTGTGTATATTTGCAGCACTACTTGGAAGTATGTCCCAAAGAAGTATTTTCACTGGATATTGTTACTTACTCGTTCAGATAACAAGTCTGCCACTTTTGTTCTGACCAAATGAGGGAAAAAAAAAAAACATTACTATACATCGCGCTACCAATGGTGATTAACTCTAACGATCGCTTGGCTCATCACATCAAACCGTGCAAATTATTATTGTCATACTTTGTTCTCAAATTGTTAATGTTAACAACATCAAAATAGCGTGACTACGTGTATGTAGTGTGTATTAACGCACAGATTGCAATTTCTGTAGAGTCTAATCTCTAATTGTCATAACTTTTGAATTTCATATAAATAAATAATTTTAACCCAAAAAGCTAATTATTCTTGCTTCAAACTGGTTGTCTTTAAAATACAAATATTGTGTAATCTCAGACAATCTGTAATCAGATGCACATTTACTGTAATATAATTTAATTTCTGTCACGTGTTTCATAAACACATAAACCTTTCTGGATCACAATCCACCATCAAAATAATACATTTAATTATTCCAGCTGCTGTGAGAAAAGGCTATAAACGATCCGTCACCTGCAGGATCCTCACATGTGATTAAGCTACTAGCCTGGACTCCTTCTTTATGTTTACAGACGTGATGTAATGACGCAGCAGCGCTCGAATCTCCTGCAAATTCCTACCAGAACCACTCAAATTAGAAAACATTATTATAAGATAACCGTTGAGAATCGGGCTAAAGTGAGGAGATAGTTTCGGACACTGGCTGGTTATGTATTTGCTCAAAAATTGATTTTGGAAAAGTTTTAACCAAAAAAAGTTATGGACTGCAGGTTTAACAACATAGTGATAAAACATGTATAGCCTGAATGCACTGCAAGTCGCTTTGGATAAAAGCGTCTGCTAAATGTAAACTAACTAACTAACTAACACAGTTTGCCGTCATATGTAGGGTGTGGAATTGGCCAAATGTGGATTGTTTAACCCAAAGAGGACCTCATGTCATTCTAAATCCACATTCTGTTTCTTTTCATATTAATATGATTGGAAAAAAAAAAAAAAAAAGAGAGAGAGAGAGAGGCAATACTGACAACAGGCAGTGAGAATATAGCTGCAAGTAACAAAGCACTAATAGTTTGTTGACAATTGATTGATACACGAGTCAATTTAATATAATTTTAATTCAAGGAGACCCAATTAAGTGTAATAAACTGAACTTTTATTTGCAAACTTGCGGACTATTCTTTAAAGTGTAGTGATGAATGTGAAAATATACAATATGGATAAGAAAAAATAAAAATAAGGAACTGTGTGACATGTAAGCCAATTATGAACATAAGACGGATGTCTGCTGCAACAAAAGAAACACTTGCTGCGTTTGAAATACTATACTGTCATACTACTCTATTTATGCAGTATCCAGTATGTATGCAAATAATATATAGTATGCAAATTTTCTGTATGCATGTAATACCCGGATGACCAACTATATTTACCAGAATCTGATAAATATAACTCAAGTTCACTGAAATCAGTGCAGAAGCTGTGTTCAGAATGGCATACTATCATACAACTCCTACTATACTGCAGTATGCAATGTGAATAATATGTTAATTTTCTGTATTCATGGAATTCCCGGATTCACAACATATTTGCTGAAATCTGATGTATGCACCTGAAGACACTGCATGGGATACTGTTTCCCAGAATGCAATGCGCTCCATGTGGCATTTCATCAGAGTAAACTGGAGGTGGGCAATAGTAATTATATATGGAACACTTTTATATGCACATATACATATAAACTATCGCTGTGTATATAAACACAAAATTGTTTGTAGGACACAAATTGTACTTTAATCTATACGGCATGTTTACGATCAAGTCAAATTACGTTACCTTTACCGCTTCATACAGTACATATTGTTTCAAAGATATTAAATAATAATAATAAATAAAAAATATATATATTTCAATTATGCAAACAGAATTCAACTCTGCTGTAGAGCTGCTCTAAAACTAAATGGAGTGTATATTTACTCTAAGTACAAATAGCACAATTTGTTGGCAGAAGCTATTTACATTAACTCCGCCCACAAACACGCAAAACAACACCCCTGTATCTGTAATATCAGTGACATAGTGAGTAAAATACACCCCTGTATCTGTAATATCAGTGACATAGAGAGTAAAATACACCCCTGTATCTGTAATATCAGTGACATGGAGAGTAAAATACACCCCTGTATCTGTAATATCAGTGACATGGAGAGTAAAATACACCCCTGTATCTGTAATATCAGTGACATAGAGAGTAAAATACACTCCTGTATCTGTAATATCAGTGACATAGAGAGTAAAATACACCCCTGTATCTGTAATATCAGTGACATAGAGAGTAAAATACACCCCTGTATCTGTAATATCAGTGACATGGAGAGTAAAATACACCCCTGTATCTGTAATATCAGTGACATAGAGAGTAAAATACACCCCTGTATCTGTAATATCAGTGGCATAACGAGTAAAAAACACAATATATTTGCTTTTGACACGATTGATCAGAGTTAAAGAGTCTGCCTTTTGCCAAACTCGTTCTTCAACTGAGCAACACAGCATCACTTACTAGTATGACTCATTATTAACAAGCCTTTGTAGTAAGAACGGTTAGCACACTTATTAGTAATGTTGGGAAGGTTACTTTGGAAACGTAATAGGTTACAGATTACAAGTTACCCTATTAAAAATGTAAGAAGTAATGCAACTTTTCAATTACTTCATTAAAGTAATGTAACTGATTACTTTTTGATTACTCTTCTAAATGTCTAATGTCTTCTAATGTCATTTTTAAATCATGTAAAGCAGGCAGAGTTACCCTTACAGCAGTGCTCGACACTGTCAGACTTTACAAATCCTTCATCACTTGTATTAAAATTATAATAATTTAATTTTAAAGCACAGCCGCCACAAAATCAGACTGACTTTGAGATGATTCTGAGGTTAAATACAGATTTAAACCCATAACAAGAAATAGTTTAACAGCTATGATATGGTTTTTGAAATCAAATCTTTGCATATTTATGACCAGAAACACTGTAGTTTAGAAAAAAACAAGTTAATCTTAAAAATAAAGCAAATACATTAATTAATCCAAATAGGAGTAATTGAACAAACATGTGTCCTAAACGCCTGAAACAATGGCGTCTCATATTTTAGATCAGTCACTGCAATTTATGAAAGAAATCAATTAAATGTGTTTGTGGGTGT
Organism: Aspiorhynchus laticeps; assembly: GCA_023376895.1. Taxonomy (NCBI): domain Eukaryota; kingdom Metazoa; phylum Chordata; class Actinopteri; order Cypriniformes; family Cyprinidae; genus Aspiorhynchus; species Aspiorhynchus laticeps. Next base: position 61,986,502 of record CM041795.1, read on the forward strand.
GTGAACACAATTCAGATGTGACCCCTTTGTAATTCTTAGCATTTTCACAAGTAACTGTAATTTAATTACTATTTTTTTTCTCAGTAAATGTAACTGATTACAATTACATTTATTTTGTAATTAAATTACGTAATTCAGTTACGTGTAACTTTACCCCCCAACACTGTTTATTAGTAAAGTAACAACCTCGACAGCTTTGCTGAATTAATGTCCAGCGTTTGTCATGTTACAACACTAGCATACTACTCCGAAACATGTGTTGCTTATTGTATACTGTTACACACACACACACACACACACACACACACACACACACACACACTCACACACACACACACACACACACACACACACTTCTATAAAAATAAAATATTAGGCAGTATGCACTGTGTAGTGAACAGAAAGCAGAAAGCAATAATGCCATTTAGAACACAGCCAATGTTTTCTTACTTGAAAAATTAAATTTTCTAATATCACATTGGAACAGAATGACTAATACAGGTATGAACCACAGCTTACCTTAAAAGCTGCAACAAGTCAAGTTCTGACTCTACAGCAGCATATCGCTTGTGTTCCTCTGTGGAAGAAAACAATCAGAAGTGAAAGTACAGTAACGTGATCAGAGCATCAGGAGAATAATCTCAACGCAGCTGTTTGGGTGAAGCAGCGCAGCGCGGTCACGTAGTACGCGTTACTTTTCTCAGCGCTGCTGAGTCTCCTCCAATCACAGTTGAGAACGACTCCTCGATTAAACACCTATAAACATGCGGAGGCTGATCAATATTTGCATCTCAGCAAACGAGGTTTGGACTTGAAATATTAACCATATCGTAACTACTAAACTATTATAATGTTAAATTCAGAAAACTATATTACAGCTTCGTTTAACGTGTATTCCCTAAAATGTCAAAGTGACCCAGTCGACAAATCTCTCACACACACACACACACACACACACACACACACACACACTCTCTCTCTCTCACACACACCTGTTATGTTCACAATGAAGATCACACCGCAAACACTTTTCATTCAGACAGCCACACAATACACACTACTCTGTCGTTCCCTCGATAGTGTTCACTTAGGGAACTTCGCTGAAACACACACTTACTGGTAAATAATAAAACAACCTGTCAAGCAGAGCTCCTTAACTGCTCTTAATGATCTTATAATAGTAAGATAATGCCGACACTTCAATGTAATTATATTATTTAAAGAATCAGAGCAGATCTACTTTGAGTCACTTGTTGAGTCACTTGATCTACACAGACGAATAAAGTAATGAAGACAAGCATGTGTGATCATCTATCAGCGCTTATAGCCGCACACACTGTGAATCTCAGATCATATTTACTGAGGTTTCTTCTTCTTCTTCTGTAAATTTTATTGGCAGCTTGCAATCTTTGTGCATTACCGCCATCTACTGGGCTGAGGTGTGATCACATTGGGATGTCATCATTAAAAAAAAAAAAAAAAAAAAAAAACTCAATTCTACTTGCTAGTTGGTTTTCTTTAAGAAAAGTTATAACCGCCCGTACTGTTGACTGTGTGCTTTTTATACTCAATAAATTTTCCATTGTTAAGTCTTTCTTTGCCGCTCTCTTCATATTTTCCCTTTCTCTGGTGTATTGTGTACAATCTAAAAGTATGTGTTTTACATTTTCTATTACTCCACAATTTGTGCATACTCCAGTCTGATGTTTCCCTATAATATGTAATCCACTATTTAAACTTGTGTGTCCCATCCTCAGTCTGCTAAACCAGTCTGCCTTTCCAGTCCACTGATTTTACTAGCTGTAACCTCTTTGTGTATGTTATACAAATGTCTGCCTTTTACCTCCTTATCCCATCTCTCCTGCCACATTCTGTTCATTTTGTCCTTAATAATACTTTTAATTTCTGACCTACTTAATTTGATATCCAGTTCAACCATTTCTGATGTAACAGCTTCCTTCGCCAGCATGTCTGCCTTCTCGTTCCCCTCCACTCCCTTGTGTGCAGGAACCCATATAAATACTACGCTTTTGCTCTGTTGGTTACTTTTAAAAATGAGTTGATTAATTTCATCTAGTAGATCTTGTCTACATATAGACTTTCCACTCTGAATGCATGCTAGTGAGGACATTGAGTCTGAACAGATGATCACCTTATTGGGTTTTACTTCCTCCACCCATTGTAAAGCCAGAATTATTGCTACCATTTCTGCTGTGAAAATGGCCAAATGGTCTGTTGTCCTTTTTTTGATATTAACATTATACTTTAAAATGTGTACTGCAACCCCTGTTTTCCCAGTCTGATCTTTTGATGCGTCTGTGAAAATCTGAACTGTGTCATCATAATTTATGTCAATATATTGCTGAACATTTTGATATATCCCTGATTTAATTATATTCTTAACTTCCAAATCTACACTGGGAGAACAAAACATCCATGGTGGGATTGTTGGTGTACTAACCGTTTTGCAACACGCAATGCTGTCAATTTCCATATCCTTCACCTGCCTATTCCCATGCCACCCAAAACTGCATGATGGGCGCCCATACTCCCAGCATTCATAACACCTGCTTTGTGGGGTGTGTTTCTTCATGACCTTGCAGATTTGTCCAGTAAGACATGGATAATTTTAATCGCCTTAGGTCTAGAGGCATTTCTCCTACTTCTATTTGTAATGAAGGAATAGGTGTTGTCCTAAACGCACCACAACATATTCGAAGTACCTTGGCCTGTACTCTATCTAGTTCTTGCATTAAGGTTTTAGTTGTTGAACTATAAACTATACTTCCATAATCAATAACAGAACGAATCAGTGCAGTATAAATTCTTTTCAGGGACATGACTGATGCTCCCCAGCTAAACACTTCAGTATATTTATACCTTTTTTGCACTTATTTATCATTTTCTGAATGTGCGTTTTAAAATTTAGCTTAACGTCAAACCATACCCCCAAATATCTTATATTATCAACTTGCTTAAGATGCTGCCCATACAGTTTAAGATCTATAGTAGGGTTCGTTCTTTTTTTGGAAAAACATATAAATTGTGTCTTTTCAATAGATAGATGAAAGCCCCACTCATGTGACCACTTTTCAACCTTATCAATTGCTGATTGCATTTTAACCTTCAGATTGTCAATATTCCTTCCTCTTACCCATAATGCCCCATCATCAGCATATAATGCTCTACCCATCCTCTGATCTATTCTATTAAAAATGTAATTAATCATTATATTAAAAAGCATTGGGCTACATACGCTTCCTTGTGGAGTACCATTCTCTATTGGATATATACTTGAAAATTCCATCCCTACTCTCACCTCTATGGTTCTGTTATTCAAAAAATCTTTAATCCAGTTAAACATCCTGCCACCTATTCCCATCTTATTTAACTTAATTAAAAGCCCCTCCTTCCACAACATGTCATATGCTTTTTCAATGTCAAAAAATATAACCAAAGCAGCTTCTTTACTTACTTGAGCTTTCCTGATTTAATTTTCTAGACAAATAATTGGGTCCATTGTTGTGCGCCCATTACAAAATCCACTTTGGTGAGGGGAGAGCATTCCTCTTTTTTCAACTACATATCCTAGTCTTATAGTAATCATTTTCTCCATAATTTTACATAAGATGGATGTAAGAGCTATTGGTCTATAGCTTTTAACCTCTGTTTTATCCTTGCCAGGCTTACCTATAAGGACTACCACAGAGTGTTTCCACATCCTAGGCAATTTCCCTTGCTCCCATATCTTATTATACAATGATAAAACAACACTCTTAGCCACATCTGATAGCTGCTCTATCATTTTGTAACTCACCTCATCTTTCCCTGGTGAAGTACTCTTAACTCCTATTAAAGCTTTTTTTTCAGTTCAAATAATGAGAAATTTGTGTCAGTTGCACATTCATTTGTGACTTTCCTCCCCAATATGCCTCTATTTTCCTCATTCACCTTTGCTCTCCACATTAACTCTTCACTGGATAGGTTCTGTGTGCTATGTACTTTAACAAATGCCCTAGTCAGTACCTCTGCCTTTTCTGCATTAGTTACTGCCTCAATGTCATTTCCTCTTATTATTGGTAATGCTAAGTCCCTTCTAATGCCTCCCATTTTCCTTATCATTCCCCATACCTCACTAACCTTGATTTCCGACCCAATATTGCTACAAATGTCTCTCCAGTATTTTCTTTTTGCCTCACAAATTACTCTTTTAGCTTTGGCCTGTGCTTTTTTATATTCAATTAAATTATTGAATGTGTGATTTGATTTAATGACTTTAAAAGCCTTATTCCTTGCCTTAACTGCTTCTTTGCACCCCTCTGGAACCATTTTCTTTTTCCTCATCCCGGTAGATTTACCTATAGTCTCCTCTGCTGATTCATACAGTATGCCAGCAATCATAGAGTTCAATTCTTCAACATCATCACCCGAATGTGCCATAATCTCCATCAACTTTCCACTTGCTACCATACTATAATGTTCCCAGTTGACCTCTTTCATTTTCCATCTTGGGAACCAGTTACCTTCCAAATGTACACTTTGGTCACTCATCTTTGTCCAAATAGGGTAATGATCACTTCCCAAACTATTATCATTAAAAACCTCCCATTGACTTCTCCCTGCTATTTGTTCTGACACTATAGTCAGATCTATAGCTGATTCTGTTCCTCTGCCTATATCAAATCTTGTACCTCTTCCATCATTCAAACATACTAGATTGTGCTCATCCATATACTCCTCAATGATCTTCCCATTTTCATCTGTTCTTGTACTGCCCCAGAGTGAGCTGTGTGCATTGAAATCTCCACATATTATTACTTTACCATTTCCCCTTTCCCATATACCTTCTAGCATAACTTTTGTTAACTTTTGACAGGGGTTGTAAAGGTTAGCTACTTTGATTTTAGTTCTGTTAGTCCATATTTCAACAATGACCACTTCAGTCTGTACATCATTGTTTATAGCCCTAAAATGAATACCTTGTTGGACGAATGTAGCCACTCCACCCCCTGTTACAGGACTTCTATCTTTGCGCACAGCCGTGTACCCATGAATTATAAAATCAAGAGAGGGTTTTAACCAAGTTTCCTGAACACAAATAACGTTAGGTTTAACAGATAGTTCTTCAATAAAACACTTTAATTCTTGTCCATTAGAAATTAAACTCCTGGCATTCCATTGCAAAATGGATATACCCATCAGCATCCACTACCACTTGATGACTGACTTTCTACTATCTCTGTTCTAAGCATTTCATTAATAGAATCAGATGTTAGTCCCTCTTCACCTAGGTACTTCTCTGCTGCTTTTAATATGATCTTAATTTTCGCTGTTCTGCTATCTGTTGGAGCTGTACAGTTAATGACTTCCACCATAAATGCAATAAATGTCTTCTTTTCTACAATCAGAGTATTTTCATTCACTTTACAGCATTTTTGCACAACGGTTTGGGCTGGATTTTGGATCACAGGTGCTAGGCCTACCCTTGGGCCTAAATTATTCCTTGTTTTAGAGTCAACTTTTTTGATTGCTTCAGCATATGTAATTTTTTATTTCATTCTCACATTTTGGACTTGTACTGCTCTTTTGTGTGCTTCACATCCCTTATACGCAGCACTATGCTCTCCCCCACAATTACAACATTTAATTTTGATCCCTTCAGTACATTTACCATATTCATGTTCCCCCCCACACTTAGCACAATGGGCCTTAGCCCTACACGCTACAGCAATATGACCAAAACGTTGGCATTTAAAACATCTTGTCGGTGGGGGAATGTATGGTCTCACTACATAACTTACATACCCAATTCTAATCCGTTCAGGAAGTTTTTCCTCATCTAAGGCCAACATAACAGACATACTTGGTCTTTTAACACCGTCTCTAGTGTATGGCAGCCGTTTAACGTTGTTTACACGAACTCCTCTTATATTTACTTTAATTTCCTCTTCGGTCACATCAGTCGATACTCCAGATATAACACCCATAGCTCTCCCTCTTTCCTCCCATATTTGCGGCTTCACAGCCTTCCCCATCAGTGTTGTACACATCATTAAACCTTGCTGTTGTGGGATTACAAATTTATAAAATGATAAATCTAGGTTCCAATGTAATAGTATATAAACTAGGGTTGTGACGGTGAGGATTTTTTCCCACCGGTTAATCGACGTGTGACAACACCGATAATACCGGTATTACCGTGGTGGGGGGTCGTTTGAGTTTTCCCTCTTTTCCTAGCTTTCCTTCGGTTTTAAATAGCCTGTAAGCACCATGCACTTGTTACTTTCACTTTTAAATTCACGGCAATTCGGCGTCAAGCAGTTGTTTGTTTTTAGTTCGTTTGAGTTTTCCCACTTTTCCTCACTTTCCTTTGCTTAAATAGCTTATAAAAGCCCCGTTCGCGTTTTACTTTCATTTTTAAATTAGCGGCAATTCTGCATCAATTGCTTGAATTCAATTCAAGCAACAACAAAATACAACGTAGAACAAAGAACTTTTATTAACAAAACGAATAAAAATACTCCATGCTATATGCCTAATATAAAATAACAAATAACTTATAAAGTTTAAATGGGTATACAAAACTAAAAATCAGTAAAGAATGAGGAACAGATAATTATGAAATGTAGAACATTTATTAGCAAAACGAATAAGAAAGTTTGGAGGCACGGACGGCATACACCTTTATGTAAAATAATGGGGGGAAATATGCACAGTTTAAATAAAATAAAAATCAGCATACTGTGGAACCAAATAAATGAGAAACGATTGTTTTAAAAACTTCCATTATCACTTAGATCAGTGGTTCTAACGAATCCGTCACGAATCCAGATGCGGTCCACCATGCTGAATGTTACAGTCTATGTGCTGAACACAATTAAAAAATAACTTTCAGTTTTACAGTTCATTTTAGTTTTTACATTAATTAAAAAATTTACTAAACAAATATAAGCTATAATGTTATGTAAAATAATTTAGTTTTTCATATATTATTTTCAGACATGAGCAGATCAATGTACTCACGTAATTAATGTTACGCATTTAACGAACACTTACAAGCGCGCACTTTGGCAGAATTCAATTCAAATAGTCATCAGCAGCCATTAGTTTTGTAAAACTGAGCATCAGAATGAACAAATTTGTTAAGGGAGAAAACGACATGTGGAAAATGCCAGCGAAGGAACGCATTCAAACAAGCATAGTCATAGCATCAGCAGTGAAGAGAGTGCTGGACTTTCGGTTTGCCCCGCGCCACTCACTTGAAGATGTTCAGGGAAAAAGAAACACCCAGCAATCATCCTTAATTACAGAAATGTGGCGAAACATCTCTAGAGAGAACCTCAGATTATTAAACTCGAAAATGCTTTCCATATTTGGATCAACATAGGCTTCATTTGTGAACGCACACTTTCTGCAGTGTCGCGCGTCGAGTCACGCTTCCGCGCGCGTCTTACAGACTGCAACGTCATTGAGCTGTTACTCCTTTCGAGCAGAATTTCACAAAATTGGTCAGCTCCCGACAGCATCAGGTGTTTTATTAATGGTGAGTAGAATTATTTATTTATTTACTTATTTATTTCAATAAATGTAATCATTTAGATATCATAATATTTAGGCTATAAATAATATTATAAATCTGGTTGGTTTGTATTGATGACGTAATATGTAAATGAGATGCGTGCAGCCAGTGAGACTTGCACTTGGACCATAGTGCGGCCCGGTGGAGAAAAACGGTTGAGAACCACTGACTTAGATTAATGGCAGAAGTCAAGAGGCTTTTCAAAATCCAAAATATTTTTAAAACAGGCACTTTTACATTTCGTTTTGAAACTCTTCCGCTATCGTCTTGTCTGTCTCACCTCACTCTTCTTGTCTGTCTCACCTCACTCTTCTTGTCTGTCTCACCTCACTCTTCTTGTCTGTCTCACCTCACTCTTCTCGTCAGTCAGCTCGACTCACTCTCCTCGTGTGATAAATGAAATCTGATCTGTGATGCGCGACTGTCGTTCGTTCGGTGTGCTGCATTCAGCAGCCGCGTTCAGTTTTAATTGTAGTGTCCTCTAACTGAACTAAATTATTTTTATTACTATAAAAAAAATCAAAATGACGGTGTGGGACGGTGCAAGTGACGTAAACGGTGTTGCGGCTTAACACCGGTATCACCGCCAACACCGTCTATCGCGGCAAGCCTAATATAAACTGAAACATTGTGTTTAAATGTTTAACTTAGATTCTTATTATCTTCTTCCTGACTCAATGTATATTCAAAGAGGCCCCTGGCCCAGACGTGGATTCGTTAGGTTGATTGGATTAGTGTCTATGCATTTGATTATGTTGAATCAATGTATATTCAAAGAATCCCTGGCCCAGACGTGGATTCGTTAGGTTGATTGAATTAGTATGTCCCTCATGTGCTTGCTTTGTTTAAATTTGGCTCCACCTCCAAGAATCCCTCCTCCAAAAATGCCTATAAAATAACCTTGTAAAGTTACTTATAGTTAGACTTCGATGACTACAGCACCAACAGCTTGTGTTCTCAATAAAGAATCCTGCTGATGATCCAATCCGATTTCTCCTGGTTTTCTCTTCTGAGTTTTCTATACTTTAGAAGAACCAAGTTCACAACAGATGGTGCCGTGACCCGGATAGAGCTCCTCACCTGAATCCAGATTGAAACTTCAAGCTCAACAAAGATCGGATTTCGTTCCAGTCTGAATCTTTCTGTACAACCAAGGGTTTGGTGAGTGTCACTCTAATCCAAAAGAACCTAAAACCAGTACAAATTTTTATCCTCTGCGCCGTCAGAGAAGAGTTAACAGACAGCTGTAGGGTTTGGTTTAACTAAGTTTATCCTCTAAAAATGTCTTTTTAGAGATGAAAGTTATCCTCTGTTTCAGGCAGGGAAGATTTTGGCATTACGTGCTAAAAAGTGGTTATCCTCTGTTTCAGGCAGGGAAGGTTAGCATTTCGTGCTAATAATTTTGGTTTATCCTCTGTTTCAGGCAGGGAAGGTTAGCATTTCGTGCTAATAAGTTTGGTTTATCCTCTGTTCTTGTAGGCAGGGAAGATTAGCGTAAAGTGCTAGTAATTTGTGTTATCCTCTGTTTGCCAGGGAAGGTTAACACTAGTTGATCTGTGTTAACAAGTGTACTCTCTGTTGATCAGAGAAGTTTTAGTGTTTTGATTGTGTGGTAACAAAGAAACTCACAAAATGTTTAGAAAGAATGCTAGACTGATCCCCACAACTGAAAAAGGTGGTCTTGCGACTCCTTTGTGGTCAGATAGTGAATTCAAATCACTGTTAGGGGAACAAATGGACCTAATAGTCACTGAAAAAGTTAGACAAGAACTAACACAGAAATATGAGATTCATCCAGACAAGATTTGGTCTGTAGATGAGTGTAAAAAGGTGCTAGGAACATGTATTCGAAAGAACAATGTGAAAGGCATTATCTGTTGTCACAGAGAATTCAGTTTAGCGCTAGCTACACAACAGTCTCAGCGTAACTCAGAGCTAGAGGAACAGAACAAAGAGCTCCATGCTAGAGTATCCACTTTGACAAAAAAATTGAACCTCAAGAAAGCTGCAGCAAAAACTGATGTGGAAGTTATTCAGCCTGATAACATTTACCCTGATTTACAAGCGTTTTTTGAAACAGATGTAGCTCTCCAATCAGTAACTGATGTGCCTGTAAATTCCGTCAATGTGTGTGGTGCTAGGAGAAGATCTCAGGGAATTGAGGGAATTGAAAGTGTTCCTCCCAACTCTTCTGTTGTCCAAGTACAAACTGTTGCCAAAGCGCTAGGACCTAAAGATATAGAGAGAGTATCCCAGAGCTTACCCTCAGCACGCACAAATTTTTCTGAATTTAGAAGAACATTGATCAGCAAAATGCGTCTTTACGACATGTCGTTGGCAGAAGTCACACAGCTGATGTCACAAATTCTAACTGAATCTGAATTCAACAGTTTTGAGTCTGCTGTTACTTCTGAACTACAACATGCCAGTAAAGGCGATTTGAGAGAAGGTGTTTTGAAAATTCTAAAGAACATTGTTGGACCAAAAGTAGATTGGTCAAAAGTCACTAGTTGTGTGCAGAAGAAGAATGAAACTGTAAGTGAGTACACTGAAATGTTTTGTCAGTCAGCTGCAGCATATAGTGGAATAGCTGACACCCCAGAGAAGGTACTGGATCATAAAGGACCACTAGTTCGAACATGGTTTGATGGCCTTTTATCAGAGTACAGATCTGCTTTGCCTTTCTTAGATCTAACATGGTCCACTGGAAGCTTACAAGACAGCTTGGACAGGTTAGCTACTTGGGAAAGAGACTCTGATGTTAAAGCCAGAGTAAAGAATGCAGCAGCATCCTTTAAGGTCAACACAGAGAACCGACAGAAACCTAAATGTCCTAAGAAGGAGGGCAGTTGTCATTACTGTTTTAAACCTGGACACTGGATGAAAGAGTGTAGGAAAAGAAAAAAGACATTAGGAGAAATTAACAGCTTTACTCAGTTCCTACTCAGTCTACTTAGTACTCTGAAGCAGCCCCTCCCCACTTCACCGAACTGTTGGAGCAGTTTGCTCAGGTGTTAACTGTTCTTTGTAAATAAAACTAATGGTGTTAAAACAGACTGTAAACATAAGATGCCCTCATGCAGTGTCCGCACTCATGAATTAAGCAAAAGTCACTTCTGTCACCTCCTCCCGTTGGGGAAATTGTTTAGCAATTCTCACAGCCCCGAATATTGTTATACCGCGTGCACCAGTCACGAACCCATCCTCATGTATGATGTCTGCAATGACTGAATTTGTGTTAGAGGATGAAGGCGAAATGACTCAGGATTGTGTTACGCTTACATATGCAGCGACAAGTGAAATAGCAGAAACTCCCATAGAGAACGCAGAATTGGAGTTGTTTTTTGATGGTTCAGCTCAAGTTATTGAAGGTAACAGACGAGCAGGATATGCAGTAACTTCCACCACTGAAGTAGTTGCTTCAGGTCGTCTTCCAGATCATTTTTCAGCTCAAGCTGCAGAACTAGTAGCCTTAACTAGAGCATGCACGCTAGCTTCAGGATCGGTTGCAAATATCTACACAGATTCCAGGTATGCTTTTGGGGTAATTCATGATTTTGGTGTCATTTGGCAAACCAGAAAATTTCTAACTTCTGCTGGATCCCCCATTAAGCATGCTGGATTAGTGAAAGATTTAATGTTTGCCATGAAACTCCCAAAGAAATTAGCGGTGAACAAAGTGAAAGCACATCTCACAACTAATACTACGGAAGCTAAAAAGGTAATGCTCTTGCTGATGTAGCGGCTAAACAGGCTTGTTTCTATGCAACTGTACAAGTGTGTTCAGGTAGTACAGCACAGAAGGCAATTCTGCCTCCTGAATCAATCATTGATCTGTACAAAGATGTTCCTCTATATGAAGCATGGACATGGTTAGACAAAGGAGCCACTGTGGATTCATCCGGCTGCTGGACCAAAGGGGGAAAGTATGTTGCTCCCGAATCACTGTTGCCATATTTGGCTCAACAAATACACAGTTTGGGTCATAGTGGTCCAGCAACGATGAATCACAGGTTCTCAAATCAATGGTGGAATTCAAAATTCAGAAACGCAGCCACTGAAACAGTCAAGAGATGTGTTACATGTCAGAAAAATAATGATGTACCAGCAGCCACTACACCAGCAGCACATACCCCAGCTCCACCAGGGCCATTTCGTCACCTGCAAGTTGATTACATATCGTTGCCCCCTTGTAAAGGAAAAACGGACGTTTTGGTAGTAATAGACAAGTTCTCAAGATGGGTAGAAGCTTATCCAACAGGGCGTGCTACAGCTGCACATACTGCTAAATGTCTTGTCACTGATTTCATTCCCAGATGGGGATTACCAGATTGCATTGACTCAGATCAAGGTACCCACTTCACAGGACAGGTAGTCAAGGAAGTGTCTAGAATGTTGAAGATTAAGTGGAACCTTCACTGTCCCTATAGGCCACAAGCATCAGGACAGGTTGAACGATCAAACAGAACAATCAAAACCAGGCTAAGCAAAATGTATCAGGAAGGAGTACCATGGGTGGAAGCACTGCCCGCAGTACTGTGTAGTATGAGAGCATCACCTAACAGATCAGTAGGACTGAGCCCTCATGAGATTATTACTGGACGCCCAATGCAGATGCCAGGTGTGATTGATCTTAGAAATGCTGATGTGCACATTGCTTCAGATGCCCTGATCGCTTACTGTGAAAACCTCACAAAGGCAGTGCAGAGTGCCAAAGAGAGAGTTGAGTCGTGTTGGCAGACTCCACCAGAAGGTGGACACACAATCATCCCAGGTCAGTGGGTTATGATAAAGTCATTCAGAAACAAGCCATTAGAGCCTAAGTGGCACGGACCACATCAAGTGATGTTG
>CM041795.1:62003931-62191431 GCA_023376895.1 Aspiorhynchus laticeps
ATTATTATTTATATTTTCTTTATTTAATGTTTTATGTTTTATTTTATTGATTTGTACTTATCTGTATTTTTGCTTTCTACTGTTTGTGTTTAGTGTTATCTGTATGCACCAGGGAGTAAGAGTCAGAACTAATACACCCTACAGCACACTCCCACTTTACGATATGCCACGCACTGCACTTTAACCCCACAGTTCAAACTGGACTACACGTACACACTGCACTAATACAACAATCTATCTGCTATCAGGATAGCCTGAGGGGAAAAAAATCTCTTAAGACCAAAGCTTCCGCAAAGAAAAATAGCACTTAGTATGAATAGCATCTATTGTTTAAATAAATAAAAGTTATTCTATTTTCACTTTCAATTTTCAGATTAAGTCAAATATGGATTAATGGCACAAAAATATAAATCACACATGCCAACCCAATAATGAAATGTGAAACAACTTTCAAAAAGAAGAGGTATTATTTAATTATATTTAAACACATTGCTAGACAGGTTTGTGAACACAATCTAAAGTCTGAAATGTAGCAAGGATATAACAGAACAATCAAAGTCTTTTTCATTATGATTTACTAACAACATAAAACAAAATTACATAAGCCAGGGTCCTTACCAGTGCCCAGATTTGTCTACACAATATAGGTATTCATTCAGGAGCTATGGAGCTGACTGAGATGCACAATCTCTGTTTTGTTCTGTATGTAATCATTCATATTCATATTTCAGATAACCTATTCCTATTTTTTTTCAGAAAACAGAAAAGGGACTATTGACTCTGTGGTAAGTAATATAAAGCCAAAGACCCGTGAGGTTGTTCCATAAGCTGTAATATGTGCACTCTTATTAGTCATCTTAGTTAACATATTAATGGCTAAAGACTGTATTCAGCACAAACTGGTCTACAATAATATGTGAGCAGCATGAATGTATGTGTTTGTGTTTTTGAGAAAACAATGTTTATGTGTGTATGTGAAAAATAATAAATTTGAAGTCACTGAAATAAGGCCATAAAACAAACATAATATTTGTTTACAAGACTTTTGAGAATTGGATGTTGTGGACTAGAGTTTTTGCAACAAAATGATGTTTACTCACTCACAGAAAAGAATATATTGATTTAACATTTGTAAAACATGTTTTGTGATAGAATGCCCTTATGCAAGGGAGTGACAATGACCATGAATATTTAGTGATTCACACCTGAGAGACAAAGGGCCTCCCATAATGGGCCATCAATGTGAATGTGCCTGAGGCAGGTAAGAAAGAGTGGGCGGAGAGTAAAGTAATGTGGATTTTTGATTATTTTATTTACAACACAGCATAATAAAAATATACACAGTGAAGGTCAAGGACACATGATTGAAAATACTGATCTGAACACTGAGACTTGAACAGTAACACACCTTTGTGCCAAACATACATAGACTCAAATATCAGAATCAGAATCAGCTTTATTCGCCAAGTGTGTGTAAACACACGAGGAATTTGTTGTGGTTTTTAAGAAGCTCTTGGTACATACATACATACATATAAACATACATATCTGACATGAGAACAGAACATTTAAATAAGCCTTATTAATAATAATAATAATAATGTGTCTGAATCTGGAACAGAAAGATTTATGTACAGATTTGTGCCTTATTTACTCTATATATACAGCTGTATAGAAAATTATGCATACATATTTACATAGTTCTAGAGAGAGTAAATAATTAGAGATGGGGGATGGAATTACAGGCAAGAATTAGGGTTAGAGAATTACAGAACACAGGTAATAATTCCTGTGTTAGTGGTTTAGGCTGGAGATGGCATGGGGGAAAAAAATGTTTTTATGCCTAGATGTTCTAGTGCACAGAGATCTGTAGCGTCTGCCTGAAGGGAGAAGCGCAAACAGGTCGTGTCCAGGGTGAGAGGGGTCTGTGATGATGTTACCTGCCAGTTTCTTCACTCTGGAGTAGTACAAATCCTGAAGGCTGGGCAGGTGCACACCAATGATCCTTTCTGCTGTCCTAACAGTCCGCTGCAATCTTCTTATATCTGATTTGCTGACTGACCCAAATCATACAGTTATAGAAGAGCACAGAACCGACTCAATAACAGCAGAGTAAAACTGTCATGTGCGCTTGTGGCAGGTTGAACTTTTTCAGTTGACGAAGAAAGTACATTCTCTGCTGGGCCTTTTTCACGATGGAGTCAATGTGAGTGTCCCACTTCAGGTCCTGAGAGATGGTGGTTCCCAGGAACCTGAATGACTCCACTGCATTCACAGAGTTGTTCATGATGGTGAGTGGGGGGAGAGCTGGGGGGTTTCTCCTGAAGTCCACGATCATCTCCATAGTTTTAAGTGTGTTGAGCTCCAGGTTGTTTAGACTGCACCAGACAGCCAGCTCCTTAACCTCCTGTCTATAAGCAGACTCGTCACCGTCCTGGATGAGGCCGATGAGTGTGGTATCGTCTGCAAACTTCAGGAGTTTGACAGAGGGGTCTTTAGAGGTGCAGTCGTTGGTGTAGAGGGAGAAGAGCAGTGGGGAGAGAACACAACCCTGAGGAGCTCCAGTGCTGATGGTGCAGGTGTTGGATGAGAATTTTCCCAGCCTCACTAGCTGCTGCCTGTCTGTCAGGAAGCTGGTGATCCACTGACAGACGGAGGTGGGGACGGAGAGCTGTGTCAGTTTATTCTGAAGGGTGTCCGGGATGATGGTGTTGAAAGCGGAGCTTAAGTCCACAAACAGGATCCTTGCATAGGTCCCTGGTTTGTCTAGATGTTGGAGGGTGTAGTGCAATTCCATGTTGACTCATCCACAGACCTGTTTGCTCGGTAAGCAAACTGCAGGGGGTCCAGCAAGGATCCAGTAATGTCCTTCAGGTGAGCCAACACTAGCCTCTCAAATGACATTAAGTCATTAAGTCCTGTGATTTTTGGTTTCTTGGGTACAGGGATGATGGTGGAGCGTTTGAAGCAGGAGGGGACTTCACACATCTCCAGTGATCTATTGAAGATCAATGTGAAGATGGATGATAGCTGAACAGCACAGGCTTTGAGGCAGGCTGGAGAGACACCATCTGGGCCTTTGGCTTTCCTTATCTTCTGTCTCCTGAAGACTTTGCTTACATCTTCTTCACAGATCTTGATTACAGGCTGAGAAACAGTAGGGGAGGGGGAGGGGGAGGGTGTTGATGGCTGTGTTGTGGGATGGTCAGAGTGGGTGTGGGGTGTCAGACCAGGCTTTTGTTTTTGAAACCTACAGTAAAAACTGTTCAGGTCTTCAGTCAGTTGTTGATTGGCCTCAGTGCTGGGGGGAGGGGTCTTGTAGCTGGTGATTGCTTTCAGGCCTTTCCACACTGATGTAGGGTCGTTGCTTGAAAGCTGTTTTTTTAGCTTTCCAGCGTAGTTCTTCTTTGCCTCTCTTTGGCTTGTTTGTACAAGGCTTTTTCCCTACTCCTGTAGGCGTCCTCTTTGGCCAGGCGAAGCTGTTTGAGTTTTGTACTGAACCAAGGTTTGTCGTTGTTGAATGTTAAATAAGTCCTGGTAGGTACACACATGTCCTCACAGAAACTAATGTAGGATGTCACGGTGTCAGTGAGTTCATCCAAATCAGTAGCTGCAGCCTCAAAAACACTCCAATCCGTAAGTTCAAAGCAGGCTTGTAGATCCTGCTCTGCTTCAACAGTCCATCTCAGTTCTTAAGATAGGCTTAGAAGATTTAAGTTTCTGCCTATAGGCTGGTAGAAGAACCAAACAGTGATCAGAGAGTCCCAGCACTGCACGGGAGACAGAATGGTATGCATCCTTTAAAACATTGTAACAGTGGTCCAGTATATTGCTGTCTCTGGTGGGGCATGTGATGTGCTGTCTGTATTTAGGCAGTTCGCGTGTGAGATTAGCTTTGTTAAAATCACCGAGAATTACAATGAAAGAGTCCGGGTAACGCTGCTCTGTGTGTGTGATTTGGTCGGCCAACAGTTCTAGCGCCGCGCTCACACGTGCGTCAGGAGGAATGTACGCACTCACCAGAATAAACGAGGAAAACTCCCGCGGTGAACAAAAAGGCCTACAGTTGATAAAGAGAGCTTCCAAGTTTGGGCAGCACATCTTCTTTAAAACTGTCACATCTGTACACCAGCCTTCATTGATATAAAAACATAATCCACCACCTCTCGTTTTCCCCGATGATTCGGTGACTCTGTCTGCTCTGAACAGCTGGAATCCGGATAGATGAAGTGCGCTGTCCGGGATAGCTCCGTTCAGCCAGGTTTCCGTGAAACAAAGCACAGCAGAGTTTAAAAAGTCCTTGTTTGTGCGGGTGAGGAGTTACAGTTCGTCTGATTTATTTGCAAGGGAGCGGAGATTCGCCAGGTGAATACTCGGCCGCGGAGTCCTTAAACCGCGCTGTCTGGTTTTCATGAGCGCACCAGCGCGCTTCCCTCGCTTGCGTCGCCTGGAGTGCTTGAATAGGAACGCAGCTCCTCCGACTAAAATGTCCAGTAAAACGTCTGAATGTTCAAACGTCGGCAAAAGGTTATCTGGTGTGCTATTTCTTATGTCCAAGAGTTCGTTTCTAGTGAAGCTGATCGGAAAATCGTTGCTTAAGACAGGACAAACAAACAAAAACAGAAAAAGTACCAAGGAGCAACAAACCGAGGCAGCCATGTGAGGCGCCATCATGTATGAAACAGATGTATGAAACAAATACCATAGTGCATGTATTTCAAACATCTATGAAACAAATATCATAGTGTTAACACTTGTTCTACTTATATATCTTGTGGTTTTATATGTTATAAAACATTAAGCAAACATCCTGGCATTGTGAAACATTTAGACGATGAAATTACATATATTTCAAAATGTTTCCCTTGATTTCATACATGTAGTCAGGAATTATAGTTTGGGAAAAGTCGAACTAATAAAATTATAATAAAAAATCAATAACAACAGATACAAGTAATCTTAGGCTACTCATCTGTTCCATGTACATTAACAATCTGTATTGTTAAAAGCGCTATATAAATAAAGGTGACTTGACTTGACATTTAGTCATTTGGCAGACGCTTTTATCCAAAGCGACTTACAATTGGGGAATACATAAAGCGATTCGTCTTGAAGAGGCAATCAGACAGAGGAAGTGCTCGTAACACCAAGTCTCAGTCATTGTTCAAATAGATACAAGCTAGCAAGGGAAGGAGAGAAAGATAAAGGGAAAGGTTAAGTGTTTTTTTTTTTTTAAGTTTAGGATGAAGTCAAGTAGTGCCGAAAGAGATGAGTTTTCAGTTGTTGCTTGAAGATTGACAGGGATCCAGCATTCCAGACAGGGGTGGGAAGATTATTCCACCATCCAGGAATGGTGAACGAGAATGTTCTGGAGAGTGATTTTGAGCCTCTCTGTGATGGTACCACAAGGCGTCGCTCACTAGCAGATTTCAGACTTCTGGAGGGGATGTAGATTCGTAATATTGAGTGGAAGTAGGAGGGTGCTGAGCCTGTTGTCGTTCTGTATGCAAGCATCAGTGTCTTGAACTTGATGCGAGCTGCCACTGGTAGCCAGTGCAATGAGATGAAGAGAGGTGTAACATGCTACCCGGAGCTCACAGAGAATGTAACATCTTATATCAGTTTCTGTGAAGATATGTGCATTCTTACCAGGACTCGTTTAACCTACAACAATGGCAAACTGTGGTTTGCCACAGCAAACTCAGACAGCTCCATCAGGCCAAAGAAGATACTTACAGGAAGGGGGACAAAGTATTGTATAAACAGGCCAAATACACACTGGAAAGGGAGATCAGAGTGGCAAAGAGGAATTATTATGAAAAAAATAAGGATTCAAATCTTTTCCAATGACTCAGCATCAGTGTGGAAAGGTCTGAAAGAGATCACCAACTACAAGACACCATCCCCCAGCACTGTGGAGACTCAACAACTGGCAGATGATCTGAATGAGTTCTACTGCAGGTTTGAAAAAAAACATCCCACACCCGCCCTGAACACCTCTCCACACAACCATTAACACCTCCAGCAACCCCCCTCTACCCCACAACTGCAATTCAGATCAGTGAAGACAATGTGTGCCAGGTCTTCTGGAGGCAGAAGAGAAAGAAAGCACCAGGCCCAGATTGTGTTAAACCAGTCTGTCTGAAATCCTCTGCTGACCAGCTGGCCCCCATCTTCACACAGATCTTCAACAGATCACTGGAACTGTGCGAAGTCTCTTCGTGTTTCAAACGCCCCACCATCATCCCCATCCCAAAGAAATCCAAAATTACAGAACTAAATGACTACAGGCCTGTGGCTCTAACGTCTGTGGTCATGAAGTCATTTGAAAAACTGGTGTTGGCCTACCTGAAGGACATTACTGGACCCTTGCTGGATCCTCTTCAGTTTGCCTACAGAGCAAACAGGTCCATGGACGATGCAGTCAACATGGGACTGCATTATGTTCTGCAACATCTAGACAGACCAGGGACTTATGTGAGGATCCTGTTTGTGGACTTCAGCTCGGCCTTTAACACTTTCATCCCAAACAACCTCCTGCCCAAACTAACTCAGCTATCCGTGCCCACCTCCATCTGTCAGTGGATCACCAGCTTCCTGACAGACAGGCAGCAGCTAGTGAGGCTGGGAAAATACACATCCAGCACCCGTACGATCAGCACTGGAGCTCCTCAGGGCTGCGTTCTCTCCCCACTGCTCTTCTCCCTCTACACCAACGACTGCACCTCTAAAGACCCCTCTGTCAAGCTCCTGAAGTTTGCAGATGACACCACAGTCACCGGTCTCATCCAGGACGATGACGAGTCTGCTTACAGACAGGAGGTTAAGGAGCTGTCTGTCTGGTGCAGTCTTAATCTGGAGCTGAACACACTCAAAACAGTGAAGATGATGTAACAAACAAAACGTTACTTGGTTTTATTTTTGTACTTTAGTTCTTCTATTTTTGTTGATTTCATAGTGTGATGTATTTGGGTCACATGTAGTGCCATTAGGAGCAGCTGGAGGGCGCTATTGCCTAGAGGTAACCGGGCATATAAGCGCAATCACCATAGAGTAAGTCAGTTCCTTTGGTAGAGGGAAACCATTTGGTGGAACTCATGCTAACAGCTTGCTCTTTTAAAGTCCTTTGTTGAGAACTCTTTGAGTTTCTGCTCATCGCAAGGACTTGTCTACACCTGTTTTGTTCTTCAAATGATTAATTTCTTCGTCGGTCATTGATCATATGTATCTTAAATCACCTCTAGATAGAGGTGTACGTGGACGATCCAGAGCGTAGTGCAAATACCATGGGTGGGTTCATCCAACGCGGCACACAGTACAGCAACACACCGAACGCCAACGACGCTGTGAATTTAATAACATTGCATCGCACTCAAATATCTTAAAACATTGTCTCATCTCTCTTCAATCCTCGTACTTCAGCTGATCATGGAATGATAAGTTTATTTCACCTCATTGACTCAGTTAAAGGACAAAGAACATTTAAATTGACTTATACTTTATTCGTTGGGTTTTTGCACCTGTGTGTGTATATATATACACTTGTGGGAGGAATAAAATAGAAGTTAAAGATTATTTGTGTTGTGAGGAGTATTTTAATCAGTACGTGTCAGAAATCTGTTGAACCCCTCAGAGTAACAGCTTTAAAGAGACGAGGTGTTACAATGATTATGGACTTCAGGACATAAGTAGTCTGAGGAGGGTTGTACCAATGATTCACTCAGCAGTCCACTCTCCAAGTACTGTACTCATCCAGAGTGAGCAAAAGGGCTGGCAAAATCACTCTGGACCCCTCACATCCAGCACAATCCCTCTTTGAACTGTTACCGTCTAGTCGACGCTACAGAGCTCTGAGTACCAGAACTAAGCACGATTGGCTCGTGGGCGTGACCGCATTAGCTATAATGAGTTGAGACGGGAAAACTGGATTTTTTTCATACAAAAAATTGCATTGGTTTCATACGGATTACTTTAACAGTGAATATTTGTTTTGGACGTGACTTCCTTAATTTAAAAGTAGACATTTCAAGCTTTCTATGCATATACAGTATTTCTCTTGTCTTTGAGGCAATTATTCGCTGAGATTCAGATTGTTTTTAAAACGGTTAGTTCTATCAGGACCACTATCGTCAAAGATGGTTGACAATTATTATATAGTTTGGATTGGCGAAATGGTTCTGTTCTGGGCAAGAACTCCCTGCGCATCCATGCAGCCTAGCATGGATGAGAGCAGGGAGAGCAGCGATAACCCCCCAAAACAAAACCATATGCTGATATCCCCCAACACAAACTGAGAGCAAAATCTCAAAGCCTTTAGCAACGAGAATGTTGCCCTTAACCAATACCAAAACAAATATTTTGCAAAACCCACATAACCTGTAGCAACAAGCATGTTGCCTTCAACAGATGGCCTAATGCATGTTGCCAATACATTAAAAGCTTAAGCGATATGTTCTCCATAACACCTGATAGGCAAAGAAAAACATGTTTCCAATTAAACTACAGCTTTAAGAACAAGCATGTTCCAAATAATGAACGGATTGCTCCGGAACAAGCACGTTCCCAATAACGACCAGGCAGCTTAAGAACAAGCATGTTCCCAATACAACTAGACAGAACAAGCGTATCTGATACCGGAGCAGAATCAACGCTGAAATGAAGGCTGCATATGAAACTGGAAAATGCTGCCTTTGAAAGACACATTTCGAGGAAAGAAGGCATCAAAACTTGTCAAATCCAATGTTAACCTTACTTCCTGCCTCCTGAGATACCTTAATTTGGTCGAAAATTAAAAGCAGAATAGATGTATCCTTTGCTGCCTTGATACCCACAATCCTGTCTGGTTGAGCAAAATGAAGATGGTGTCTCAAGTAATTTCAAGCGAGTAATCAGTATTAAGAAATTAAATAACTGCTTAGTTATCAATAAGCTCGTTCTATATCACTGACCGTTAAGCTGCCTCAAAAGCATGTCCGATATCGGTTTCATGACCTTCATGAACAAACGCTGCCTGCAAAGTCACAGGCTGAAAAGCAGCATGTCAGCAGCCAAGGTTTTCAGAGTAGACGACTTCACTGAACAACGACCATTGCCATTTTCTGTTTGAGCTGCGCCGCAGCAGAAATGATTCCGTTTGGACCATGGTCATTATTTTCTGCTGCTTAAATCTGTGCTGTAGTAGCCTACTTAAAAATAAAGGCGACTTGACTAGGTTAAAGAGGACATAACACAGTTCCGGCCAATCTCATGTTAATCTTGAGAACCTATAATGTAGTATTGCATCATTCACATCTCTGAAGAGTCTTCTTCAGTTTAATCAGGTTTATAAAGAAAGGTACAGCTTACGATTCTCTCCGAAAACAGCCGAGCTCCTGGAGGAGAGCTGTGGGCGGAGCAGAAGAGTCGAGAGCACTTACGGGGCCGATTGGCAACAATCACAGATCTTTGATGCAGTTTTACAGCAGCTCCTAGTCATGACGGGGATCTTTATCGCTGGGACTGCTCCATCTTTAGTATCAAACCATGTGCAAAGCCAGTGTCAGAATGTACCTTGTTATAAAACATTTGTCACCTAAATGACAGGAACAAACAAACACATTGTGAAACTCTGTTGCTGCCCCGGAAAAACAAATTGCATCCACTGTTCACATAACACCGAAAAGGTTATCCTTTCCTCACATCCAAAACACATCTTTAGAGACATTCTTCTCGAGCAAGTACTGCTGTGCTACCAGTGACTTCCGTACCATGAACGAAACGCGCTGAGCAGCTCTTGCTCTCGCTCGGGTCGCTGAGTGCGCACGCACGCATAACAATCCAACTCTTAACAGTGTAAACAACTCAATGCATGAAATGGCGTTGTATCCCCCTTTAAGCGCAGCATATTGCAACGACAAGCGTATGCCAGTAACACAGTACCACACATTGCCAACTGAACAACTAATGAGCCTAAGCAAAGCGGATAGCTTAGGTTCCATAGCCATAGCAACACGCATATTGCCAATAACCTGAGAGCATTAAAAGGAACTTAGCTTGTGAAGAGGTTCGAGAGAGTGAGCTGTGACGAGGATGCTTGATTTCTTCATATCCTTCTTGGGGATGAAGTTCCCATCTGAACTTGTTCTTGAGTCGTTCACCTAACTCGTGGAGTTCATTTCAATAATGTAACAATGTGTGAAGTAATGCTAACTCAGTCACTTCCGAATCTGGCAGCTTATGAACAATGCGGTGATTTCACGTGTTCAAGTTAACGAACTCGGAGGTGAGTCCATTGGGGAAACGAATTCCACTCGCTAAATTCCCGATTCCTAGTGATGATGATGTTTTGCCTGCCGAATTCACAATTTAATTTGATATTGAGAAATGCGAAAACTGCTGATGATACGGAGTACCTTATATATGGATGCTTAGATAGGTGTCGTATTCCTATAGGTAGATGGGGATCACATGAGAGTCAGCTGACGCGAGCTTGACTTACGTGACCTGCCAGAACTAACGCTACGCTTGATTTCCATTCCTCGATTCTGATTGATCAGCAGCTGTTTTATTCATGATACAGCATGGCTATGACCGCTTCAACCAACGGTTTTGTGTATCACGGCGTGTGTCTGAGTGAAAGACTGCAGTTTCAGAAGTGAGGAGGGAATATTACTGAATTTATTAGTTTTCTGTTTCAGGTATGGTTCTGTATGTCCATCAGTTTACACTGTAATGACGCTTGCAAAATCGCGCTGTGCCGCCAATCGGTCTGTTTTAAAACTAAAAGACGGAAAACAGATGTTTTCTCATGCTGAGAGATAAGCAGATGTATATGTGTGAGAAAATATCATATATCAGACCTGGGCATTGTACGGACCCCGGGCCACATCCGGCCCTCTGGTACCCCTTTTCCACCAAGGCAGTTCCAGTGCTGGTTCGGAGCCAGAGCCTAGTTTCAAACTGTTTTTTTGTCTTTCGACACCCAAAGCACCAGCTCCGAACCAGGAAAAGCGGTTCGTAAGTAGCACCAAAACATTGCTGGGCTAGAAGGAAGAACCGCTTGCATCAGGGGCTGGGGGCGGGGTTACCGTGACCAACAAGACGAACAGAAACTGTGGGTCGCCATATTTGAAATAGCAGCTAAACACGGACACTTTGGATTCACCGTGTTTGGATGCCGATATAGATTTGCAAAGCCATGAACGTCAATAACAACACAACGTCCGCCATTGTTGATAGTTTGTTTAGGCTTGTTCGGGATGGATCGGCGCTACGCGGACCGTTCGGTGCGAGGCATCGGGGTGCTGCGGGAGCGACTGGAAAGCTGACGGCTCTTTATGCTTTTGGATCGCTCTCGCGGTGCTTTAGTGTGTTGTGTGCCGATCGATCT
Organism: Aspiorhynchus laticeps; assembly: GCA_023376895.1. Taxonomy (NCBI): domain Eukaryota; kingdom Metazoa; phylum Chordata; class Actinopteri; order Cypriniformes; family Cyprinidae; genus Aspiorhynchus; species Aspiorhynchus laticeps. Next base: position 62,015,300 of record CM041795.1, read on the forward strand.
GCGTAGCGCGATGCACCTCGAACAAGTCTGTTGTGTTTGGCGCTGCCGCGCTAATGAAACGAAACATGAACTTATTCAGTGACGTAAGTCCTGGCTCTGTATTGGCTCTCTAGCCTGTGGAAAAGCAACCGGTTCTTAAAGGGCTCGCGAGTCGAACCAACTAAGAACTGGCAGTAGCACTGGCTCTGAACTAGCACCTGGTTCCTGCTGGTGGAAAGGGGGTATGGCTATCCTTGACTGGCCTGCATGAGGTAGGCTAATTTGTGAATTAAAAGTAAATCGCAAATATGTGTAATTAGGTGTACGCAAGGCAACTGCTTTGTTTCCTGATCATGAAACGACTTAAAATCAGTTCGAAACTGATTTTATTTCTGTAAACTCATAAAAACAACAAAACGTTGCTTTTGTAAAATAATGAAAGCAGGACACGCTTTCTGCCACCTCTGAAGCTGTAGCACATCAGAAAAAAGAAACAAAACTCCGTTTTTAAAGCATTTTAGCTACACGTTTCCATTGTCTGATAAATTCCGCTTTCAGAACTGTCACGTCTGTAACGGAGAGATGTCCGTCCATGGCATTTATTTTTCCTCTGAAACACAAAAAATGATTTATTTAAATAAAGTAGCCAATTGTAGGCTATATTTCATGTTGTGAACAGCCAACCCTTTCCATCCGGCAGATATTGTTGCTTCTGGGCTGTGCATTGTAAATCACAGAATATCTACAAATAGGCCTACGTGGTCTCCCAAAAACTGATCTTTTTTTTTTTTGTCACGTCCATAACGCATGTGTATCCCATCTTCCTCATCGTTTATAGACTGATACTTTACTGATGTCTGGACTCTATTTTCAGTGGTTTAGAAAAATATAAAGAGATGGTCAAATATTGCTGGTAATGAATACATTCTATGAGAATGTGCGTTTCAGATTTCGACTGCGAATGTCACGTCCATAATCTTTGAAATACTTGATTTTTTGTTCAAAATTGTGATGGTAGTTTTTGAAACACTGCAAAAAAAAAAAAAAATCACATTTTCAAAACTGTTTTTTGTGAATGTTCATCAGCTACTGGTATAATTGTGTGCTCAACATTTTAAATTGTATGATTGTAACGTCCCATTTATAGAGAGATATACAATATATTGGGCAGAACTGAGTTAAGTGTATTGGTCCGGCCCTCTGCAACCGCCCAAATTTCTCATGTGGCCCCTTGGGAAAATTAATTGCCCACCCCTCTCATATATGGTGTTAAAAAAAATGAATTACACAGCGGATGATAAGAGCTCCTCCTATTCTCTGTTTTTATTTAAGCTCCATTAGATGAGAGGCATGTTCGGAACATTCTCTTGCCGTTTACTGTTGCTGTCAGGAACAATTGTTTTGCGGAAAGACTGCATTTAACAAAATTGCTTCAAAAAAGTAACATTTCAATTCATAAATTGAGTTTTAATATTTTTTTATTGTGTGGTTCGCGTCGTGCCTAACAATGCCCTTCAGCCATGATTTATTCACGATACATCACAGCCTCTCGTACCTTATTGCTTACTTATGTGCCTGTGAAGAGAGGTGACAGAGACCAAGCAGGCAGAGAACACACCCTGTTTATTTTCTTTATTTTAAAGAAGCACATTGTTTTGTTCTTATGACTATACACAAATAAAAGTAGGCCCTTTGCAGTTTCAAAAGATACCTTATTCATATCTGTATGATCAAAAATGATGCCGTATTTTTAGTTATTTTCGCAGTCATCAAGAAAATATGAGACAAACCGCACCAGTGCGGGCTTTTACCCCAGGGGGTTAATAATAAAGGCCTTCTGATGTAAATCAACGCATTTGTGTAAGACAAATATACTTATTTATAACTTTATAAAGCAAAACAACTAGCTTCTGGAGCCATGCGGATACGCAATTGACTTGCGACTTCTGGCGCTTTTTTTCCTATTCCTATTTCGCGCTCAACTCCTGCACGCTACGATACAGAAGTTGGCAACACTGCGATTACCAGAGAAGAAGACCTCAAAAAAGGGAGAGTGAGGCGAGGTGAGTGTATCTACTAATTCATGCTTCACGTGAAATCCTGGTACATCCAATAATTATTTTACCAGTCATTGAGATATTTAATTGTGTAACTTATTTTTATTTTGTGACGTTTCAAAAGGGATAAATATCTGTTCAATTCTATGCCATTTGGTTTTTTTTAGTCCAAGGTTAGACTAACGTTAGCTGGGTAACGTTAACTAACTTTTTTTTTTCATCTTGGTGGGGCAGTGTGGTGGAACACAGGGACCCGGCCCGGGGCCTGTGACGGCCTGGCCTGTGACGGCAGGGGCGGGGTCTGGGTGTGAAGTGTAACACTCACCTGATTCCTCGTCATGTGGGAGGAAATGCAGGAACCCGGCTTGAGGCTTGTGACAGCCCGGCAGGTGACGATATGATGCGGGGACTCGAGTGTTTCATCCCTTACCTGGTTCCACGAATGGGCAGAATGGGAGCTCTTTGGCACCCACTGTTGCCCGCTGGCGAGAGAGGAGGAGGGAAGCAATCCCATAACGCACAGCTCGCAACTCTCCCCCTCTTGGGACCCAGAGACTGAGGAAACTGCTCTTAGTGAAGTTTTGGGTACCGCTGGTTTCCGGGCCAATGGCGGAACAAGAACACAATATTCTCCACCCAGCCCTCCTCTGGGGGAGGGAGAGGTGCGGTCACCATCTCCCAATGAGCAGTCTCCTCACTCTCTGGGTCGCCCGTCTCAGGGCCTCTAGCACTTGCGCTTGCCCGTGTACCCCAAAGCGGCTCCACCATCGAGGGTGGTGAGGTGGGAGGAGCTACAGATTTGTTTCGAGCAGTGAAAGGTGCCTTCCACGATCTTGTGAGCACCTCATGCACTTCCGGGAAGAATGGCACCAGAGGGGGGCGCTGAGAACGCGACCCCCACTGGGAAACCACTAGTCCAGCCTTGAAGGATCAGGACGCGGTGGAGGATTCTACACGAGCCCAAAATTTTTGGTGGCCTGGGAAAGCATATAGCCATCATCTCTGGGTCTGGCTCGGACAACGCTACCACACCCGAAGTGGGCAACGCAACAGAGTTGTCATCCCTGGAGAGAGAGGGCTCGCCCTCCAATGCAGTGTTCGACATCTGGTCGTCAGAGGGGGCACCGAAGGAAATGAGTGGTGCACCCCGTCCAGCAGAGGGCCCAGCGCGCTCCTTCGGCAGCTCCACCGGCTGCAGAGTGCTTGAGGGGTGAGGAGCTCCACTTGGGGAAGCCCTTAGTAATCCTCAAATCACCTCTGACCCCGGTTGCCGGGACGAACGCTGGATCGTGGCAGAGGCAGAGGGACTCCGCCATGTTTGACATAACAGAGTCTATTACGCAACTCCGAGATGGTCATGTCCCCACAAGAAGAACATGAACCATCCACGAAAGCTTCCTCAGCGTGATGAATGCCCAGACACGTAAGGCAGCGATCGTGACCGTCCTGCAGTGCCAGGAAACGACCACACCCAGAAACACATGGGTGACAAGACATCTTTAAAAAGACACAATCACCCGTGTTGCTCTTTTAGAGAAAAAAAGCTATTTTAGAGAAATGCTCTTTTAGTGCTAAAGCACGCAGGGGAGCTGGCCACCACACACTCCTAGTGTGGCTGTCAGCAGGAAGATGATCTTTCTCTCCTGCACGACGTGACCACCGCTGCTGCACCGTAACGCACGCACTCGTCTCGCAGAACACTCTTGTGGAAAGGGAGAGCAGTAGCTTCAACCACTACCGCTCGGCTCCGAAGCAAAAGGATGAATTAATGCGGTGCACCTGCTGCCTCTTATACTCACGCTGTGATCAGCGGCAGCTGGATGCAATGATCGCATGCCAATGGCCATTGGCTCGTTTAGTTACACTCGAAGTGGATTGGTCTCTCTGGCAAGATCCCAATTTCGTCGGTCATCCGACGTGACTCGGAGTGACCGACTGAAAGGGAACTTTAGCTCCTGTTTTGGGAATGTGTTTATTCTGCAGCTTTTTTGTGGGTCTGTTCTGCAGAGGCCTTACACAATGAAGAAAAAAAAAACTAAAAATAAATTTCAGTCTCTCTTAAAAGTGTTACAGTCTCTTCTTCACCTTCCTGAACAAGAACAGTTTGTAAAAACTTCTGCTTTCCTTCATGAAAGAGTAAGCAAACTACAAGTGACACATGCATTATAAGACAATTGAATATAATATGAAACTCATAAGAAAGCACAATGATATAATTTATATCATGAAGCAAAATGGCATACAAGACAAACATTTTGACATTGTTCTTTGGGGAGGAACTCCATCTTTGAGTTGATCTGAATCTCAGTTGAATCTGCTGGTTTTGAAGATGAAGATGAAGATGAACTTTATTCACTGTGAAAACTTTAGATAATGTTTCTTTGTAATGACTGGTTAGAACAGATTTATCCAGATTATATTTTATTGCTTGATGCATTATTGTGTCACATTTGGAGAGGATGCAGCATCAGAGCTGAAAGATCTGAAGATGATCTACTTGCTGTGATTGTTTTTGTATGTTTGTGTAGAGCAGAACATTGATTGAAACACTTCCCACCCTTGTGAATCCTCTCATGTCTTTTCAGAGTTCCTGACTGACTGAATCTCTTGACACAGTGTGAACACTTGTAAGGTTTCTCTCCAGTGTGAATCCTCTCATGTCTTTTCAGAGTTCCTGAATGACTGAATCTCTTGACACAGTGTGAACACTTGAACGGTTTCTCTCCAGTATGAACTCTCATGTGGTCCGTAAACTGTCCTTTTTGTGTGAAACTATTCCCGCACTGATCACATGTGTGTGGTTTCTCTCCAGTGTGAATCCTCTCGTGTGTTTTCAGAGTTGTTGACTGACTGAATCTCTTGTCACAGTGTGAACACTTGTAAGGTTTCTCTCCAGTGTGAATCCTCTCATGTGTTTTCAGATTTGCTGAGTGACTGAATCTCTTGTCACAGTGTGAACACCTGAATGGTTTTTCTCCAGTATGAACTCTCATGTGATGCTCAAGACTCTGTTTGAATGTCAATCTCTTTCCACACTGAGTGCAGGTGAAATATTTATTGGCTCTTCTTTTCTTTAAAACTTTCTGAGTTTGAGAGCAACTCAAAGGTTTTTTTCCAGTTCTGAAGTGATTTATGCCCTCAACTTCACTCAATTCTTCATTCTCCTCATTTTCTTCAAACAACTCTGAAATAAATAAAATTAATTAACTCATAAAAAAGAAATGTGAAAATACAAACATGAACTCTGATGCAGTTTTATAAATACATCTAGTACATTTTATATATACACATCTCTGTAACTTTTTAATTCATCAATGAATGAGGTATATTGATGTCCAAATTATGATTTTTAAAACATTATAGCCACAAATTCCATGTTTCTATAGGGAGAACTATTAAATATATTTGATCAACTACACATTTATCAAACATAAATCATTTTGTTGAAAAAATTACCCAGTTTACAGAAAGTGTCCCTTATTATTTGATTATTTAGCTATATTACTGCAGAGCTCTAAAGTCTTATCCAATTACAACACAAATAATCTACAAATACTTGAAACTTTATAACCGTCAGCATTATTAAAGGTGCTGTATGTAGGATTGACACCTAAGCGGTTGAACTAGATATTGCAGTCCAAATTAAAAATATTGGAGACGTTTTTTTTCACCAGCCCCTCCTCCTCAGATTTGACGCACGTGCAGGATGCCAGATTAACGACACCAACAGGAACGAGCGCACATGACAATGAATTAAATTAAATACGCTGTGTTTTCCGGCAACTGACAACCCGGGGTGCCAAAATACAATTGGGTAAACTGGCAGTGGGCGGGTTTCACAAACCATAACATACACAGACATTCCGGGCCGGACCGCACATTTTCAAAGGAGAATAACTGACTGTAGCATTGTTTTTCAGATAAACAAGTATGTTAACTTAACATGTTTCCTAAATGTCTGCAAGCATATTATGGTATTTTGATGCTTTAGCAGAGTCAAAATCCTACATACAGCACCTTTAATGAAGCATGAAGAATAAACACCAACCTGTTTGTTGTTCAGTATCTTCATTGTGTTTGATTCTGCAGGGTTCTGGATCTCTCATCTTCTCTCTGTCCTCTTTAATAAACTCAGTCTTTACAGATTTATTCCTGATGCTTTGATACTCATCTTCACTTGTAAACTGATGGGAATATTCCAGCTGAACATCTGTGTGGAAGAAGCAGATTTGCCAAAATAGACAAGACATCAGAGGCACTGCAAATCATTATATCACTATATTAAAAGAGTGTTGACAGAAGTAAGAGTGTAGAGCACATCAGTTTAAAAGTCTCATTCAGTAACACTGCACTCACATAAGTGCCAACTCACACATTCTATGTATTTCTGTTGTCTGTCTTTCTAAATAACAGTAAGAATGAAGGCATAAACAGAGATCTGATGACACCCGTCATCATGAACAACTACAGGTAAATAACTACACTATAGCACGTGTGAGCCCCCCCCCCCCCCCCCAAAAAAAAAAAAAAAAAGTTATTTTTAAAGATTTAAAGAGCTTTTAACGCTGCTTTGACACAATCGGTATTGTAAAACGTGCTATAATGGAAACATTAATAATATGATAAAATTCTATATGAATATCCCACATTTCTGACACAATAACAAAAAAATAGTAAATAGTTAATGCCATAAACTTCAACCAAGTATACAGAGTAGTGGGTGGCCGATTTGTCATTTTTTCAAATATGGGAATCGGCCGATAAGTTTTTCTGTTTGGCCGATGTGTTTGAGGCCGGACTTTTAGTTTGACGGCGTGGTGGACTTTTGTTTTGATGGCGCTGAGAACAGCAGCACCTGAGCACACAGTGCTCACATTCTCCCTCATGTTCACTGTTAACAAAGTAATTAAAATGCAAAAGGTATACAAAAAGTATTATAACGATTGCTTTAATTAGTAATATAGGCAAGGCAAGTTTATTTATATAGCACATTTCATACACAGTGGTAATTCAAAGTACTTTACATGAAGGAAAGTGAAATAGTCATTCACAGCAATAAAAACAAGTAATTAAAAATAATAAAAACAAGGAATTTTAAAATGATATAGAAATTGATTTAAAATACAATTTAAAACAGTTAAATAGAAAATGATTATACAAAATACAGTGCAGTCAGTTCGGACGTAGCACAGTGTTCATTCAACAAATGCACAGCTAAACAGATGAGTTTTGAGTCTGGATTTAAATGTGGCTAATGTTTTAGCACATCTGATCTCTTCTGGAAGCCGTTTCCAACTGCGGGCGGCATAATAGTTAAAAGCGGACTCCCCTTGTTTTGTGTGAACCCTTGGTATTTCTAACTGACTCGATCCTAATGATCTGAAGTCATGAAGGTCTTTGAGCGCTGTAAGAAAGGTCACCCCTCGAACGTGAACTCTTCCGAACCCTCCTGCCTGTGTTTGTGATTTGGACTGTTCCAAAACTTTCCGTGGAGAAAAAACCAAGACAGTATTGAGGCTGGATGTTTACATGTTTATAGTCAATAGTTAATAAGTTTAATCAGTTAGAAGTGAAGTTTAAGGATTGTGTGGATATATGTGTGCGTGCAACTAATCGTAAGTACATTTACATAATTTATAGTATGATAAGATCTCAAAAGAGATTAATGACCGCTACAGCAGCATTCCGCCTAAATGTTTACATTGTTAATTCTATTTGCACATTATCCTGTTGACAAAATGTTATAATTCTCCTGTGTTATTTGTTTGTTAGACTTTTTAATGTTATATTGCATATTAGGCTTTAATGCGTAGACTCAATGCTTCTCAAGGAACATGTTTGGGCTTGTTCACCTGACGAGTTAGGCACGTGAGCTACAAACCCAGTGCAGTAGTGTGATCATTTATAGAACTTCGATCTGCATCTATATTATATTTATATTGTTTACTTCATGTTAAGTTCACTGTCATTTACAATACTGTTACTTATGAGTATTCAAGTACTGCTATAAAGATCTGTTAATGTATATTTATTCATTTATTTATATTCGTATACTGTTTTATATTTACAGGACCACACACACACACACATCCTTGCACAATAAATGAACCTGAAGTACATTCCTGGTGTGAGACCTAATGTTCTGACCGGACATCCTGTAGCCGTTCAATGAATCCGAACCTGAGTTAGACAAGAGTAATCAGCAGTTATTACAAGCGCCTTGTAAAGAGCCACATTTGCTCCTCCATCCCTGTTACTTTGGACCCTCTTCAGTTTGCCTATTGCCCCAATAGATCTACTGATGATGCCATCTCCCACGTCCTCCACTCCTCCCTCACACACATTGACAGCAACAATGGGAACTATGTAAGGCTGCTATTCATTGACTATAGCTCAGCTTTCAATACTATAGTCCCAATCAAGCTAGCTTCTAAACTCACAGACCTTAGCCTAAACTCTTCACTCTGTGACTGGATTCAAGATTTCCTCACCGGCATACCTCAAGTGGTGAAAGTTGGCCAGTTCATCTCAAACTCCATCACCCTGAATGTAGGAGCCCCGCAGGGCTGCGTTCTGAGTCCCCTGTTCTACTCTCTCTACACACACGACTGCGTGTCCTCTCACAGCTCCACATCTATTATCAAATTTGCTGATGATACTGTGGTTCTGGGCCTCATTTCCAACAATGATGAAACCGCATACTTGGATGAGGTAGAGAGACTTACATCATGGTGCCAGGACAACTGTCTCTCTCTGAATGTGAGCAAAACTAAAGAGCTGTTTGTGGACTTCAGAAAGAGTCAGCAGCGGCCCTACAATCCTCTTATGATCAGTGGGACCCCTGTGGAGAGGGTGAGCAGCTTCAAGTACCTTGGTGTAAACATCTCCGAGGACCTGACTTGGACTACACACATTCAAACACAGGTTAAGAAAGCCAGGCAAAGACTGTACCATCTGCGACAGCTGAGGAAATTCAGGTCTCACCAACAATCCTTAAAACTTTCTATTCAGGGACCATAGAAAGTGTATTGACTCAGTGTATTTCAGTGTGGTATGGAAACAGCTCCAATCAGGACTGTAAAGCCCTGCAGAGAGTTGTGTGCTTAGCTGAGCATACCTCAGGGTCTGCTCTCCCCTCCCTGCAGGACATCTACCTCAAACGCTGCAGAAGCAGAGCTGTTAAAATCATCAAGGACTCAAATCACCCTGGTAACCATCTCTTCAGTTTGCTACCATCTGGTAAGCGCTTCCGTAGCCTGATGGCAAAAACTGAGAGACTTAGGAGGAGCTTCTTCCCCCAGGCCATCAGGCTTCTAAACTCCTAAACTCAAACTCGGTCTCATAACATCAACATGACTTCATTTTATAATCACTAATAATTAGGGATGCATCGATCCGATACTCAGGATCGGTATCGGCTCCGATCCGGTCATTTTCCGCGGATCGGGTATCGGTGAGATGAGACCGATCCAAATTCGATATTGTGAGTATACTATTCTGTGTTATTGTTAAGCCCCACGAAAGCACACAAGCATTATAAAGCACCATAAAGTCAAAGTCCAAGTGTTCTGAAGCCGTTTCATAGTTTAATGTGAGGTAACGTTACAGATTAATATTTAAGTCGTTAAATTCAAGTTCAGGTAAACTCTTCTCTCTGCTGAGGCTCTCTGTCATCCTCCGTTCAGCGTTCAAACTGCGTGTTGCGTTCGGTTACTAAAGTCAAAACAACGAAACTCTCTTCAAGAGCGCTCAATAACTGAGATTTAAAACTGTTAAAATAAAAGGCTCAATAAACTATCGTGCAGATTTAATAAGCTATGCATCAATATCTCTTTCCTCTGTGCTTTGAACTTCTCTGACCGGAGCTGCATGCTGTGACTCTGTGCTGCTTCAAGCGCATCATTCTGCGCACAGGATGCGCATAAGCGCTTTGTACTGCACTCTATTGGAGCTTTTCGTATTATAATACTTTTGCGCAATGAAATTATGTATGGCGTTTCTTGTACTGTCCTATCAAGGCTATTAATAATGTAATGTATAGCACAGTAATGGAGGCAGGACTCCTCTATCATATGTTGCTGCCTTCATTACTGTGCTATATATTTAAAAGAAATGTCTTTTAATTTTGTAGTTTATATTTATAAATAAATAAATTTTCTTGTTTTCATTAATGTATTTTACAACAATGCAAAGAGCAATGTGTAACATTTTACCAGATTTAGTCCTTCACATATTCACTTGTATTTGTTCCCCACTAAATAATGTTATTTCACTAAATGTTTAGATTTTATAAAATTGTGCACTCATGATTAAAGGGGTGGTTGACTTTTTTTTCTAGGTTTGATTGTGTTTATGGGGTGCAGTCTAGCATGTGTTCATGCTTGTTTTTTTTAAAAAACGCATTATTTTTCACATAATTTACCTTTATTCCACACCTCTCTGTCCCTTCTCTGACAAACGCCTCGATTTATTTCCTGGTTTATGAAGCCCCTCCCTCGATGGGCTGAGATTGGTTAGCTGGCTCAGTGTGTTGTGATTGGCTAAACCGCCACTACAAAAATGTCTGAACGTCCCGCCCCTCTCCTCAGCCATGCGCTCCGGTTGAATTGTAAACAGTGCCGTTGTCTATAATGCTTATCAATTTGAGCCCGATTGAGACCCAGAGGATATTAGTGAAGATGATCGTGCAGAGCCTGTGCAAGCACGGCTCTTATTGGTATGTTTGGTTGTTGTTGTCTCATACTTTTAAATACGATGCTATTTGTAAGTGCCACTGCTTCTGTTAGCTTTTAATATACAGTTTTATTCTGATTAAAGCTTTAATACATCACAGCAACTGCACGCGTGTCCATTTATAATGCTTATCATTGCTGTGTGAAAATAAGTGTATAATTGGAACAGTTTGTTGGAGCTTATTTGACGATCTGAATGAGAGAGAGAGAGAGAGAGAGAGATGCAGAGCAGGGCGACAGAGTAACAGTATTAAGAACCTTGCTTTAATGATTTTGAAACTTGTGAATCCATTAGAATCGTTAGAAGACAGAATCGTGATTCATATGAATAGATTGTTATGTGCATCCCTAGTTTTCTCTTCCTCTTCTCTAAAGCAGAGCAGCATGGCCTCGCCCCCTTTGCTGCGTGTTCCCGGGGGCGGGGTTTATCTGGGTCTGTGACGTATCAAACCCGGGAAGTAACTCGTTGTAGTCCCTTACTTGTCGTTTTTGTAGGCATTAAACTGCCAGAATTTTAAAAGACGATATCTCTGTTTGCATTGAACTTTCAGCGCTGCAAGTCTGCAGATATTGTTTATGCTCAAACAGCAACATTACACACTAATGTTAAAAAAGTGAAATCGCAATCAACCACCCCTTTAACACTCATTTAGAGGCTTTTGCATCTGAACTCTTCATATGTAGGCCTATATAATAAATACATATATATATATATATATATATATATATATATATATATATATATATATATATATATATATATATATATATATATATATATACACACACACACACACATACTTACGTATATATATATATATACTTCTGTGATTAAATTATCATTGCTATAGACAATAATAATGTAAGTTGGTCTCGTTCTGGTTGCAGTTCTGGCTGTAAACTAGGTAGTGTAAAATCTAAGAAGCATATTCAGGAAAACGTTTATGAAAATGTACAAACACAGGAAGCCTATAGCCTATTCCAGATAAATGCCATCTAATTCAGGGGTGCAAAATTCAGTTCCTTGAGGACCACATCCCTGCAGAGTTTAGTTCCAACCCTGCTCAAAACACTGTTGTTTAAAAAAAAATATTCTGATTTATAGCTGAACCGTGTGTATTTGGGTTGATGCTAAACTTTGCAGTATAAAACGAGTTAGGCTACTATTATAGTATTATAGGATTATTATGGCTATATGAAATATAGCATGACGTACAGAGTAGGCCTAGTGATGTTCTGGTTTGGCATAATCAATAACAACATCTACTCGTAAGTCACTCAGAAAAGTTCTGGTGAATGAAGTATTATGCTCTTGAAGGACAGTCGGATTCTGCTGTACCAGCACATAAAGGGATTTCTGGAAATAAAGCTGCAGATGAGCTATTAATAATAGTGTTACAATAATACGCTCTTTACTTGACAGCTGTTATTAAAATAACGCGATAGAAGCTGCCTCAAACTCAGAACTATAAAGAAATGAAGAAAGTTGTGTCTGAAAGCTGTGCGTGTCCCGCACCCTGCCCGGCGGTAATGGTACTGTCCAACCGCGAGCGCAAAACACAGAAAATTGAGAATAATGAGTCATTTTTATGTTTGTTCAAAAATCATATCCGGACGCAACTTTCATCTAGTTCAATATATAGTTAATCTATAGCAAACTGAACAAAGCACTGCAAAGCCTTACATGGAGAGTGGTTTCCTATGGTGCGAGAAAGTCAGAGTTGTGAGATATAAACTCGTAATTGTGAGCTAAAAAGTCAGAATTACCTTGTTTTATTTTTTTTCCAGTGGCGGAAACGGGCTTCCATAGAATACCATTATTTTAAATTGTAATAATATATCACGATATTATGTTTTTTTTTTTTCTGTATTTTTGATCAAATAGGCTAAATCCAGGCTTGATGAGCATAAAAGACTTCTTTCAAAAACATTTTAAATTGTAATTTTTCCAAACTTTTTTCCTGTATAAGTAAGCATATACAAAATTAAATGTTGTATAAATAAAAAGGTTAGGAATGATATTTGTTGGGGGGGGGGTCCTAATGTCTAGAACCGGCCCTGGCCTACACTCCAGGTCAAATAAAAGCCATAATTAGGAAAATCATATGTCATTCTTCATAAATATGATTCATTTCTGTCGAGCTGTACTGTGAATAAGAATCAAATGACTGAGTTCAGCTTTGAGAAAGAAACCAACCTGTTTGTTCCTCAGTATCTTCATGTTTGATGCTGAATACTTCTGCAATCCTAATGTCTTCACTTTCCTCTTTAATAAACGCCATCTTTATAATAGTGTGCCACGTGGATGTTTTTCTGTGAGTTTGGACAAGATGAGAATAATTAACAAAGAAAATAAATGTGTTACTCATGTGCAGATGCACTTTCCTTAAAAACATAAATAAATAAGCAAAACCTTCTAAAATGTTATACAAAGCATTACAATGTTGCATTCAGTAATAAAACATTAATTTAAGAGTTCTCGTTAGAAGCATAAAGTGCCTGAACAAGTTCAAATGCTCAAAACACAAACCTTTCTTCAGACAAATCACAACAGAGCAGGAGTGTGGCACAGCCTTATGATGTCATATCTCCCCTCCAAAATAAAAGTCCCGTTCACACGCTAAAATCAGAAATGTGCAGACATATTTACATGCAAATAATAAAACATATCAACGATGTTCAGAGTTAAATTCTTGGTGAAATACATATGGATGTTGTGCTAAAAAATAACTAGAAATGAAAGAGTTTGAACTACATCTAATACGTGAGATTCTGTAAATGATTCAACACTATATATATATATATCATATACATATATGAGATTTATGATTTCTTAAAACACATTCAGAGTGAAAGAAAACAACAAATAATAAAAATAAATACATTTTAAAAAATATCAAAAGAGAAAGTAATAGTGGAAGTACATTCATATCAGAAGATAATGGAAAATTAGGAGATACAAAGATAAAGTATTAGGTTTACTTAAAACTGAATTCTACAATTCAATACAAAAATGAAATTTACTAACTGGAATGAAAAGGGCTTAATCAGTTTGTATGTAAGCTACAAAGGGCTTCCGAATGTTAGAGAATTGTGTACTCGGCCGGTGAAAAGAAAGTCTATCTTTTTTCAAGTTTCTAATGTTTTTAATGAAATATAGGGTGTCTTTAATTCACCAAGAGTGTGATGGGGTTAGGAAATTTTCCAGTTAAAGTCAGCATGAAACGGAAGTTGCGACTGTCTTTTTTTCTCTACTGTGAAGTATAGAAACGGCATCTGAAATGAGAGGGTGAGACTTGATTTCGTCCTTCGGGAATTGATTGGATCGTTGGAAGTGAGGCGTTACTAACACAATTGAGGCAGATCTGAAATGCCAGTTTGCAGTTAGTGGTGGGGGATTTCTCGCCAGTGGATTCACCGCCGACACCCAAGCATGAATAAATGTTTTATTTATTAGGGATGATGACCACGATCAAAGGCACAAAACATGCCCAAACAGTGTGCGAGAGAGAGAGTGCCTGAATGAATGACTGAGTGCGTCCTCCATCAGGTTAAGTCATATATTCATGAAATAAATTAGTGTGCGATGTCCTAAGAGTAATGTTGTTGTAATATCCTAATATCTTTTCAGTGTTTAAGGGTAACGTACTCCCTCATGACTGGTGTCAGTGCTATAAAGTGAAGCGTCAGCCTGTCGTTTATCCCAGTGTTTACCCCTCACATCACTAGCTCCGCCCCCTTGCGCCATCACTCGTGACCTGAAGAGTAGAGGAGTCGTTTTGAGGGGAGGGGAGGTTAACATATTTGATTAAAGATTACGAGGGCACATACATTTTTTAAAAATAATGAAGTGCACGGATAAATTATTTATAATAAACACTACAGTATTCTATCAAAAAATAAGAATAGTCAATTTTGATTTCATGCCGACTTTAAAGCCTTCATCGAGCTACTTTCGCAATTCAAAATTTGTCCAGAAAGACTGATTTATTATAAATTGTGCTAATATTAGCTAATTAAATTCAGATTGTGTAGTAAGCTAATAACGTTATCTTGTTACACTATCATTGACTCAAAAGTGCTTTGAGCTGATGTCAGTTTTAAATTTACAAGTAATCAGGACAATACACGGTCTAACTGTTACACTTGCTATCCTAAAAATACAATCAAGTCCAAGGATCAGTGTGGGAAATGGTAGTAAAAGGTCATTTATATTTTCAATATATTAATATTATCTATTAAATCTCATAGAGATGTGCTGTGCGCGTTGTCACATTGGACACAAATATGGCGGCGAGCATAGCGGAAGTGACGTCTTTGGAGCCCACACTGTAAAAAAATATTCCTTAAAAAAACGGAAAAAGTACTGGCAGCTCATTACCCGGACTTTGTACCGTAATTAAAAAAACAAACATTTTCTGTTAATTGACAGTTTGCCCACAATAAAAAAACAGGACTTTTTCTGTTTTAATGGTTCATCTATAGTAAAAAAAACAAAACTTTTTTTGTGTTTTAATGGTATACCTACAATAAAAAAACAGGAAATTTACTATTATTTAATATGGTATCCGTTATTAAATAGGGTATTGCACACGTACAGTATAAAAACTGCAAATATTAACTAAATCCATAAAATAACATATATACTGGCATCTCATTACCCAGACTTTGTCCTGTAATTAAAAAAACTAAACATTTCTAAAACAAAATTGTTCAATATTATACCAACAGCAAACAATTACATTTATTTGTAGTTAACTGTGTACCTACAGTGACTTTTTAAAAAACAAACAAACAAATACTCTGTGAGAAAAACAGTGTTTTTTATTAACTTATTGACCATAGGATATGCCTCAAAACAATTTCATTGTTTTAATGAAATCATTGTTTTAGATGAAAGAAAAAAAATAACATGAAACTTCATAACATCCTTAACAGTTGGGATATGAACATAAACTTGAAAATTACCAATTTCATGGGTCAAGTGAAAACAATACAGTTCAGGAATAGAGTGCAGATCAACATGAGGTTTCTAAAGTACACAATTCTTGTACATTTTAGACATAGAACTAAGACATAACATATAACGGAGGGTTATGTTGAGTAAAGCCATGTTTAAATACTTGGTTAAATTGAAAATACACAAAAAGGTACCTTTAAAAAAAAAAAGCATTCAGAGAGAATGGCAACTGTCATGTTGACGTAGAAAGGTCAGGGTCCTGCTCATGGGTGTGTTGTCTGTCTAATGTGTAATCTTGAAGGTATATTGGTCATAAGAAAACAGAATACCGTCAATGCAGAATCCACCCACCGAAGCCAGAGGGATCATTCTCAAAACCCATCGGATCACTATTGCATCAGAGCACCAGTGCTGTAATGAAACACTATGGGATGTCTCTCTACAAAAGTCATGTTGTATTGATTCAGTCCTCTCCAGATGCTACTTCTTTGGCTGTAAGACAAAAACAATATATTAAATGGCTGTAATTAATGAAAGAAGAAATTTTACAGATTGCAGATTATATGAAATCACTTAAAATAAAAGTTTAAGTTTAAGAAAAGTTATTCAAGTTTAAATTTATTGTTATGAAAATGTACATTAATATTATATTTTTCTTTTAATAAAAAATATAATTCTTTTAATAAATTCAGCAAAAACATACTAGAAAGTCAGAGCCTCAAGTCTAACCAAGTTGTGTGTAATAAAGTTTTCTGGGAGACTTTCAGATGCTGTGTTTCAATAGTGATTCCTAAAGGACATTTAGTTAAAGGAACACTCCTCTTTTTTTGGAAATAGGCTCATTCTATTGCAAAATATTAAAGTAAACAAGTTCTGCTGGCAGAACAGTGACATTTAGCAGCCAGGATATACATGTTTTATGCACACTCTTGTCATAAATTAATCAATTACTGTTCTGACATAATTTATATTATAAAAGATAGATTTATATTGTGGAAAGACAGATGGGGAGAAAGATGAAGAGAGAGAGAAAGTGTGAAAATCAAAAGGGAGTGTGTAATGACCTTTAAATCTTCCAAGGATTCTGAAAGTCACTCAGGTCTGACAGGAATCGAAGCAGTTTTGGTGGAATGCTGTATTGTTTTGTGCCCTTCTTTCTGCTTTAGACCCATGTTCTGGATTTATACCCAACAGGCTCCTGTGTCAAAGACAAAAAAAAAAAAAAAAAAACTTATAATGCCACTTTGCATTGCAAAATTAAGTATACTTTAAACTGGACAAGGAACATTTGTCAAAATATACCTTTGGAAAAACTCCAGAGTCAGGGCTGCTCCCTTGGGGTACATGATGTTCAGCACATAGAAAAGGCTGAACATGTAGCTAACAGCAACCAGAGGACAGCTAATGTTTTGATTTACGATGACTTCGTCCACCGATACTTTGTATCTTCCTTCATCTGCAAAACATGTAAACAATGACAGTATTCCTTAATAAAAGAAACAAATTTGCAACATTTCACAATACGGTTTAAGAATAAACATGCATATTCTTACCCACAACAATGATACATGAGGTGCTTGGCAGATCTGCTACGGCATCCTGTGAGAGGTGAAGACAAAATGGGCAGAGGGTAAATACACTTAAAATCAAAAATTGCTAGGTGCAGTGAATATCAGAATTCTAGAAGACGCTATATCCTGCTGCATAGATTTATTTGTTTGGTCTGAATCAGAACATAATAAATTAGTGAAATTTTGCTTTGCAGTGAAATTTCCCTGTAAAGCATAAGACTCTTTACCGACAGTGGTAACATCACCGCATCTCTACTTTCCCCACCTAGTAAACGAAAACAAATTAGGGCATTTATGCTGTGTGCTTACTTCATTGTTTATTAGCAGCAGCTTTGGCTCCTCTCCAAGGTAACGTTACTCCATAAGACCCCAGTGTTGGGCTCGTTACTCAAAGAATGTAATATATTACTCATTACTAGTTACTCCTTTCAAAAGTAATAGTGTTACTTTACTTATTACTTTCTGGCAACAGTAATTAGTTACACTACTAGTTACATTACTTTTTCTTAATGCACCACAGAAGTTGTAACTGTGTATCTTCGACATAAAATTTGTCTAGAATATTACTAAAAACATATTTCTGCCTCATCATTTGACCAAAATCCACATTGGATCGCAGTCAGAAGTTATTACAAACACTCAATAGTGATTGATAGTGATGTTCAAGTAGAAGTGTTGTATTAATCTCATTAATTGTCATGTCTACCTTGAAGCTAATTGTAATTTCTCTGTTTCCCATATACAATTATGTATTTTATCAAATCACATAAGTTTGTAAGAAGCTGTTTAATTTTCCAAAAATATTTTTTAATTATAGTAATATAATGTAGCACTTGCTGATCAGAGCGATGTGGGTGGGATGTAATGCCAGAGTAAAGTAAAGCCACAACTTGCACAAGTGTTCAGATCATCCTTTTTCTTGACAAAATCAATATAATGCAATATTTCTATCTGCTAAATGTAAGCTTTTCCATATTCCAAGCTCGCCTGCTGCACTGGGGACATCACATGCATGTGTGAGTCGTGAACATTATGAAAATAAATCTAGGAATTATTTGATTGTTGGATTTTAAATCAGCGGGTCGAGGCATCAAAAGTAACTAAGATGTTTTATGGATGGTAACTGTAATATTATTACTGAAATCTTATTAGAATATAGTTACACTACTAGTTACTGCAAAAAGTAATATTATTACAGTAACTAAGTTACAGTAACTAGTTACTGCCCAACACTGTAAGACCCTGGAGGAGTTTTAATGGGTTTGTAGTCACTCCTGTGAGCACAACTTTAAGCTAAACTGCTTAAATAAATAGTTTTTTACAGCCTCGTTTTGTCTCCTTCCCTAACAGCGTTATGTTACACGGCCACACACACAAATGACAGACCTGCTTACAGCTGTTTAGCGTCATGACGAATGTGAACGTTGGATTAGTGTTGTTCCTCAGTCAAAATGACAAAATTCAGTATGCAAACAAGAACACAAACGACAAATTATATTTAAAAAGAGCCTTTACACGCCTCAAACGACACCATTAACACAGCCGTCTCTAAACTAACGTCACTAGACCATAGTTACGAACATAAATGGTTATCGTATACATATCTATGGTGCAGTACATAACAGGGGTGCAGATACAGTAAAATTCAGCAATACACTTTAACCCCTTAACTGCCCCCCCCCCCCCCCCCTTTTTGAAAATTCACGAGAAAGTGCAGTATCCAAACTTAAATTATTATAATTCATGAACGCTTTTGAATACAGACCTAAGGTTGGTCTCTTTTTAAAGAAGACAATTAGCAGATTATTACAGAAGTGAAATCATTTAATAAAATTAAAGTATTAAAAAGTTATAGAAGTTTAAATTTACTGTAAAGAAAATGTATTATACAATTTTTATTGTATTTTATATAAAATAAATAGTTAAAAAAATAGTTAAAAATCCATAATTGCTATAAAATTAAAGCCATATGTCTACATACGTTGTGTTCCAAATTTGAAGTTGATATAAAAAAAATTGAGGTTCATATGCAATTTTGTTTAGGCGTTATACCACAAACAGCCACCGGGTGCCATTGAAACTCCATTGAATTATTTTCTTATGCATTTCTGTCACAAATCTATAAATTTCTCTCTCAATATTACATCTATAACAAAATAACCACCAAATATGGAATCTTGAGACTCAGACCTTTCCAACGATATGTATTTTGTCAAGATTATAAAAAGTTTTGATTCTAAAAGACCGTAATACATTTTGTAATATGACACCGCCGCTAAGGGGGAGGAGACTGCCAAAACATTTTGAAGTACCATTTCTATGGTAACGCAATGTTCGATTTCAAAATGGTTTTCACAGGATGAATTTTGAGATTTTAAGCTTTCAAATGGTATATAACTTATGATGATTGCTAAAACATGTGATGGGAAAAAGGCAAGGATATAAAGACTTTTTGTGCCTTATACTGGCTATAAGGGTAAGTTTGATGATTTTCAACCCGTTTTGTATTATTTCAAAGTCTCTAATATCTGTAAATTAACAATATTTACACTTTCTCTGAGTTATGATATGCGATGAGATATGATATGAGTTATGAGTTAGTATATGTCCTCTTTAATTTGTAAGCAACACTTCACAGGATGATGAAAAATGAAATGAGTTTTGACAAAATGACAAAAAAAATATGTTTTTCATCAGTTTTGCTGAAATAAACGGTATCTCGGAGAAAGAATAAACATTGCTCTTTTACACATATTACCAACATTGTAACAATACAAAATGGATTGAAAATGGTTGAACTCCTTCTTTAGTAATGTTGAAGAATAGAGTTTAACTGAACACATGCTAGAGACTTTAATACGATTTTAATAAGATTTAAACATGTTAACTGCTGTAATTATTATTTGCTCTGTTCTGATTTTGTGTTGCTGTAACTCTTGTATTATTGTAACTCAGTTTTTGTCACAAAGATAGTCTTAGATGCTGACAGCACTGAACACATGACTTGTATTATCTTTGAGCTGCTGTCAAATGGACATTTCTTTCTTCTCCAGTGAGTCTCAGTCACCTCTGGCTGATTAAAGGATGTTTTTAATTGTAATCTTGAAAACATGCACTGAAAAAAATGATTCGTTGGCTGAACAACCACTACTTATAAAAGTAAATATATTAAACACAAGAAACGTAGTATTCATAACTTTTCAATGTCTACTTAACATATATAGTGCATGTAACGCAAAAATATAAGTTACAAGGTGAACTTAAATGTATGCATAAATAAAATGAAAAAACATAAGTCAGATCAACTAATATTACAATAATGTTAAAATTAAGTAAATCTAACATAAAACTTTAAGTATTTGACTGTGAGCCACGTGACATGCAAATGCTGTTTCCAGCCAAGGAGCCATTTTGTGAAGCACATGTGAAGACGGTGAGAAGTGGTAAGTTTAACTTTTTGTAAACTAAATATAATATTAGATTTTGGCGTTTTACCATCAATGAACACTTGTTTTTTGTGTGCGTGCGTGTGCGTGTTAGTGGGTGAAGATATTTTCTGAAACGCAACGTGATGTAGACGCTGAAAAGAGGTAAGCTTTACTTTGTCTTTTTAGGCCTACTCGTTTATTGCGTTTGTGGTCAAAAAAAGGAACTTTTAAACTGAATTTCTGAATCGCTAATAATGCTTCAGTTATTAGAAACGTGTTATGAATACTTATGTAAATGTAGAGTTTGTTACTTTTGAGGTTTGGTTTATATTATATTCTACAATATATTGGCTGCATGTCCGTATGCATGATCATTAAGTAATGCAATCTCGATTCAGACACACAGGCAAAATTATTCCTAGATGACAATGAGTCTAATAAACCTTCGAAATTATGATCATACAGTAAATTTACACCTGCGTTCCCTCTGCCACTGATCTGGAGAGAGCGCCATAAACTGACAAGGTAGATAGATCTCCAGGACCAGGATTGAAAATCATTGTTTTAAAGTGTTTGATTTTAACATTGTGTTGTTTCTGTTATATTTAATTTTAATTATGTGAGGCAATATTTAAAGTGGGAGAAAGTGCCAGATTTGACCTCAAAAGTAATGTATAAAAAAAATGAAACGCTAGCATTATCAGTTGTTTTATGCTGTCTAATACTGTTGTTTTTCTCTCCATCCATCTTTCCATACATCCAGCTGTGCAACAAGTTATGGTGCAAGAACTTAGAACAGAAAAATTGGAGGTAACAATTTAATAATTTTGTTTATTTACTAATTACTTTCAGCAGTTTCACTGTCATTAAAGATGAGTTGGTCAAATAATGCCTTAATTCCCAAACTCTATGGAATCACTGTATAGTTGTGATTTTGTGTGTATGGTGTTTCTGTGGCTCAGTGGTAGAGCATTGCGTTAGCAGCACAAAAGGTCGTGGATTCAATTCCCAGGGAACACACATACTGATAAAAAAAATGTATAGCTTGAATAAGTAAGTCGCTTTGGATAGAAGCATCTGCTAAATGCATAAATGTAAAATGCATCATAACAAGCCGCATTTTGTTTTACTTTTCAGACCAGCCCAGTAGAACAATGTAGAGAAGTTGTAATTCGATGCTTAATTCTCCCTCTCTGAAAATCCTGAGAATCTCATCAAGCATTATCAGGTAAGCTGAGCATCTGAAATCGATCAACAACCAAGTTACACTCCAAACCTAAATAAACAACTTATATAATGACAGTTAATTAAATTAAACCAAAATAGATAGAAATAAAATTAATGGCTGTAAGACACTTTATTTTAAAATATAAATGTCAATTTCAAAATATTGTCTAATTTTACGTTATTTCATTGCAATGTATTTTTTGCACTGAGAAACAATCTGAAAAATACCAAGTGGTGTTGTAAGTAAATACACATTTGCTACTTTTTTTTCCGGATACTCATGGGAACAAGGAGGAACTGGAACAGCTCACACTGAAGATCATCACGAAAGGTGGCTCAACAGATGATCCTTTACAGACTGGGATGGTGCTGGAAGGCATAGAGGTGATGACAAGATTGGCAGGTGTTGCGAAGGCTTGTGTTTTTCTGCTTGCCCTAATTTATGCAATTAATCTGAGTTACCTCAAAGAGCTCAGATACTCGTTTGAATTTTTTCAGAAGGTTCTACTGGAACTAGACAGTGGCAAACTTTCTCCAAAAGTTTACTCTCTGAAGAACAGGCTTCTTTGTTAAAATGAAAGATATCGATTGTGTTCTGTATGGAAGCATATAGGTAGCATAATTCATCTTGAAATGTAATATGCAAAATGGCAATGTTTTTCTATATTTAAATTGACATTTTCTCATACATGTGCAATGTTTGTGCAAAATGAAAATTTTATTATATAATTTACATTTGCCATTTCCTACACTAGTTTTAATACACAAATTAAAAACATATTTTAACGCTTTATAAATTGCAAAATGAAAATGAAAATATATTACCCAAATTGATCAGATATGTTTAGCATGTCCAAGCAAAAACTGTTGCAAAATTATTATTTCAATGCTGTTTTTCTAAATGCATTTAGACTCACGGCTAGGACACTTGGTATTGCCTTTTCATCATAATACGACGTGATAATTGTAACAAAATGCAGTGAGAATTTCAGAATGCATTCCGAGCCAAAGGTGCAGCAAAATGGTGATTTAAATGTCTTTTATTTTTCTTAAATGCTTTGAGACTTACACTTAAGATGTTTCAATTGCATTTTCATCAAATATCCCACGATAATGTAGTTTAAGTCAATGTGGATTTGAAAATGCATTCCGAGACGATCACACCCCCGACCTGTCAATCATTACATCAAGGCAGTGCTCGGCAACAGGACGCACTACATGTCAATCTTCACCATTAACCAAATGCTTTTCACCTGCCTCAAGATCTCTCACTTTTTACACTCCAATTGATGCACGAGATCAAACAGACAGTACAATTCTACAGTTATTTACCTAGTTTTCACTTTACCTTACATTTTATTCTTCACTTTTAATCCATAATAGATTGCGCGTCCTGAGGCACCTAAGCGGCTTTATCGCCTGCCTCAACATCTCACTGTTTGCACGCTGATTGATGCACATAAGCAAATAGTGCAATTCTACACTTATTCACCACCTTACTTTATAATTTATTCTGCTCTTTTAATTCGTAATATAGTGTTCCGTGGCACCTAAACGTCATGTGCCTGCCAAGATCTCTCACCGTTTACAGCCACCGGACACCGCGATTGATGCCTGTGATTTTTAATCTCACCTTGGTTGTGGCTGTTCTGTGACAGCTGCGCCTACATATGACTGGTGAAGTGTCATCTGGGGCAGGTAGAGTAGTAGCAGTAGCAGCGTTTTCTGTATGGTCACGTGCATCAATTGGAGTGTAAACAGTGAGAGATCTTGAGGCGTGCATGACGCTTCGGTGCAACAGGATGCGCGCTCCATTATTATGGGTTAGAAGAGAGGAAATATGAGGCAACACCGTGTCTACACCAAACACGACAAAAGATAGTAGGCTATTGAACCCATTATAATCGGTGATGCTGTCTACAACTGTCGCGTCCGGTGTAGACATCATGCTGTTAGGGCTGGGCGATATATCTCATGCGATATGCATGCACATCTCGTCAGTAAAGCCGGTTCCTTGATTAGCGGCAAATCTCCATCACCTGTTTTCAAATGGAGCGGCATTTAATACACTGAGCCGTAGATCACTGACAAGCTACGCAATATCGCTTTCATTGTCGCAGAAGATGTAAACAGTGAGAGATCTTGAGGCAGGTGAAAAGCATTTGGTTAATGGTGAAGATTGACCTGTAGTGCGTCCTGTTGCTGAGCACTGCCTTGATGTAATGATTGACAGGTCGGGGGCATGATCGCTTCAGAATGCATTTTCAAATGCACATTGACTTAAATTACATTATCGCAGGGTATTTAAAGAAAATGCAATTGAAACGTCTTAATTGTAATTGTCAGTGCATTTAAGAAAAATAAAAGACATTTAAATCACCATTTTGCTGCACCTTTGGCTCGGAATGCATTCTGAAATTCTCACTGCATTTTTTTTACAATTATCACGTGGTATTATGATGAAAAGGCAATACCTAGTGTCCTAGCCCTGAGTCTAAATGCATTTAGAAAAACAGCATTGAAATGATAATTTTGCAACAGTTTTTGCTTGGACATGCTAAACATATCTGATCAATTTGGGTAATACATTTTCATTTTCATTTTGCAATTTATAAAGCCTTAAAATGTATTTTAATTTGCATTTTAAAACTAGTGTAGGAAATGGCAAATGTAAATTTTTCATTCTCACTTTGCACATGCATGAGAAAATGCTAATTTAAATACAGAAAAACATTGACATTTTGCATATTACATTTAAAAATGAATTATGCTACCCATGTGCTTCCATAGTTCTGACCATTATGACTTGAAATATGTTTGTCACAAGACATGTTTAGCCATACGCATCTGGCTCTAGTACAATGTTAGTCTGCAAACGTTTGATCACAGTATTGTTTTATTCTTAGTATGTTTGTTGCGTGTTCCAAAAGTAAATGTTACTGTGCGTTCACACCGCAGGCGGCGAGAGCGTCAAAGTGGCCGGAAGTCATTAATTTTCAATGTGAGCCGGCGGCGAGCTCCGGCGAGAGCGTCGCGGCGCGTTTTGGACGGTGAGAGCGTCGAGGAGAGTTGAAATCAAGTCAACTTTATGGTAATGAGCTATGACGCGGTTCGGCGGCAACCAATCGTAATGTAGAAGTCCTCCGCTTGAAAGGATTCTAGAGAACGCAGTCTTGTAAACTTTGGTTCCGACCACATTAGTTCCCAAGCATTTTAGCGCTAGAACGCTTTGTTTTTTTTCAGCGAGAATGCTATTAATTTCCTCAAAACAACATAGTTGACCAATTACATTAAGGCTACACTTCAACCAGGACAGTTTGGAATGTAGGCTGCGCACAAATTAACGTTAATGTTAATTAAAGACCAAGGCTAGTAAACGTCTCCTATAAACTGCATGTTGAAATTAGACTAGCACTTAACCAACAAAAAACACACCACACAAATGGCATTTATTGGTTTATTTAGTTAGCAAACATGTAACTATAATTGTTGTAACTATAAAGCTCTTTCCATTGATCAATTTCTTACTTTCACAATTAAAATATTTAATGAGGTTAACTTATACCCTACTTGTGGTCAGTCTGCACAAGATCAACATGCTTGTTTCCTTTTCGGCTCCTTTAAATACAAGACCAAGCGTTCGTCAACGAATCTTTCTACAGCGTCGTTGGCAGGAAGGCCAGAGCGATTTTTGACGCTCTCGCCGGCGGCGGTGTGAACACACAGTTAGAAAAATGTGAATATAAAGGGTGGAAAAAAAAAAAGAGAGTGACCTATTGTAAACTTTTGTGAAGATTACAATCTCTGTCTTACAAACAAAACAAAAAGAAAGAAAATGCTTTTTCTAGTTTTATTAGGAATTTTGTTCCAAAAGTAAATGTTGGAAAAATGTAAATCCTTTTAAGAAGTGTTGCAAAGGGTGAAAAATCAAGGAAGTGACCTGTTGGAAGTGAACTTCCATTTGTCGATTTGTCACATTTTGTTGTACATTCACGATGTGTGGTTTCAGGCTTCAACTTTGCTTTGCAGCCTGTCAAAAAATAAACTGAAATGCTTTATTTTGTGTGATTTGCGTGTTTAATTTATATAAGATATTGAAATGTACTGGAGCAGTGCAGTAAGCAGACCAAAAGCTGAAGATCTAAAATAAGTTAAAATATAAAGTTCAACTCAATTAATTTTTTTAATTAAATGAGCTTAAATGTTAAGTAAACACAACTTGCAATTACTTAGTAGATTCTATCGTGTTACATATTTTTTTAAGTAAAGAATGTTGATTCGACTCAATTAATTATATATTTTCATATAAATGAGCTTAAATATTAAGTTAACACAACTTAAAATTACTTAGTAGATTCTATCATGTTGCATGTTTTGAGTAAAGAATGTTGAGTGAACTCAAATTTTTAAGTTCATATAACAAAGATTACCTTGTTTATTTTAAGTAAAATTGTTCCAAGTTGGGTTTACTTAAAAAGTGTGATGCAAAAATGGTGCATATATATTTTAAGTAAATCCAACACATCATTTTTACCAGTGTACATTTTCTGTAAACCTACTTTGAAATGATAAGTATTGTGAAAGGTGCTTATGTTTTACTGCAACAGCCATAGTTAAACCATGTTATTGTAGTAAAACTATGGTTGATTTTGCTTTTACTCTGGTTTTACTGCAAATGTTGTGGTTAAATTCTGAAAGAGTACAAATAATCTTCTCATTTGTAAGTCATCACACTCTCGGTGGATTAAAGACACCCTATATTTCATTAATAACATTAGAAACTTGAAAAAAAAAATCTTTCTTTTCACCGGCCGAGTACACAATTCTCTAACATTCGATTCGTCTGATTAAGCCCTTTTCATTCCAGCTAGTGAACTTCATTTTTGTATTGATTTGTAGAAATCAGTTTTAAGTGCATCTAATACTTTCTCTCTGTCTCAGTATCTCCTAATTATCCATTATCTTCTGATGAGAATGTGCTTAACTTCTTCCACTATTACTTTCTCTTTTGTTATTTTTTAAAACGTAAGCATTTATTTATTTTTATTATTTGTTGTTTTCTTTCACCCTGAATGTATTTTAAGAAATCATAAATCCTATCTATATAAATAAATAAATAAATTGTTGAATCATTTACAGAATCTCACGTATTAGATGTAGTTCAAACTCTTTCATTTCTAGTTATTTTTTAGCACAACATCCATATGTATTTCACCAAGAATTTAACTCTGAACATCGTTGATATGTTTTATTATTTGCATGTAAATATGTCTGCACATTTCTGATTTCAGCGTGTGAACGAGACTTTTATTTTGGAGGGGAGATATGACATCATAAGGCTGCGCCACACTCCTGCTCTGTTGTGATTTGTCTGAAGAAAGGTTTGTGTTTTGAGCATTTGAACTGTTCAGCACTTTATGCTTCTAACGAGAACTCTTAAATTAATGTTTTATTACTGAAAGCAATTGTAATGCTTTGTATAACATTTTAGAAGGTTTTATTTATTTATGTTTTTAAGGAAAGTGCATCTGCACATGAGTAACATTTATTTTCATTGTTAATTATTCTCATCTTGTTCAAACTCACAGAAAAACATCCACGTGACACACTATTATAAAGATGGCGTTTATTAAAGAGGAAAGTGAAGACATTAGGATTGCAGAAGTATTCAGCATCAAACATGAAGATACTGAGGAACAAACAGGTTGGTTTCTTTCTCAAAGCTGAACTCAGTCATTTGATTCTTATTCACAGTACAGCTCTACAGAAATGAATCATATTTATGAAGAACGTCATATGATTTTCCTAATTATGGCTTTTATTTGACCTGGAGTGTAGGCCAGGGCCGGTTCTAGACATTAGGAGCCCCCCCCCCAAACAAATATGATTCCTAACCTTTTTATTTATACAACATTCAATTTTGTATATTTTTACTTCTACAGGAAAAAAGCTTGGAAAAATTACTATTTAAAAAATGCTTTTGAAAGAAGCCTCATCAGGCCTGGATTTAGCCTATTTGATCAAAAATACAGAAAAAAAAACATAATATTGTGACATATTATTACAATTTAAAATAATGGTATTCTGTGAATATTTCTGTAATGCAAAACTGAATTTTCATCAGCCATTACTCCAGTCTTCAGTGTCACATGATCCTACATAAATCATTATAATATGCTGATTTATTATCAACGTTACAAACAGTGCTTAATGATTATTATTATTAGTAGTAGTATTGTTATTAGTATTATTTGATCAAATAAATGATGAGCATAAGAAATTTCTTTCAAAAACATTAAAAATTGTAATGGGTCCAAACTTTTGACTGGCACTGTATGTACATATTAATCAAACTTTATCTAAGGTAATCTCTTTGTTGTTCGATGAAAATGTTGTTGTTGTTGTTATCATTTTGCTGTTTTATTTAATGTAATCAAGTTTCAGAATACCACTTCAGTAAGTGCTTTTATCATGTTTCCTAGCTGGGTATGGGCAGGATTTCTCCTCCCATTTAATCAATATTGACTACAGATATTGTCATAATATTAATTACAATAATATGATATTATGTATTGCATTGTTACCTTAAATATGACATATATTTACACAAATCAAGTGTAACCGAAAGACACAATCACTACACAGCAAATTTGAAAGTGTTAAATTAAATAAAAATGAACACTTTTTAAGGGTTTATATAGGTCCACACTAAATAGTTAAACTAACACTTGAAATAGTGTTACTTTTTTAACACTTCATAGAGTTAAAACAACACTGTAAGTGTTCACCATTAACACTAATTTGGTGTAAAAAAGGAGGGAAACACTAATAGTGTTAAAACTACACTAGGTGTGTCAATAACTTAACACCAAGGGAGTTATTTTCAGACTTAATATGGTGTTCATATTAACCCTGATTTGTCATTAAATGTGATCTGCGTTCAGTTCAACTACAAATGCATGTGTATATTCAATAACAGCAACACGTTGTATCAGTTTGAACCTTTATTTTCAAAAACTTAAAAAGAACACTTAAAACAAAGATACAAATTCACCATCATATCACACGTTAAGTCTGCAGGTCAAAAGACCTGTAAAACTTCAAAATGCTGGCTGTTAGAAGTGCTCAACTTAAAATATCTTTAATTAAATATATTTTAATCTTGTAATTAAAATACATGATGCTCTGAAAAATGTTTTGTCAAAAGTTTGTCAATGCTTTGCATGCAATTCCTTTACTCTTGGCAACTCACTGGTATGACCAACATCAATGTTGTAGACTAGTGGAGCAGGAAGATAAAGACATTGAAAAGGACCTACTCAACAGGTTGATAATATAGTGGACTTAGAGTTCAATAGTACTCAAGGTGCTGGTTCCTTCAGAAGGGATGAGAAGCTTGTCTGACCACATAAGGTGATCCTGCCCTTGATCCTTCTCAATAGCAGTAGGTATGGCAGGTCCTCCCTCTGACTGAGATGGGTTTCAATACTGGTGCAGGTGCGGGACTGTAAACCACAAAAACAAACATTTGTTTAAAGAAAAAAGAGTGGGAAATGTTAATGAATGTATAAACTAGTAACTTTTGATGATGAAATGTACTTTAAAGGGTTAGTTCACCCAAAATGAATATTCTGACATCATTCACTCACCCTCATTGTGTTCCACACTCGTAAGTCTTTTGCTCATCTTTGAAACAAAATTGAATATACTTTAGTGAAAACAGAGATTTATGCCCACCCATTGAGTCCACACAGCTACCACTTTGATGCTTCAAAAAGTTCATAAAGAGAGTGTAAAATTAATCTATAGGAATTGAGAAGTTTTGTCCAAATTTTCTGACGAGACATGGTTACCTTATTGAAATTAGGCTTCTATTCACAAACAGTGATCAGCAAACAAACCGTTCCTGTGAATGCTCAAACAACACTGCTAACAGAGAATGAACCCCACAGGTTCTCATGCTTGAGCTTCCATTTAAGTTAGCTTTCCTTGTAAAACTAACATTAGCTTTATTTTTATTTTTTTTCTATTCCATCTACTTATTTCTTTAAAAAAAACACCAGGTTTCTTTTTTCTATATTCTATCTACTCGTTTTCTTTAAAAAATAAACTTTTTATGTGTACTGCGTTAGGCTAAACAAGACTTAAAAATGTCTCCACGATCTGCTTTTGAAGAAATAGTGTAGAGTGCACATTCTATCAGCTGCAGTTCTGGCGCCGCCGTATCAATATACTGTACAACGCCACATAAATTCACATCAGTGTTAACTCAGCGGTAGAGTTACTCTCTCGTGCTTTGCAACGATTGTATCGTTAAAAAGCGCTATACAAATAAACTTGAATTGAATATGTAAGTCACTGTTGACTAGCAACTGTTTGGTTTTCCACCTTCTTCAAAATAGCATTTATGTTTAGCAGAAGGAAACTCATTCAGGTTTAAAACAAAGTAAATGAAGGTATAAATATAAAACACTTGCCTATTTTAATTTTCGGGTGAATTATTGCTTTTAATGTTAATAAAACACCAAACACAAAGAGAAAAATCACTCACTACTCTTGACTGAAAAACTTTAATACAGTTGCTTTAATAGGAATCAATCTATATAGTGTTTTATTTTTAAATTTGTTCATTCAGTTTCTTGAATGCTCCTGCTAAATACACCTACTGTACCTGAAAATAAAACACTGTTTATTTTATTTGTATGTTATGTCTATTTGTAATGTTTATCTTTGCTCTCATTTTTTAATAACAAAGAAAACATAATGACAAAGATTTTTATCTTCACCCACTTTGGCCTAAATATCCGCCATACTTTTTTATATTTTGTTACCTTAAAAGGCTTTGTCTTTATAATAAGGAAATTAGTTTGTCTGTAATGCTCAAACAACTTGCAAAAGAGAAAAACCAACATGACAAAGAATCGTGATAAAATTGTGAATCGTGATATTTCTAAATAATTTTTTTTTATATTTTTGCCATATCGCCCCACCCCTAGACACCCCCCCCCCCAGTCCACGATTGTGCCCTCGTTACGCCATTTTGCCCCTGCCCCTCCGGAGGTCTGTGCACGCCACTGATCTCTGGTATTTTCATAATAATTAAGTATATTTATAATCCATTTCTAATCGATGCATTAGTAGCCTATAGAACGTATTTTCTGCCTCATTCTGTGACAAGAATCTACAGAGGGGGACCAAACCCATACAAACACCCCACACCCATCCACGATTGTGCCCCTCCGGGGGTCTGTGCATGCCACTGATGTTATATAACTGTTTAGTTGATCAAACATATTTAATAGTTCTCCCTATAGAAACATGGGATTTGTGCCTATAATGTTTTAAAAATCATAATTTAAAGATCAATGTACCTCATTCATTGAATGAAGAAGTTTCAGAGGTGTATATATAAAATGTACTAGATGTATTAATAAAACTGCATCAAAATGATCAAAATGTTGTATAACAATTGTCTACTTTCTGCTGCTACATCAGGATTCATGTTTATGTCTTTTCACATTTCTTTTTTTATGAGTTAATGAAAATAAACCATTTTATTTCAGAGTTGATTGAAGAAAATGAGGAGAATATAGAGTTGAGTGAAGTTGAGAGAAAAAAATACTTCAGAACTGGAGAAAAACCTTTGAGTTGCTCTCAAACTCAGAAAGATTTAGTCAAGAAATCTTTCACCTGCACTCAGTGTGGAAAGAGACTGACAAACAAACATAATCTTGATCTTCACATGAGAGTTCATACTGGAGAGAAATCGTTCAAGTGTTCTCACTGTGACAAGAGATTCAGTCAGTCAACAACTCTGAAAAGACATGAGAGGATCCACACTGGAGAGAAACCTTACAAGTGTTCACACTGTGACAAGAGATTCAGTCAGTCATCAACTCTGAAAACACATGAGAGGATTCACACCGGAGAGAAACCACACACATGTGATCAGTGCGGGAAGAGTTTCACATTAAAAGGACACCTTACAGCACACATGAGAGTTCATACTGGAGAGAAACCGTTCACTTGTGATCAGTGCAGGAAGAGTTTCACACAATCAGCAACCCTTAAGATACACATGAACTTGCACTCTAGAGAGAAACTGTACTCATGTGATCAATGCGGGAAAACATTTTTGAGAGCTTCATACCTGAAGCAGCACCTGAGAGTTCATACAAAGGAGAAGCCACATTCATGTCATTTGTGTGGAAAGAGTTTTTCACGTCTAGATCATTTAAAAGAACATCAGAAAATACACACTGCTGTGAGAGAGTACATGTGCTTTGAGTGTGAGAAGACTTTTACTACAGCGGACTGTTTAAAACGTCATGAGAGGATCCACACTGGAGAGAAACCTTACAAGTGTTCACACTGTGACAAGAGATTCAGTCAGTCAACAACTCTGAAAACACATGAGAGGATTCACACTGGAGAGAAACCGTATCACTGCACTGCATGTGGGAAGCGTTTCAATCAATATTCTGCTCTACACAGTCATACACAAAGATATCACAGAAAGTAGATCATCTTCAGATCTTTCAGGTCTGATGCTGCGTCCTCACCAAATGTGACACAAAAATGCATCAAGCAATAAAATATAATCTGGATAAATCTGCTCTAACCAGTCATTACGAAGAAACATTATCTAAAGTTTTCACAGTGAATAAAGTTAATCTTCATCTTCAAAACCAGCAGATTGAACTGTGAGATTCAGATCAACTCAAAGATGGAGTTCCTCCCCAAAGAACGATGTCAAAATGTTTGTCTTGTATGCCATTTGGCTTCATGATATAAATGATATCATTGTGCTTTCTTATGAGTTTCATATTATGTTCAATTGTCTTATAATGCATATGTGTCACTTGTAGTTTGTTACTCTTTCAAGAAGGAAAGCAGAAGTTTTTACAAACTGTTCTTGTTCAGGAAGATGAAGAAGAGACTGTAACACTTTTAAGAGAGACTGAGATTTATTTTGAATTTTGTTCTTCACTGTGTAAGGCCTCTGCAGAACAGACCCACCAAAAAGCTGCAGAATAAACACATTCCCAAAACAGGATCTAAAGTTCCCTTTCAGTTGGTCACTCCGAGTCGCGTCGGATGACCGACAAAATTGGGATCTCGCCAGAGAGACCAATCCACTTCGAGTGTAACTAAACGAGCCAATGGACATTGGCATGTGATCATTGCATCCAGCTGCCGCTGATCACAGTGTGAGTATAAGAGGCAGCAGGTGCACCGCATTAATTCATCCTTTTGCTTCGGAGCCGAGCGGTAGTGGTTGAAGCTACTGCTCTCCCTTTCCACAAGAGAGTGTTCTGCGAGACAAGTGCGGGCATTACGGTGCAGTAGCGGTGGTCACGTCGTGCGGGAGAGAAAGATCATCTTCCTGCTGACAGCCACACTAGGAGTGTGCGGTGGCCAGCTCCCCTGCGTGCTTCAGCACTAAAAGAGCATTTCTCTAAATTAGCTTTTTTCTTTAAAAGATCAACATGTGTGATCGCGTCTTTTTAAAGATGTCTTGTCACCCGTGCGTTTCTGGGTGTGGTCGTTTCCTGGTGTCTCAGGACAGTCACAATCGCTGCCTCACGTGTCTGGGCATTCAGCACGCTGAGGAAGCTTTTGTGGATGGTTCATGTTCTTCTTGTGGGGACTTGACCCTCTCGGAGATGCGTAATAGACTCTGTTATGTCAAACATGGCGGAGTCCCTCTGCCTCTGCCGTGATCCAGTGTTCGTCCTGGCAACCGGGGTGGCGCTGCATCCGGTGGAGTCAGAGGTGATTTGAGGATCACTGAGGGCTTCCCCAAGTGGAGCTCCTCACCCCTCAAGCACTCCGCAGCCGGTGCAGCTGCCGAAGGAGCACGCTGGGCCCTCTGCTGGACAGGGTACACCACGCGTTTCCTTCGGTGCCCCCCTCTGACGACCAGATGTCAATCACTGCATCGGAGGGCGATATCTCTCTCTCCGGGGATGACGACTCGGCTGCGTTTCCCACTTCGGGTGTGGTAGCGTTGTCCGAGCCAGACCCAGAGATGACGGCTATGCTTTCCCGGGCCACCGAGAATGTCGGGCTCGTGTGGAATCCTCCACCGCGTCCCGATCCTTCAAGGCTGGACGAGTGGTTTCCTGGTGGGGGTCGCGCTGGTTCTCAGTGCCCCCCTCTGGTGCCATTCTTCCCGGAAGTGCATGAGGAGCTCACAAGATCGTGGAAGGCACCTTTCACTGCCCGAAACAAATCTGTAGCTCCTCCCACCTCTCCACCAATGGTGGAGCCGCTTTGGTGTATGCGGGCATCCCCTCGGTGGAGCAGTCTGTGGCCATGCAACTGTGTCCAACAGCCGCTACCGCCCTGCGTGGTGACCCGTGTCTCCCCTCATGGGCCTGTAGGTATTTGTCAGGTCTAACTGGCAGTGCTTATAGAGCCTGTGGGGAGGCGGCTTCTGCCCTCTGCAGGTCCACCAGGTCAAAGCCCTGAGATACCTGCAAGAGGGTGGTCACGACCTGGCGGTTCTACATGAGCTGCATGTTGCGACGGAACTCACGCTTCGAGCGAAGAAGGTGACCGCACAGTCTCTGGGTTGTGCGATATCCACGCTAGTGGTCCAGCAGCGCCATCTCTGGCTGTGTCTCGCTGACATGGAGCAGGCGAAGGTACAGTTCTTGAGTGCTCTCATGTCACAGACCGGCCTCTTCGGCGACGCTGTCGAGAGCTTTGCCAGCCCGTCCAGGCCCCCGCCAAACCTGGCGTCAAGCGCAAGTGCTAGAGGCCCTGAGACGGGCAACCCAGAGAGTGAGGAGACTGCTCATTGGGAGATGGTGACTGCACCTCTCCCTCCCCCGGAGGAGGGCTGGGTGGAGAATCTTTTGTTTTTGTTCTGCCGTTGGCTCGGAAGCTAGCGGTACCCAAAACTTCACTAAGAGCAGTTTCCTCAGTCTCTGGGTCCCAAGAGGGTGAGAGTTGCGAGCTGTGCATCATGGGATTGCTTCCCTCCTCCTCTCTCGCCAGCGGGCAGCAGTGGCTCCCCTTCTGCCCATTCGTGGAACCAGGTAAGGGCTGTAACACTCAAGTCCCCGCTTCATATCGTCACACGCCGGGCTGTCACAAGCCTCAAGCCGGTTTGCTGCATTTCCTCCCACACAACGAGGAATCATGTGAGTGTTACACTTCACACCCAGGGCTGGGTCCCTGTGTTCCACCACGCTGCCCCACCATGGGTACGTCAGTGGCACGGTCTCTCGGAGCCTGGTCTCCAGTCCATCCCGGTGGCTCCTGCGGACCATCAGACTCGGCTATGCGATTCAGTTCGCCCGGTGTCCCCCCAAGTTCAGGGGCATCCGGTTCACTTCAATCAAGGCTGTCGATGCCCCTGTCTTGCATGTGGAAGTCGCAATCTTGCTGGCGAAAGATGCGATAGAGCCAGTCCCTCCAGCCGATATGAGGTTGGGGATTTACAGCCCTAACTTCATTGTGCCCAAAAAAAGTGGTGGGTTATGACCGATCTTGGATCTGCGAGTTTTGAACCGTGCACTTCACAAGATGCCGTTCAAGATGTTGATGCAGAAATGCATTTTCGGGTGTGTCCATCCCCTAGATTGGTTTGCAGCGATTGACCTGAAGGACGCGTACTTCATGTCTCGATCCTCCCGCGATACAGGCCATTCCTGCAGTTCGCGTTTGAGAGTCGGGCATATCAGTACAAGGTCCTGCCCTTCGGGCTGTCCCTTTCGTCTCGCGTCTTCACCAAAGTTGCAGAGGCGGCCCTTGTTCCCCTGAGAGAACGGGGTGTGCGCATCCTCAACTACCTCGATGACTGGCTCATACTTGCGCAGTCTCGAGAGCAGTTGTGCGCACACAGGGACTTGGTCCTCAGGCACCTCAGCCAGTTGGGTCTTCGGGTCAACTGGGAAAAGAGCAAACTCGTGCCAACTCAGAGGATCTCTTTTCTCAGCATGGAGTTGGATTCGGTCAACCAGACAGCACGCCTCACCCAGGAACGTGCTCAGTCGGTGCTGAACTGCCTCAAGACTTTATCAGGCAGGACGGCGGTCCCACTGAAACTCTTTCAGTGGCTCCTGGGGCATATGGTTGCTGCTGTAGCGATAATTCGGCTCGGTCTGCTCCATATGAGACCGCTTCAGCACTGGCTCCATGGCCGAATGGAAACGCGGTACTCACCGGGTTCAGATTACACCGGCCTGCCGCAAAACCTTCAGCCCGTGGTCAGATCCCTCGTTCCTTCGGGCAGGAGTGACCCTGGAGCAGGTATCCAGGCATGCTGTGGTATTCACGGATGCCTCGGCCACCGGCTGGGGAGCCACGTACAACGGGCACGCTGTATCAGGGGATTGGACGGGTCCCCAACTGCGTTGGCATATCAATTGCCTCGAGTTGCTGGCAGTACGCCTTTCCTTGAGCCGCCTCAGAGGGCGCCTTCAGGGACGTTCTGGTCCGTACAGACAACTCTGCGACCATTGCTTATATCAACCGGCAAGGTGGTTTACGCTCCTGTCACAACTTGCCTGCCACCTCCTCCTCTGGAGTCAGAAGCATTTGAGGTCCCTTCGTGCCATCCACATTCCAGGAGTGTTCAAACAGGCGGCCGACGTGCTGTCTTGAGCGGCAACTCCCTGGGGAGTGGAGACTCCATACCCAGGCGGTCCAGCTGATTTGGGGTCGGTTCGGATGTTGCTCAGGTAGACCTGTTTGCATCACCGGAAGCCTCCCACTGCCAGTGGTTATATTCCCTATCCGAGGCAACGCTCGGCAGGGATGTACTGGCACACAGCTGGCCCCAGGGCCT
This sequence comes from Aspiorhynchus laticeps, assembly GCA_023376895.1. Lineage (NCBI taxonomy): Eukaryota > Metazoa > Chordata > Actinopteri > Cypriniformes > Cyprinidae > Aspiorhynchus > Aspiorhynchus laticeps. The sequence goes on from CM041795.1 coordinate 62,052,054, forward strand.
GCACAAATATGCGTTCCCCCCAGTGAGCCTGCTAGCACAGACACTGTGCAAGATCAGGGAGGACGAGGAGCAGGGCCTTTTAGTGGCTCCATATTGGCCCAACAGGACCTGGTTCCCAGAACTCATGCTCCTCACGACAGCCCCTCCCTGGCCGATTCCTCTGAGGAAGGATCTGCTTTCTCAGAGACAGGGCACCCTCTGGCACCTCAGTGTTGCACTGGAGTCAGCCGGCCCAAACTCAAGGCACGACTCGTCGACCGAAAATGCCTGCAGGTCCCCCACCCTCTTCATCGAGTCCAACGCAGACAGGAGTAGGGTTTTCATAGAGATAAACTTCAACTCGACTGACTGCAATGGCTCAAAGGGGGCAGTTTGTAGGGCTCTTAGCACCAATGCCAAATCCCAAGAGAGTAAGGAGGGAGGCCTAGGAGGATTTGTGGAATCCTCCTAGGCCTCCAGACTTGTGGAAACTCCATGTGTGGTCCTTGTACAGGACGCATAGGTTCTGGGTGACCTGCCCCAGGAGGTAGCTCTCACTATCACTTCAGCACGAACACTGTCCACAAGACGGGCCTATGCGCTGAAGTGGAAACTGTTCGTCGAATGGTGTTCCTCTCACCATGAGGACCCCCGGATGTGTTCGATCAGTGCCGTGCTTTCCTTTTTTGCAACAAGGGTTGGAGTGTAGACTGTTCCCCTCCACCCTTAAGGTTTACGTTGCTGCTATTCCGCCCACCACAACCCCATAGAGGGGAGGTCAGTGGGGAAGCACGATCTGGTTTCTTAGGGGGGCCAGGAGGTTAAATCCTTCTAGGCCTCCCTCCTTACTCTCTTGGGATTTGGCATTGGTGCTAAGAGCCCTACAAACTGCCCCCTTTGAGCCATTGCAGTCAGTCGAGTTGAAGTTTATCTCTATGAAAACCCTAATCCTGTCTGCGTTGGACTCGATCAAGAGGGTGGGGGACCTGCAGGCATTTTCGGTCGACGAGTCGTGCCTTGAGTTTGGGCCGGCTGACTCCAGTGCAACACTGAGGCCCCGGCCCGGCTATGTGCCCAAGGTTCCTACCACTCCCTTCAGGGACCAGGTAGTGAACCTGCAAGCGCTGCCCCTGGAGGAGGCAGACCCAGCCCTAGATTTGCTCTGTCCTGTATGCACACTGCAACAGTACGTGGATAGAACTCAGAGCTTCAGGACCTCAGAACAGCTCTTTGTCTGTTACGGAGGACAGCAGAAGGGGAAGGTTGTCTCCAAGCAGAGGATGGCCCACTGTATAGTGGATGCGATCACCTTGGCCTATGAAGCACAAGGTGTGCCCTGCGCGCTCAGGTTGTGTGCTCACTCCACTAGGGGTGTAGCATCGTCCTAGGCGCTGGCTCGTGGTGCCTCGCTAGCAGACATCTGTAGAGCTGCGGGTTGGGCAACTCCCAACACGTTCCCTAGGTTTTATAGCCTATGTGTCAAACCGGTTTCCTCCTGTGTTCTCACCTCAAATGGGTAGTGGCACTGAGAGGCACGGCTCAGAGTTGGCTTGCGGCATTCTTATGCCTAATTCTCCAGAGAGTTCCTTAACCAGGCAAACCCTGTCGAGTCCTCCAGCACTCCGGCATCCGGATGTGGTGGAGCGTCGGGCGCCAGGCCTTTCAGCCAATGAATTCTTGAAATTTGGTGAGGCTAGTGCCCATATGAGAGACCCTGCTGGGATCCCATATGTGTATTCCACGGCATGCTTATTACAACCATGTTTCCCCTGGCAGACCACGTTCTGCCGTCTCTAATGATGCAACCTAAGCCATCTCAGAGACTTCCATGTGCAATAGGGCCCTACGGGGTTACTTCACATGTCCAAATGTCACTTAACCCCCTCTGGGAGGAGGTGACTCCGCAGTGTGCCTCTTCCAAGCAGAAGGGCACGCTTCCCAGTGTTATCCAAGTCCTACTGTTTGGGTTGCTCAAGGAACAACAGTAGTTGACCTTCTCTGTGTAGAACCCGGTCCTATCATCTGCCTTATAGGAAGGATCAGGAGACCTACACAGGGCACTGGAAGGGGCAGCTCCTGTGGCGCTTTGGTAGGGATCCCAATTTTGTCGGTCATCCGACGTGACTCTGAGCCACCGACTGAAAGGGAACGTCTCGGTTACATATGTAACCCTCCTCAGCGAAAACATGACTTTATGCGGTGCACCTGCTGCCTCTAATACTCACGCTGTGATCAGCGGCAGCTGGATGCAGTGATCACATGGCAATGTCCGTGGGCTTGTTTAGTTACACTCGAAGTGGATTGGTCTCTCTGGTGAGATCCCAATTTCGTCAGTCATCCGACATGATGTCTCCATTCCCTCCTTCAGGGAACGAGGACATGCGTAACCGAGACGATTCCCCCACACAGCCATCACGAGGTGATAAAACTGACAACACCCTCATTGTCTGGATTAGTTCCTCTCAACATGATAATAGCTAATCCAGTCAAGGGAAAAGAGAACTCCTATGTCTCGACGAACTGAAGAGTCATTTAAGCAACATACGGTTAAGAGCTACCTCATAGACACTATGCATAAATCCATAGTAGAAGCCCGGAAACAGGAAAAAGCACATTTACGTGACACACTCCAGGCCTGCGAACACCCAAGATCCATACAGCGTGACCCCTCGTGACCCCCGAGGGCAGGGGTCTGCAACCTTCAACATCAAAAGTGCCATTTTGGCCCCTTTCCCACCGGATAAAATTATTGCATTTTAGGGCTGTGCGATTAACCCATAAGAACCCAGACCAATCTCTCCTTATAGGAAAATTATGGGGCATATAAAAGAGACCAAATGGCCCACGTATAACATGTTTCTGCAGTTGTTTTTGAAATGCAACCCCTTCTTGTGAAAGATCTGTAATGTTCACATTGGGCATTTATGATACATTTTTCATGTTACATTGGGCGTTTATTTCTCAATTGAAAAAAAAAAAATACATTTTATATTTTCTTTGCTAAATAACAGATTTGTTTTCCTGTTTATTTGCTTTTCCACAACATATTTACAAACCATATAACTGTAACAATTACATTTTACAACATCTCTTTTGTAACATAAAACATCTACGTTTTCAGGTATATGGTTTAACCAGAAATTAATTTGTAGATTTTTTTTTTTTTTTTCACAACTCTAAGATGTGCAAATTGAATAAAAATAAATAACTACCTCACACTGGAGGTTAAACATGTTAAATGTACATGTAGATTTGTTAAAACATGCTTTGAAATGAGCAGCAGAAAATATATAACACTAAAATCAGCTAAATTAATTGAGCAGCTCATAAGGGTTAGTTCACCCAAAAAAAATGTATTTATTTTTTTTATCTAAAATTGTTTATCTGCTTACCGCAAGGGCAACCAATATGTAGTTGACTTCTTCAGTATTCTTTAGAATTCTTCAGTAGAACACAAATATTTTTAACTCAAACCGTTGTAGTCTGTCAGTCATATAATTGCAGTCAATGGGACTCACGGCTTTGAGAGAAAAAAAACAAAACATACACAGACCAAACCAAATTAAATCCTGCGGCTCGTGACGATATCCGTGCGGTGGATCAGAGGTAAACAATATATATAAATACTGTTCAGTTCAGTGCACAGACTGATCGTTTCGTGTCTTTAGACCTCAATGTATCGTCACAAGCCACAGGGTTTAATTTGGTCTGTTTTTATTTTTTTTTTCTCTCAAAGCCGTGAGTACCATTGAGTGCCATTATATGACTGACAGACTGCAACGGTTTAAAGGAATTAAACCTCTTAATTTGTGTTCTACTGAAGAAACAAAGTCACCTACATCTTGGATGCCCTTCCGGTAAGCAATCCTTTGCCAAAAAGGGAAAGAAAGCAAGAAACAGAAATTTTGAAACTTCATTACAAGCCATACAATTGTGAAAGTAATTTACTGAAACAAAGGAATCTTCCATAATAAAAGGCAAAAAAAAAAGAGCTACCATGTTAATCTTACTGCATGCACCCAAGTGTGAAAAGTGGCAAGTTTTCTTCTTTTTATTTTCTTTATTTTTGTGTAGACATTCAAAAACATGACCAATTCAACAGATTGAATGTGATAATGTCTGTCAGTTTTACTGGAATCCATATTTTTGTTGTCTTCCTCGGGAGAAGAAAAATGTCAATTATAATCATGGCAACACTGGGTGAAACTGTTGAAGTGTCTCGAGTCAGATATGATTGTGTAATTCTTACCTGTAAGAAGAAGTGATGGTGTTAAAACTAAAATGCTCCTGCAGTAATCTGAAAGTGAAAATCACAGTAAAGCACATGTTGATGCAGTACTTCAGCAATCATCATTTTACTTGAACACAAGTCTACAGTTGGCCACAAACGGGCAAAATGTTTACACCTCACCGGAAGTGGTGTTTCATTCTTCCTGTATCTATCTTCTGTGTATTGTGCAGATTCTGAGAAATCCAGAGCATTTTGCTTCATTATTTTCATCCTCATGTTGTCACCATGTCTTGTTATAAATGCTGTCGACCTAAATCAACATTTTACATCAAATCAATGGCTTAGCCATTTAACATGGAATATTGTTTTAGATTTTAAAAATGTATGCTGTGCAACAAACATGCAGTTCATATTTAATACTTTTAAAATGTTTTTTCAAATTCAGACGTAATAATGTAAAAAATATATTAATATCTAAACTAAACAAATACAATGCAGCACAGTGGTAAAGGGAAACGTTACCATATTACCAAAAGTTTCATAATTAATGAACTTCACAATGTTATCAATGTGTTTTCTGGTTTATTATTGTGAAGCTGCTTTCAAGCAATCTGTTCTGTGTAAACACTATATCGAGGGGTGAGAACCAGAAGGGTGTAAGAGACATTTCACCAACTTTACAGGAGGGCCAAAACATAAAATGTACCACAGTTTGATCTAAATTTTGTGTACTGATTTTAATAATTTATAATAAAAATGTGTGCACACGTGGATGACAGTATACTTATTGAACACTATTATAACATTTAATCAGATTTATTTTCTTTTTTTAAGTCACATGCGCCTTTTTAGCACCAATGTTTTATTCAATTTCGTGTATAAAAACATGGGCACATCTGCTGACAATATGAACAAAACACTGCATTAATGAGTTTAAAAGAAATAACAATCCATTGTGATAAAATAAAATATCACATAAAAATCCCTTACATCAACTTAGTTAATTGAATGGAAAAATTTATTTGACTGAAATAGTAATCTCAGCCACTTAACAATTTGGCCAAAAGGGCGATTAAAAAAGGTCTTTACAGACTTCCCTAGTGAAAAAAAAAATATATATTTTAAATACATTTTTGTATATTAACTTCATGCTATACTAAAAATACATATGCATATTGTTTACATATCACTAAACTGGTATACTTAAAGTCTGCTAAATTGGAGCAACTAATTATGTACTTAATACACTTTAATTGTAAGAAAGTAGTGCTGAAATCCAACTAAAGATTAACTATATAGAATGCCAAAACTGCCGCCATAATAAATAAATAAACAAACATACAAATAAATGTAAAAAAAAACTAATATAAATAAATATAAATTATTTATAATTGTACTTCCTTATGGGTTTTTTTTCCACATGTATTTATTTTTTTATGTATTTCCACATTTATTTATTTCTACAAAAACTCCAGTGTGGAGGGATGTGTTAAAGATGTGAGTGCAGGTACAACTGCAGGAGAAATGGCTTGAAGGAGATGACATGGAATGGCATTAAGAGGGCAAGTTGTAGGGTGATTAAAAAGGATGACTTTGGAGACTTCTGCCTCAGAGAGTGAAGAGAAGGATGTGATCAAGTGTATGTTTGCTGGTAAGATGTGCTTGACAGATTGTGGTGTGGAAAATTGTGAACTGATGGTTTTAATTTTATTAACGAAGAGTGCGGCAAAGTCGTCAACTGTTAGAGTTGATGAAGGAGGGGGAGGAGGACGACAAAGGAGGGAGGAAAATCTTTAAAGAGCATGCGAGAGTTAGATGAATTGTTAATTTTGTTATGATAGTATGTCCTTTTAGCAGTGGAGACATTAGCAGAGAAGGAAGAGAGGAGTGACTGATACACATTAAGGTCAGTAGGCTTTTTTGATTTGTGCCACACCCTTTCAGCAGTCCTGAGTTTAGAACGATGACCACGGGCATCCAACAAAGGTCTTCGGCCTTGTCCCTTAAGCCCAAACTATACTTCACTTTTTACGTGTACGTGAGTTGTGTCATCAGAACAATACGCGCACCACCCGATTTTTGTAACCGCATGTACTTTGTACGCTCAGGTCGCACATGCACACTGAAGTTATTTTGTAGTAATCAGTTTTTCCACATGGAAATCTTTATTGCTTTTGTCAGTAGAGAAGAGAGTCAGTGTGACAGAAAAGAGAAATAACACGTCAGTCTCTTCCTGGGTCGGAGTGGGACTCATGTTCAGCCCTGGAGTTTCTTGACCGGCCCACTGTAGTTCACGACTGGCTATAATAAAATTAAAACCTCAGTATGTATGTCTGCAATAGTAACTATTACAATAGTTAATAAAACTGTTCTCTACAGCCTTGTAATTCATTGTATTTTTGCTCGCATCTCCAACAAGTGGGTTTTTTCTTTTTTTTGGGCAAGGTGCTGCTGTCAGGGGAGTCAAAATATAATTATGTCATCATTAGGGTTGCCATTTAACTTCAGAAATGGAAAATAATGTACATTTGTGATTCTTTATAAGAAAATAAGAGACCAAATAAGGGAAACTCAAAATATGTGTACTGTACCACAATGTATGCCTGCAGTTAAAAAGTTCTCAGAAATCATCACATTTGTTTTGCTTAACCTATTTATGTACAATTATTCTAAAAATAATTTTAATGTCATACAAAAATATCATTGGCATGAGTAAATTGTACCATTATAGAACTAGAAGTAGTGAAGTAATTTAGGAGGTGAAAATACTGTGAAATTACATAAATACAAATGGCATGAAATTTGAAAGCATAACAACTGAAGCTCTATGAAATGTCAGTCAATAAAGCATTTTTTAAACAATGGCACTTAATTTTTTGAACAAACATTTTACTGCAACCATAAAGCCTATGAATAAAATCAAAACACGGATAGTGAAAGGGAATTGCAGTTAGTGCGAGTCCCGCTCACTGTGAAGCGGAAGCAGCCGGCAGAGATTTCGCTTGCAAATACAGGACAAACTGCGTTTCATATAATTTTCAAATGGGATGCTTCTTTGATGCCTTAAATACGGGACGATTCCGTATTATATGGTCAAACCCTGCGAGTGTCACGCGGTCGTGGTTGTGGAATAAGGCTCAGGACGAAGGAGTAAACGAACAGGGATTTTTAATAAACATCAACTCACGTAGACCATTGAGAAATAACATTAAATATGAGACAAAGACTAGACAGAATCTGAAGGCTTATAAAAACATGGAACAAAGGAGTAAACGAGATGATTAATAAAACTCAGGTGAACAGACTCAATGATAATTAACTAATGACAGGAAACAAACCAAATAAGGGCAAACATGTGACAGCGAGTGGGGCTGAGAGAAAATAATTAATAAAAAGAGTGGGGCTGCTGTGAGTGCAGGCTGCCTAAGGACCGCATCCATATTTCAACCCTAGTGGCATGAAAACACCAGCCCTTGCGGCCAAAAAAAGACAAAAAAAAAAAGACAGGCCACCAGGAATCCTCCCTGGCTGCGTTCCACTCCACCTTTAGACACCTAAAGCACTTCCCCTCGGGGGGACCCCCGCTGCCATTTTGAAGTGCGTTCCACTTCGTGAAGTGGACGAGGGAAGTTTATATGGACAGACCCTCGACTCCTCGATTTTGACAGAGGGAGCGAATCTGTTTCATATGCACACTTCAGGCCGCTCCATAGACCAGAATGCAACACGATTATGACGTCATCGCAGATCACGTTTAATTTATCCCCACCCCAAACAACTCTATAATATATAAATGATTTTAAGGACACAGCCTAAAAACATTCTGCAAGGGATGGCTGGGATCATTCATAATTAACTCAGCCTTCTTCAAAATCCTAACCTTATACAAGTCATTCAAATAATTCAAAGTGGTACCAACAATCTTACCACACACTTTAACAATACCCTGCAATCTATTTCTGTTATTTACATTAAGTGACCCATACCAACACACAAATGAGAAAGACATGACAGATTCAATACAACAAGACTAAAACATCTTCATGAAAGTACTGTCCACATAAAAACTACAAAGCTTCCGCAGATAAAACATATGCTGGTGGGCTTTCTTACACAAATCATTCTCATGAGCCTCAAAGGTCAACTTTTCATCTATTACAGTACACAGGTATTTAAATTGATGTACAACCTCAACAACATGATCATTAATAACCACAGGAGAGATGTCTGAAGGATTCTTCCTAAAATCTATAATCATCTCTTTAGTTTTAAATAGATTAATGTCCAGAAAGGACAAATTAGACCAATCAATAAACTCTGCCAGTACATTTATATTTACATTTATGCATTTAGTAGACGCTTTTATCCAAAGCGACTTACATTGCATTCAAGTTACAGTTTTACATTTGACCAGCTCTTGCTTTCCCTGGGAATCGAACCCATGATGTTGGCGTTGCTAGCGACATGCTCTACCATTTGAGCTACAGGAAAGCTCAGTACAGGACCATGATCAAGATCCTCACTATTTAAAAGGGATCATCTGCAAACTTGATGATATGACACCTCTCTAGTTGCATTTGACACTCATTAGTATAAAGCACAAATAAAAGATGTGAAAGAACGGATCCTTGCGGTGACCCAGTTGAAGAAAAAAGTATATCAGATGAAACTCTGTTAATGTGGTGGCTCCTGCCGTTTCTATGAAGAATCACTCTTGAAGTCTTGGGTTTTTGATGCCAGAAAAATAGACTTTATTATCAGAGATAATGCAGTCGAGAGTCTCTGCAGAGAATCTCCAGAATCTTTTTCTGTACCCTCTTTTATACAGTTTTTTTATGGTGCCCAGGAGGGGCCGTCTTCGGTTCACTTAGTTTTGTCGTGGCCACGACATATTAACTCGTGGGAACGTCTTAACTCGTGGGAACATGATATGTCGTGGCCACGAGATCATTTTGTCGAGGTAATGACATCCTTATGTCATGGCCTCGAGATGCTATGTTGAGGGAATGACATCCATTTCTCGTGGCCACGACTTCTTATGTTGAGGGAACGACATATTTTTCTCGTGGCCACGAGTTTAATGTGTAAACAAACCTACGTGACCATAGCAACCCGGGATTATCAGGGATTCATTAATATTTTATTTTGATTTAAGAAGTTATTATATTAATTATTATAAAAATTATTACATAAATTATTATATTGACCATAGGCTACCGGACTGTAGGCAATTGCATGCTATGTAACCAGCATTCGAATTAAGTTTATCACAAATAGGATAAATGTTACATAGAGTACATAAAATAAAATAGACCTACAAGAAAACATTTTTATCCATCCCACAGTCTAGCGGTGTGTGTCCATTAACTGATTCGTTTTTTCCCTTCATTTCGATCTCTTGTAAATAAGCCTACTGTAAATGCTCGACAAAATGCTTTGATTATGCTGACTGGAATTTATAGCCTATTGGAAATGCAGTATAAAGGTTGAATTTAACATATATTTCTTTTTTTTCTGCAAATGAATAATTATTAATATTATACTGCCTAGTGTTTTGTTGAGGAATGAATCATTCACAGTTTCATTTGTAATTAAAAACACAACACGCTCATTTATCATCATGCATGGGCATAAATATCCTACAATCATAAAGTATTGGCATAATTGTCAGGTGTTTACAGTATTTGGAAAATGGACTCCCAATTAGCCAATCCGGCCCTGGTATTTTCCTGGCAAGAGCTGTATGATGAGTTTATGATCATATGAGTGTGTTTAAACAAGTCAGACAGGAACATCAGGATTTCTTCAGGTAAAATTTTTACAAATTGTGTTCAAAATGAACTTGCATTGAAAAAAAAAAAAAAAAAACATGCTGTAAAACTTTGGATAAAACACACAAAAAAACCTATAATACACATATTAAAGTCTGCATGAAATCAAAATGTACAATATTTATTTTGTTAGTGCACATTGTTGTTGGTGAACAATTAATCCATGCAAGTTAATCCTTTGAAGAAAATAGTTTGTCTTGGTAATCTTTAATCAAAATCTGATCATTTGCTTCTGCTCCGGAATGGCACTCTGATGATCTGCTCTGATGACGTCAGTTTGACGGCTTAGGCCGAATTTGCTTAACCACACCCCTCCAACCATTGAATGAATGAATGAATGATGCATTTATATAGTGCTTTTATTGTATATTGCCATACACCCAAAGCACTTTACAATCATGTGGGGGGGGGGGGGTCTCTCCTCAACCACCACCAGTGTGCAGCATCCACTTGGATGATGCGACGGCAGCCACAGGACAACGGCGCCAGTGCACTCACCACACACCAGCTACAGGTGGAGAGGAGAGAGAGTCATAGAGCCAATCAAGTGGATTAATTTGCTATTTATTCCATTAGTTTGCTGCGAGTGAGAAATGAAAGGAAGAGTGCAAAAATAAAACCCTGCCCTCTACTAAATATTCAGTTTCAATTGTAAATGTCACCATACTGAAATAAAGTTAGTAAATAAATAAGTAGTTAAATAATGAAATGTAGTAATAATAATATTAATAACAATAGTAATAATAAATGTATGAGGTATAATAAGAAATGTAAATTATAAAGTATAAGTATAAATAATGGTAAGAAAAACAATGGTGGAATGTGCATATTTGTTACCAGTGACGGCTGGTGGCCATTTTTCAAGGTGGGGTGCCACATCCAACAATTTTAGCATACATCCCGATATGATTTATCCCAGTATAACAAAAGTAGAAGTATTAAGACTTGAAACATTTTAAATAAAGATAATTGTTTAACCAAGTTAAAAGATTGAGGATGATTCCCACAAAACTATATTTTCTACGAGCTTTTTCAATATAAATTAAAACTTTTTTTTCATAATTCACAATTAACTAAAACTGTGAGAAAAAAAAAGTTTAATTTCTATATATTTATAAATAACTACAAGTCAAGCTGCAATACCAAACAGGACCACACGGAGATGCCAACAGACCATTATACAGCCTTAACCATCCTTTCGGAATTATTAAAAAGAGCAGAACACAAATTTAAAAAGTAAATAAAAACAATGAATTTGTTGAATGTAGTGATCTGAAGGCAGCTCAACATCACCAGTAAACAGTTCTTCTGTCAGAGTGAGTGTTGAGGCCCATGTGTATATAAACACCACTGAAAACATTCCTTCAGCAAGTGTCCATTATAAATCATTTGCCAGACATGTGACCATACTGAAATGTGCTCATGTAAAAAAAAAAGCTATCAAAGAGCACACATGCACGGTCTGTTTGTTTGCACATTATTAACAGACTTGCGCGTCTAATATTGTACAATTACGTTGTGTCACTGTAATCGTCTTTACCTTCATTACAATCGTCATCCATCTACATTTTGCTGGTAAGATACTGGTTCCCTCTCGAGCTCCACTCGACTTTACGGAGCTTTCTCTCTGCTATGGAAACTCTTTTGACTGGCTAATTGTCACAAAGTATGCATCGTATGCAAATATTGACTAGCTCGAGAGGCAATATAAAATGCAATGCACGCATCAATTGTGTCAGAATCTTCTCCTTCACCTGCTTGTTTTACTTCTGAACAACCTGAAGAATGGCTTCATTTTGTAAGACCTGCACAGGACCCATTGAACCGCCAGATCAGCACGATAATTGCATTGCCGCAATGTGGCTCGAGCCTTGAGGCTCACCCCGTTCCCCAGTCATCTTCCCTGAGGACGGCTTCCACTCTCCGCCGAACATTGCGGAATTTGTGTTGTTCAGCTGGGAGGAAGACGACAAGGACTCGATGTCCATCTCGGCCTCGGAGAAAGAGGATTGGGTGGAAACAGAGCATGATTGTCCAGTCAGCGAGGGGCCGCCCGACCTCCAGGAGGAGCTGGTGAGGGTCTTGACCACAGCTATCCAGGAGCTTGAGCTTACCTGGAGCCCCCTGGAGAAGCCTGCCAAGAGTAAGCTCGACTCCTGGTATTTTAGATTGATTCGTCAGCAAGCTGATTCAAGGGTGTCCAAGGCTGCATCTCATTGCTAGTATTACTTGATCTTAGTGCTGCGTTCAACACTATATATCCTAAAATACTCATAGGTCAAATGCAAAACTATATAGGTATTCAAGGGCAGGCTTTAAGATGGTTTAGATCCTACCTGTCTGATCGCTACCACTTTGTCTATTTAAATGGGGAATCATCTCATTTAAAGCCAGTAAAGTATGGAGTGCCACAAGGATCTGTCCTATGCCCTCTGCTATTTTTAATATACATGTTGCCCCTTGGTAATATTGTTAGAAAATTGTTAGTTTCCATTGTTATGCTGATGATACTCAACTATACATTTCAACAAGACCAGATGAAACTTCTAAATTATCTAAGCTAACAGAATTTGTTAAAAATTTAAAATGACCAATAATTTTCTCCTATTACATTCAGATAAGACAGAGATACTACTTATTGGACCAAAACAGTACACAGAATCTTGTAGATTACAATTTGCATCAAAAATCTGGGAGTTATATTAGACAGCAACTTGTCTTTTGAAAATCATTTGTCCCATGTTACAAAAACAGCATTTTTCCATCTTAGAAAGATTGCCAAGTTATGGAACATGTTACCCGTTTCTGATGCAGAAAAGCTAGTTTATGCATTCATGACCTCTAGACTGGACTATTGTAATGCACTGCTAGGTGGTTGTCATGCATTTTCAATAACCAAGCTACAGGTAGTCCAAAATGCAGCGGCTAGAGTCCTTACCAGGTCAAGAAAATATGATCATATTACCCCAATTTTACAGTCTCTGCACTGGCTACCTATTAAGTTCCGTATCAGTTACAAAATATTATTACTTGCATATAAGGCCCTAAATGGTTTAACTCCTGCGTACCTAACTAGTCTTCTATCACGCTACAATCCATCACGCTCCCTAAGGTCGCAAAACTCTGGACTCTTGGTAGTATCTAGAATAGCAAAGTCCACTAAATGAGGTAGAGCTTTTTCATATTTGGCTCCCAAACTATGGAATAGCCTTCCTGATAACGATAATTGGGAAAAAGAACATGCACAGAGAAATTCAAATTAAAAAATTCCCCATCGTAACTACACATTGATGGCCTAAGACACGAAACGAGCGGTTTGTGTGAGAAAACGAACAGTATTTATATCGTTTTTTACCTCTTGTACACAACCATGTCCAAGTGATCTGAGTGCGCACACACATCCGGTGTGTGACGTGTGTGTGCGCACGCTCTGGCTCACGCTTGACGGAGGGCGTGTCTGAAGCGTGGTGCTGACGCAACTTCGTGGTATTTTCTTGTTGGAAGACGCGCACGGTCATCGCTCGTGTCGTTTCTGAACTGTCTACTCTAGGATAATGATGACTTATTTTAAGCAGACCCGCTTGCTGTCATGCATTGTATTTCTATACGAGCGCTCCATGTATCCATTTCATTCATCTGTAACTAGCCAAACACACATGCCGCAACTCCACCCTCCTCACCCTGCGTCACTTCCACCTAACCATGTAAAAAATAACAGATCCAGGAACAGTTTATTGAGACATGATACCGGAGAGGAAAAAAAAAAGAATCTTACTATGATGAAGGATTAGTCCATGAATAATATTTGTGCCATTCCGAAATTAAAGAGCCATAATTTTGTACCAAAAGGAATATACATAACCGTATATAATAATACTGTCAAACAATTCAAATAATTTTTTAAAGCACCACGCTTCAGACACGCCCTCCATCAAGCGTTGACGGTGAGCTACAGATGAATGAAACGGATACATGGAGTGCTCGTATAGAAATACAATGCATGACAGCAAGCGGGTCTGCTTAAAAGAAGTCATTATCCTATAGTAGACAGTTCAGAAACGACACGAGCGATGACAGTGCGCGTCTTCCAACAAGAAAATACCACAAAGTATATATGTATATTTGTGCTTATTTCAGCTACTTATAACATACTAATGACCAACATGTATTTGTTTTTGTATTCAGCATAAACTTTGCTACAATATTATGTGACCAAGATGGATGTACATATTTGTATTTTTTTAGAAAAAAAATATTATGCGTGGTTAGTAAGTTTTGGGGGAAAAAATGTAGCTGAAATAAGGCCATAAAACCCACACTAAATAGTCCTGAATAAGACTTTAGAGTAATCAGTCTTGTCGGCTAGAATATTTACTTCACAATTAAGTGAGAATCATTCTGCTTACTCATTCACAGAAAACAATATATTGATTAAAATTTTTTAAGACATGTTTTGTGATTGAAAGCCTGTATGCGAGGGAGTGACAATGTCCTTGAATATTAAGTGATTCTCACCTGAGACACAAAGGGCCCTCCCCTAAAGGCTGCTAATGGCCCATCAGTGTGACTGACTTTGAGGCAGGTAAGAGAGAATGTGAGGAGATTGAACAAATGTTTTTTTTTTTTTTATTATTTGTATTTTATTTACAACACCGTATAATCAAAACATACATAATGAAGGTCAAAGACACATTATTGTGCACACTGATCTAACCACAGAGATGTGAACAGACTTTGAGTCATTCCTGCAACAGAATATGTTCAACAAGTGACACAAGTAAATCATGCCTGATATTTACGTGTGTTATTTGAGTGTTTCTGCTACTTTCCATGGATTCAAGAAAAAAAAAACATAATCAGTGGTCAAGGAGCTTGTTTTACCATATAATATCAGTGTAGCTGGACATCTGATTCTGAGTTTGAAGAAAGTCATCAGGATTCATCATCTGTGGTGCAGGTATCTGATTCAATAAAATACAAACAACCAAAAAAAACAAAACATTTGTGAGCATGTTAATATCAGGAGCATCTTTTTATATATATGTTTTATAGACTCACGCATGCTTTGTACTATCGTAAACAAAAAAATAAATTTTATATCCGAGAAACTAATTATTATTGTTTAGAAAAAAACAACTATGATTTTGTAGTCATATAGCCTAGTATGTATGATTTTATAGTAGCTGTTATGATTCCGTATCCATAGACTCACGCATGCTTTGTACTATCGTAAACAAAAAAATACATTTTATATCTGAGAAACTAATTATTATTGTTTAGAAAAAACGAACTATGATTTTGTAGTCATATAGCCTAGTATGTATGGCTTTGTACTACAAAAGATGTACTTTGTACTATAAAAAAAATGATATTTTATATCTGAGAAACTAATTATTATCATTTAGCACGCTATTAAATCCATTTGTGAACATTAAACATTTTTCTAAACATTGTAGCATTCATCATGTTGTCGTTTGGGAAAAAAAATAAACACGTTCAAGTTTGAGTCACAATAACACGTTAACTAATGCAAAAAAAGAAACATTACTTACTCATCAGATCGCTCTTCTCTTCTGGATGAACTCTTGCTCTTATTTTGAGGCAAATCCAGCTTTTATTCAGCGTGTCTTCTTCCAGAAACGAACAGTAATGTTAGCGCGAGGAACGATCTGGCTTTGTTTATGTTGGGAGTTTCCTTGAGCACGCGGCTCACGCGGTTATTTACATATGAACGCGAGGGGGCGGGATCGCATTAGAAATAATGAGTTAGACGGGACAGACTGAACATCGTGTTGGTTTCATACGGATTACTTCATCACAGAATGTTTGTTTTCGTTGTACTTCATTTCAAAGTAGACACTTCCAGCTTTCTATAGATATAACTCCCATGTCCGTGTGTTGAGTTTTCGCTGAGTTACAGTTCATTTTAGTGACGTTTTTCGAAGAGCAGCTCGCGGAGATGGAGAAGACAAAGAGCGCATCCTGTTTGTTTTCTTTTTTTTTTCCAAAACCACAAAGTTTTGTTGTATTCGTGAGTGTACACAAAAAAATAGACACTTCAAAGTTTCAATTGATGTATAACACTTATCTGTACGACCAAAATCGACGGAGTATTTTTAATGTCTTTTGCACTGGTCTTAAAAAAAAACGAGTTGGTATCGCCGGCGATACAGCCGTCCCCTTAGGGTTAATGAAAGGTGTGGCTGTTTACAGAGTGCTGTATCAAAGCATATTAAATGCAAAGTTGACTGGAAGGACGAATTTGGGTAGGAAAAGGTGCACAAGCAACAGGGATGACCGCAAGCTTGAGAATACAGTCAAGCAAAGCTGATTCAAACACTTGGGAGAGCTTCACAAGGAGTGGACTGAAGCTGGAGTCGGTGCATCAAGAGTCGCCACGCTCAGACGTCTTCAGGAAAAGGGCTACCAAGACACTTCTGAACCAGAGACAATGTCAGAAGCATCTTACCTGGGCTGTGGAGAAAATGAACTGGACTGTTGCTCAGTGGTCCAAAGTCCTCTTTTCAGATGAAAGTACATTTTGCATTTCATTTGGAAATCATGGTGCCAGAGTCTGGAGGAAGAGTGGAGAGGCACAGAATCCATGTTGCTTGAAGTCCAGTGTGAAGTTTCCTGCTGGTGTTGGTCCATTGTGTTTTCTGAAGTCCACAGTCAACACAGCCATCTACCAAGAAATTTTAGAGCACTTCATGCTTCCTTCTGTTGACAAGCTTTATGGAGATGCTGATTTCATTTTCCAGCAGGACTTGGCACCTGCCCACACTGCCAAAGGTACCAAAAGCTGGTTCAATGACCATGGTGTTACTGTGCTTGATTGGCCAGCAAACTCGCCTGACCTGAACTCCATAGAGAATCTATGGGGTATTGTCAAGAGGAAGATGAGAGACACCAGACCCAACAATGCAGATGAGCTGAAGGCCACTGTCAAAGAAACCTGGGCTTCCATACCACCTCAGCAGTGCCACAAACTGATCACCTCCATGCCAAGCCGAATTGAGGCAGTAATTAAAGTAAAATAAGCCCCTACCAAGTATTGAGTACATATAAAGGCCAACAATTCACTAAAAATGTTTTTTTTTTTATTGGTCTTATGAAGTATTCTAATTTGTTGAGATAGTGAATTGGTGGGGTTTTGTTAAATGTGAGCCTAAATCATCACAATTAAAAGAACCAAAGACTTAAACTACTTCAGTCTGTGTGCATTGAATTCATTTAATACACGAGTTTCACAATTTGAGTTGAATTACTGAAATAAATGAACTTTTCCATTTTATTGAGATGCACCTGTATATGGTTATTCTCCAGTGTGGATCCTCTCATGTCTTTTCAGGGCTCCTGAGTGCCTGAATCTCTTGTCACAGTGTGAACACTTATAAGGTTTCTCTCCAGTGTGAATCATCTCATGTGTTTTCAGGGGCCCTAACTGACTGAATCTCTTGTCACAGTGTGAACACTTGTAAGGTTTCTCTCCAGTGTGAATCCTCTCATGTGTTTTCAGGATTTCTGACACACTGAATCTCTTGTCGCAGTGTGAACACTTGTAAGGTTTTTCTCCAGTGTGGATCCTCTCATGTGTTTTCAGATGTGATGACACACTGAATCTCTTGTCACAGTGTGAACACTTGTAAGGTTTTTCTCCAGTGTGAACAACCTCATGTCTTTTCAGGGTTCCTGACTGACTGAATCTCTTGTCACAGTGTGAACACTTGTAAGGTTTCTCTCCAGTGTGAATCATCTGGTGCAGTTTTAAATAGTTTGCTGTAGTAAAAGTCTTCTCACACTCAAAGCACATGTACTCTCTCACACCAGTGTGTTTTTTATGATGCATTTTCAAACTTTGTAGCTGTGAAAAACTCTTTCCACACAAATGACATGAATGTGGCTTCTCCTTTGTATGAATTCTCAGGTGTTTCTTCAGGCCTGAAGCCCACAAAAATGTTTTGCCGCACTGATCACATGTGTGCGGTTTCTCTCCAGCGTGGATCCTTTCATGTGTTTTCAGATTTGATGACACACTGAATCTCTTATCACAGTGTGAACACTTGTAAGGTTTTTCTCCAGTATGAACTCTCATGTGAACATCAAGACTATATCTGCATTTCAGTCTCTTTCCACACTGAGTGCAGGTGAAAGATTCCTTGGCTCTTGTTTTCCTTAATATTATCTGTTTGCTTTGACAACAATTCAAAAGTTTTTCTCCAGTTTTGAAGTGATTTTTCTCCTCAACTTCACTTATTTCTTCATTGTCCTCATTTTCTTCATTCAACTCTGAAATAAAATCAAAAACAGTTCCTTTGTCAGTAACTCATAAAAAAGTGAAAAGACATAAATTGAACCCTGATGTAACAGTGGCAAGTAGACAATTGGTATACAACATTTTTGATACTTCGATGCAATTTTATAAATACATCTAGTACATTTTATATACACGTCCCTGCAACTTTTCATTAATGAGGTACCTTGATTTTCGAATTATGATTTTTAAAACATAATAGGCACAAATCCCATGTTTCTGTAGGAAGAACTTTAATCTAACATAAATAATGTTCTTGCAAAAAAGTACCCAGTTCAAAGAAAGTGTACCTTATTATTTGATTTAGGTATATTATTGAAGATCTTTAAAGAATTTTCCAATTACAACAAACAAAATCTAAAACTACTTGAAACATTATTCTACGTTAGCTGAAGGTAAAGTGCACACACACTGTTTCCCTGGTGCTCGTGTTCTCGATGTTTCTGCGCAGATACCCGCGATCCTGAAGGATGACGAGAGCGTCGGAGCGGTCGTGCTGCACGTGGGCGTGAACGACACCAAGCTGCGGCAGACGGAGACACTGAAGAGGGATTTCAGGAGCCTGATCGAGACGGTACGCAGCACATCGCCCGCGACGACGATCATCGTGTCAGGACCGCTTCCCACGTACCGACGAGGACACGAAAGGTTCAGTAGACTGTTTGCTTTAAACGAATGGTTATTGTCATGGTGTAAAGAACAGAAACTGCTCTTTGTTAATAATTGGAATCTTTTCTGGGAGCGTCCTAGGCTTTTCCGTGCTGATGGCCTGCACCCCAGCAGAGTCGGAGCGGAACTCCTGTCGGACAACATCTCCAGGACACTACGCTCCATCTGACTAGTAAGCCAATTCTCAAATAACTGCTATGATGACTTTTGTTCTACCCACTTAAATGATAGAAGTAATTGCGTTGTCCAATCTATACATACTGTGTCTGTTCCCCGAATAGTGAGGTCAAAATATAAATTTAACACAGGATCTAGAAAAAATCTGATCGTGATTAAACCAGAAAAATGCAAAATAAATGAACAAAAACTATTTTTAAAGCTTGGGCTCCTAAACATTAGATAACTCACACCTAAAGCAGTAATTGTAAATGAAATGATCACAGATAATAGTTTTGATGTACTCTATTTAACTGAAACCTGGCTTATACCAAATGATTATATTGGTCTAAATGAGTCTACTCCACCAAGCTACTGTTATAAGCATGAGCCCCGTCAGACTGGTCGTGGCGGCGGTGTCGCAACAATATATAGTGTTATTCTCAATGTTACTCAGAAAACAGGATACAGGTTTAACTCATTCGAAATACTTATGCTTAATGTTACACTGTCAGATATGCAAAAGAAATCTGTCCTATCTCTTGCTCTGGCTACTGTGTATAGACCGCCAGGGCCATATACAGATTTCCTAAAAGAATTTGCAGATTTCCTCTCAGACCTATTGGTTAATGCTGATAAAGCGCTAATTGTCGGAGATTTTAACATTCATGTTGATAATCCAAATGATGCATTAGGACTTGCGTTTACTGACCTAATAAACTGTTTTGGAGTCAAGCAAAACGTCACCGGGCCCACTCATCGTTATAATCACACGCTAGATTTAATTATATCGCATGGAATTGATCTTTCTGATATAGATATCGTACATCAAAGTGATGATATTACTGACCATTTCCTTGTATCGTGCATGCTGCATATTACTGATATTAACTGTACGGCCCCACGTTATCGTCCGGGCAGAACTATTGTTCCAGCCACTAAAGACAGATTCACAAATAACCTGCCTGATTTATCTCAGCTGCTCTGTGTACCCATAAATACAAATTAACTTGACAAAATGACTAGCAACATGGGCACTATCCTCTCTAATACGTTAGAAACTGTTGCTCCCATCAAATTAAAAAAAGGTTAGAGGAAAACGTGCTGCGCCATTGTACAACAGTTATACCCATTCTCTCAAGAAAGAAACTCGTGATCTTGAGCGCAAATGGAGAAAAACTAACTTGGAAGTTTTTAGAATTGCGTGGAAAAACAGTATGTCCAGCTATAGACAGGCTCTAAAAGCTGCCAGGACCGAGCATATCCGCAAATGCATAGATAATAACCAAAATAATCCAAGGTTTTTATTTAGCACAGTGGCTAGACTAACAAATAACCAGACGTCACCCGATCTAAATATTCCCTCACAGTTTAATAGTAATGACTTTATGAATTTCTTCACTGATAAAATAGATAACATCAGAAATACAATAACTAATGTAGATTCTACGGCGTCTAGTACTTCAGCCTCATTCACCGCACCCAAAGAAAAACTGCAGTGCTTTTCAACTATAGGACAGGAAGAGCTAAATAAACTTATCACCGCATCTAAACCAACAACATGTCTATTAGATCCTGTACCCACTAAATTACTGAAAGAGTTACCTGTAGCAGAAGCACCGCTTCTCAATATTATTAACTCATCGTTATCTTTAGGCCACATCCCTAAACCATTCAAGCTGGCAGTTATTAAGCCTCTTATTAAGAAGCCACAACTAGATCCTAGTGAACTGGCAAATTACAGACCCATCTCAAATCTTCCGTTTATGTCTAAAATTTTAGAAAAAGTTGTGTCTGCTCAATTGTGCTCATTCTTGCAAAAAAATTATCTCTGTGAAGAATTTCAGTCAGGTTTCAGGCCCCGCCATAGCACAGAAACTGCACTTGTTAAGATTACAAATGACTTGCTTCTTGCATCAGACAAAGGCTGCATCTCATTGCTAGTTTTACTTGATCTTAGTGCTGCGTTCGACACTATAGATCATGACATACTCGTAGATCGATTACAAAACTATACAGGTATTCAAGGGCAGGCTTTAAGGTGGTTTAGATCCTACCTGTCCGATCGCTACCACTTTGTTTATTTAAACGGGGAGTCATCTCAATTATCACCAGTAAAGTATGGAGTACCACAAGGATCTGTCCTAGGTCCTCTGCTGTTTTCAATATACATGCTGCCCCTTGGTAATATTATTAGAAAATACGGGATTAGTTTCCATTGCTATGCTGATGATACTCAACTATATATCTCAACAAGACCAAGGCAAGGCAAGGCAAGTTTATTTATATAGCACATTTCATACACAGTGGTAATTCAAAGTGCTTTACATAAAAGAAAGTGAAATAGTCATTCACAGCAATAAAAACAAGGAATTAAAAATAATAAAAACAAGGAATTTTAAAAAGTTATAGAAATTGATTTAAAATGAAATTTAAAACAGTTAAATAGAATATGATTATACATAAAATGCAGTGCAGTCAGTTCGGACGTAGCACAGTGTTCATTCAACAAATGCACAGCTAAACAGATGAGTTTTCAGTCTGGATTTAAATGTGGCTAATGTTTTAGCACATCTGATCTCTTCTGGAAGCTGGTTCCAGCTGCGGGCGGCATAATAGCTAAAAGCGGACTCCCCTTGTTTTGTGTGAACCCTTGGTATTTCTAACTGACTCGATCCTAATGATCTGAGTGGTCTGTTAGGTTTATATTCAGTGAGCATATCTGCAATGTATTTAGGTCCTAGGCCATTGAGTGACTTATAAACGAGTAAAAGTACTTTAAAATCAATCCTAAATGTAACTGGAAGCCAGTGTAAGGACCTGAGGACTGGTGTGATATGCTCAGATTTTCTGGTTCTAGTCAGAATCCTGGCAGCAGCGTTCTGGATGAGCTGCAGCTGTCTAATGGTCTTCTTTGGAAGGCCGGTGAGGAGACCATTACAATAATCCACCCTGCTGGTGATAAAGGCATGAACAAGTTTCTCCAAGTCGTGACTGGAAACAAAACATCTAATTCTTGCAATGTTTTTGAGATGATAGTATGCTGATTTAGTTACTGCTTTGACATGACTACTAAAACTAAGGTCTGTCTCCAGAATCACCCCAAGATTTCTGACTTGATTTTTTAGTTGTTTGACCCCTAGAGTCAAGGTATGCATTCACCTTGAGAACTTCATCTTTGTTTCCAAATGCAATGACTTCAGTTTTCTCCTTGTTTAGCTGAAGAAAGTTTTGGCACATCCAACTGTTAATATCATCAATGCATTGGCAGAGGGAGTCAATGGGGCTGTAGTCATTTGGAGATAAGACCAGATGAAACTTCTAAATTATCTAAGTTAACTGATTGTGTTAAAAATTTAAAAGATTGGATGACCAATAATTTTCTCCTATTAAATTCAGATAAGACAGAGATATTACTTATTGGACCAAATAACAGTACACAGAATCTCTTGGATTACAATTTGCAACTAGACGGATGTCCTGTTACTTCCTCTACAGTCAAAAATCTGGGTGTTATATTAGACAGCAACTTGTCTTTTGAAAAACATATTTCCAATGTTACAAAAAACAGCATTCTCCATCTTAGAAACATTGCCAAGCTAAGGAACATGTTACCTGTTTCTGATGCAGAAAAGCTAGTTCATGCATTCATGACCTCTAGACTGGACTATTGTAATGCACTGCTAGGTGGTTGTCCTGCATCTTCAATAAACAAGCTACAGGTAGTCCAAAATGCAGCGGCTAGAGTCCTTACCAGGTCAAGAAAATATGATCATATTACCCCAATTTTACAGTCTCTGCACTGGCTACCTATTAAGTACCGTATCAGTTACAAAATATTATTACTTACCTATAAGGCCCTAAATGGTTTAGCTCCTGCGTACCTAACGAGTCTTCTGTCTCTCTACAATCCATCACGCTCCCTAAGCTCGCAAAACTCTGGACTCTTGGTAGTACCTAGAATAGCAAAGTCCACTAAAGGAGGTAGAGCTTTTTCATATTTGGCTCCCAAACTCTGGAATAGCCTTCCTGATAACGTTCGGGGTTCAGACACACTCTCTCTGTTTAAATCTAGATTAAAGACACATCCCTTTAGCCAAGCATTCACATAATGCATTCATATACTGCATCTCATAATCTTGTACTGCAGTTATATCTGATCAAACGCACATTATTATTCTTTAGCTTGGGTTGAACAAATAATTTTTGCTTGAATGGAACAACAGCTACGCTAATTATGTCTCTTTGTTTCTCTGTTTCTGCTAGGAATTACACAAGCTTCAGTCTGGATCCAGCCCTTAAATGATCTGAGATGACCAAACACCTGAGAAGAGATGATGCCGACCCCTCGGAGGACCTCAGAGGATGCCAACCTCTGATCCCCCAACAACATGCAGAATTAACAAATTTTGCCATAAGTTAATATATTAAGTTTCTACAATGTATATATATATATATATATATATTGTAGAAACTTAATTTCCTGTAAAGCGCTTTGCAATGATTGTATCGTGAAAGGCGCTATAGAAATAAACTTGAATTGAATTGAATTATAACCATCAGCACTATTAATAAAGAAAGAAAAATAAACACCAACCTGTTTGTTGTTCAGTATCTTCAGTGTGTTTGATTCTGCAGCGCTCTGGATCTCTCATCTTCTCTCTGTCCTCTTTAATAAACTCAGTCTTTACAGATTTCTTCCTGATGCTCTGATGCTCGTCTTCACATGTAAACTGATGGGAATATTCCAGCTGAATATCTGTGTGGAAGAAGCAGATTTGCCAAAATCAACAAGAAATCAAAGAGGCACTGCAAATCATTATATCACTATATTAAAAGAGTGTTGACACAAAAGAAAGAGTGTAGAGCACATCAGTTTAAATGTCTCATTCAGTAACACTGCTCTCACATAAGAGCTAATTCACACATTCTATGTATTTCTGTTGTCTGTCTTTCTAAATAACAGTAAGAATGAAAAATGAAAGCATAAACAGAAATCTGATGACACCCATCATCATTAACAACTACAGGTAAATAACTACACTAGAGCACGTGTGAGACCCCCCCAAAAAATAAGGGGTTTTGTGAATTTATTAGGCTATTTTTAAAGATTTATAGAGCTGTTAATGCTGCTTTGACACAATCTGTATTGTAAAAAGTGCTATAATGGAAACATTAATAATATAATAAAATTATATATGAATATCCCACATTTCTGACACAATAACACAAAAAAAAAGTAAATAGTTAATGCCATAAACTTCAACCAAGTATACAGAGTAGTGGTTGGCCGATATTTGTCATTTTTCAAATATCGGGATCGGCCGATAAGTTTTTCTGTTTGGCCGATGTGTTCGAGGCGGGACTTTTAGTTTGACGGCGCTGAGAATGGCAGCACCTGAGCACACAGTGCTCATATTCTCCCTCTTGTTCACTGTTAAAGGAATTAAAATATATACAAAAAGTATTATAACGATTGCTTTAATTAGTAATATAGGCAAACAATACTTTCTCGTTTGCCGTCTTGGATGTGTATTTTCTCAGCCTCACTAGCTGCTGCCTGTCTGTCAGGAAGCTGGTGATCCACTGACAGACGGAGGTGGGCATGGAGAGCTGAGTTAATTTGGGCAGGAGGAGGTTTGGGATGATAGTGTTAAAAGCTGAGCTGAAGTCCACAAACAGGATCCTCACATAGGTCCCTGGTCTGTCTAGGTGTTGCAGAACATAATGCAGTCTCATGTTGACTGCATCGTCCACAGACCTGTTTGCTCTGTAGGCAAACTGAAGAGGATCCAGCAGGGGTCCAGTAATGTCCTTCAGGTAGGCCAGCACCAGTTTTTCAAATGACTTCATGACCACAGACGTTAGAGCCACAGGCCTGTAGTCACTTAGTCCTGTAATTTCGGGTTTCTTTGGGATGGGGATGATGGTGAAGCATTTGAAGCATGAAGGGACTTCGCACAGTTCCAGTGATCTGTTGAAGATCTGTGTGAAGATGGGGGCCAGCTGGTCAGCACAGGATTTCAGACAGACTGGTGTCACACCGTCTGGGCCTGGTGCTTTCTTCCTCTTCTGCTTCTGGAAGACCTGGCACACATCGTCTTCGCGGATCTGAATTGCAGGTGTGGGGGAGAGGGGGGTTGCTGAAGGTGTTAATGGTTTTGTTGAGAGGTGTTCAGGGTGGGTGTGGGGTGTTTTTCAACACCCAGTTTTTTAGAACTCATTCAGATCGTCTGCCAGTTGTTGATTCTCCGCAGTGCTGGGGGATGGTGTCTTGTAGTTGGTGATCTCTTTCAGACCTTTCCACACTGATGCCGAGTCGCTGGAAGTGAACTGAATCCTTAGTTTTCCAGAATAATTCCTATTTGCTACTCTGATCTCCTTTTCCAGTGTGTATTTGGTCGGTTTATACAAGACTTTGTCCCCCTTCTTGTAAGCATCTTCTTTGGCCTGATGGAGCTGTCTGAGTTTTGCAGTGAACCACGGTTTGTCGTTGTTGTAAGTTAAATGAGTCCTGGTAGGAATGCACACATCGTCACAGAAACTGATATAAGATGTTACAGTCTCTGTGAGTTCGTCCAGATCGTTTGCAGCAGCTTCAAAAACACTCCAATCAGTAAGGTGGAAACAGGCTTGTAAAACCCGCTCGGTTTCATTAGTCCATCTCTTTAAAGTCTTTACCACAGGTTTAGCTGATTTCAGTTTCTGCCTGTAGGTCGGTATAAGATTAACCAAACAGTGATCAGAGAGTCCTAAAGCTGTTTTAGGCTGTTTTTGTGCATTTTATGGATGACAGTCTCGTGAACCTAGGAAGGCTGTCTGTGCACAAAAAAGGGCCAATTCCGACTTTGCTATGACAATCTGGCACTTCTGAATCAGCGACTGTAAGTATTAAGTATTTGCAATTTACTGTTCAAATGAGGAGTTTTGCGCAGTGTAGAGTAATGCGTCGCGCTTACGTTCACGTGTGCAGAGATGGATTTATACTTACAAACATCCTCTGTTCTCTGCTTATAACTGGCGGCAAGAAGATAACAAACAGAGATGCACTGTGTTGTGTTTCACACTGACTGGTCGAGCAGAGCTGAAACAACACTGACGCGTTTGTCATGTGCAACTGTTCAGACGGTTCATATTGTTGGCAGTTCAGTTATCGTATCCTGAAAATGCAGATGACCAAGCTGATCAATGGCAACCAACTTTGCAAGCGCTCGCAAGGTCCCCCTGCTCAAGAAAGCACATGTACAGGCCCGTCTGAAGTTTGCCAATGATTCAGAGGAGAACTGGGTGAAAGTGTTGTGGTCAGATGAGACCAAAATCGAGCTCTTTGGCATCAACTCAACGCGCCGTGTTTGGAGGAGGAGGAATGCTGTCTATGACCCCAAGAACACCAAACATAATGCTCCAGGAAACATAATGCTTTGGGGGTGTTTTTCTGCTAAGGGGACAGGACAACTGCACCGCATCAAAGGGACGATGGACGGGGCCATGTACCGTCAGGGCATTGAAAATGGGTCGTGGTTGGGTATTCCAGCATGACAATGACCCAAAACACACGGCCAAGGCAACAAAGGAGAGGCTCAAGAAGAAGCACATTAAGGAGTGGAGTGGCCTAGCCAGTCTCCAGACCTTAATCCCATAGAAAATCTAGATTAAAGACACATCTCTTTAGCCAAGCATTCATATAATGCATCTCATAATCTTGTACTGCAGTTATATCTGATCAAACGAACATTATTATTCTTTAGCTTTGGTTGAACAAATTATTTTTGCTTGGATGGAACAACAGCTATGCTAATTATGTCTCTATTTGTTTCTCTGTTTCTGCCAACTAGGAATTACACAAGCTTCAGTCTGGATCCAACCCTTAAATGATCTGAGATGACCAAACACCTGAGAAGAAATGATGCCAACCCCTCAGAGGACCTCAGAGGATGCTAACCCTCAGACAACATACAGAATTACCAAATGTTGCCATAAGTTAAATATATTAAGTTTCTACAATATATAAATGTATTGTAGAAACTTAATTTCCTGTAAAGCTGCTTTGCAACGATTGTATCATAAAAAGCGCTATACAAATAAACTTGAATTGAATTGAATTTAATAGAAAATCTGTGGAGGGAGCTGAAGGTTGGAGTTGCCAAACGTCAGCCTCGAAACCTTAATGACTTGGAGGGGATCTGCAAAGAGGAGTGGGACAAAATCCCTACTGCGATGTGTGCAAACCTGGTGGCCAACTACAAGAAACGTCTGACCTCTGTGATTGCCAACAAGGGTTTTGCCACCAAGTACTAAGTCATGTTTAGCGAAGGGATCAAATACTTATACACATTAAAATGCAAATCAATTCATAACTTTTTTTTTTAAATGCGTTTTTCTGTTGTTATTCTGTCTCTCACCGTTCAAATAAACCTACCATTAAAATTATAGACTGATCATTTCATTGTCAGTGGGCAAACGTACAAAATCAGCAGGGGATCAAATATTTTTTTTTTTCCCCACTGTATTTGAACAATGCCTGAGACTTGGTATTACGAGCACTTCCTCTGTCTGTTTGCCTCTTTAAGAAGAATCGCTTTATGTATTCCCCAATTGTAAGTTGCTTTGGACAAAAGCATCTGCAAAATAACTAAATGTAATGTAAATGTCTTCATTTTCATTCAGTTCTTGACTCTCCTCTTTCAGCACCTTTAGGTCTAAGGTGAATAGAGACAAATACAAATTAAGTCAAAGTCAGCTTTATTGTCAATTCTGCCACTTGTACCGTACATACATACAGAGAATTGAAATTGCGTTACTCTCTTACTCCCTGGTGCATACAGATAACACTAAACACTAACAGTATATGTACACAAAAATGCAACTATTACAAATATACAAATAAGGACATGTAGAAAAAAAAATATATATATATTATTGGCTCAGAGTTCAGTGGTGCATGGGGTAAGAGAGGGGAGGGGGGGGGGGGGGGGGCATGAATTAAAAGGTTAATTCATCCAAAAATAAAAATCACCCCATGATTTACTCACCCCTCAAGCCATCTTAGATGTATAGGACTTTCTTCTTTCAGACGAAAATAAATAAATAAATAAATAAAATTCACCTGCGTCTTCCAAGCTTTATAATTTTAGGGAATGGGAGATGAGATTTTGAAGCTCGAAAATCATCCAGCGATCATAAAACGTACTTCACACAGCTCCAAGAGGTTAATAAAGGCCTTCTGAAGTGAATCAATGCATTTGTGTAAGACAAATATCCTTATTTAACACTTTATAAAGCAATACAACTAGCTTCTGGAACCATGCGGATACGCAATTCACTTGCGTTAACTTCTGTGACGTAGTGCACACTCATATGATGTGCTGCGCAACTCATGTGCTTAGAATGCGTAGTGTTGCGTAGCACATCATAGGAGTGTGCACTACGTCACAGAAGTTAATGTACATTTACATTTACATTTAGTCATTTGGCAGACGCTTTTATCCAAAGCGACTTACAATTGGGGAATACATAAAGCGATTCATCTTGAAGAGGCAATCAGACAGAGGAATTGCTCATAACACCAAGTCATTGTTCAAATAAGTACAAGCTAGCAAGGGAAGGAGAGAAAGATAAAGGGACAGATTTTTTTTTTTTTTAAGAACAAGTTTAGGATGAAGTCAAATAGTGCCGAAAGAGATGAGTTTTCAGTTGTTGCTTGAAGATTGACAGGGATCCAGCATTCCGGACAGGGGTGGGAAGATTATTCCACCATCCAGGAATGGTGAATGAGAATGTTCTGGAGAGTGATTTTGAGCCTCTCTGTGATGGTACCACAAGGCGTCACTCACTAGCAGATCTCAGACTTCTGGAGGGGATGTAGATTCGTAATAGTGAGTGGAAGTAGGAGGGTGCTGAGCCTGTGGTCGTTCTGTATGCAAGCATCAGTGTCTTGAACTTGATGCGAGCTGCCACTGGTAGCCAGTGCAGTGAGATGAAGAGAGGTGTAACATGGGTTCTTTTGGGCTCGTTGAAGACCAGTTGTGCTGCTGCATTCTGAATCATTTGTAGAGGTTTGATTGTGTTTGATGGAAGTCCAGCCAGAAGAGCATTGCAGTAGTCCAGCCTAGAAACAACAAGGGCCTGGACAAGAAGTTGTGCAGCATGCTCTGTTAGAAAGGGCCTGATTTTTCTGATGTTGTGTAGCGCAAACCTGCAAGATCGAGCAGTCTTTGCAATGTGCTCTTTGAAGGTCAGCTGGTCATCAAAGGTCTTGTTTGTCTAATGTAAGTCAAAAGCGAATGTCAAAATCTCACCCCTATTCACTGCCATTATAAAGCTTAATTATGGGGTAATTTTCATTTTTGGCTGAACTATCACTTTAGCCTACACCAGGGCTGGCGCTAGCTATAGGCAGAGCAAGCGATTGGGGCCTCGGGCTTTGAGGAGGGGCCTCCATAACCGTAACATCCCCTATACGCCAGTCAATCAGTCAAGACGGGCAGAAATACTAGCCTCATTGTTCATTGGATATAGCTGAATTGTCAATCATCTGCAATTAAACCAATTAATGTTGCAGTTTCAAAGCGGGTCCCGCCTTCTGAATGTTTGCGTAAAGAACACATACTTCAGGTGCTGCGAAATATGTGATACAAAAGACTAAATAGACAGGCAAATAAGTATAACTCCTAATGCAGGTGTGTGAGTTGTTGTCATCTTTTTTGGAGTGATTGCAGTGTATTCTAAATATAAAATTGTTCTGTCGATCAGCATCATTTCTGGAAAGATCATTGACCGCTTTATTACGAGTTTAAAAGAGCGCGAGCGCAGTTGACGTGCCCAGACGCGATGCTTTGAATTTGCGCGTTCAATAAATGACATCGCATTGGGAGCGGACTAGCAAAATAGCTACAAAAGTAAAAGCAGAGAAGTTTGTATTCAAAGTTAAAAAGCAAACACACTGGAACATTTTTACTGAAAATAAAGGATCTCAGGTGTATCTTCTAAATTTGGCTGATGATTACAGGATTACTGCTCTAACAACACTTATAATTTCAGTTTCAACTAACTCAACTTTTTTTGTTGCTTAGTAGTGATAGTGTCTTTCTGTTACACTTGATTTGTGTAAATCTGTCATATTTAAGGTAACAATGCAATACATAATATCATATTATTGATATTAATAATATGACAATATCTGTAGTCAATATTGATTAAATGGGAGGAGAAATCCTGCCCGTACCCAGCTAGGAAAAATGATAAAAGCACTTACTGAAGTGGTATTCTGAAACTTGATTACATTAAATAAAACAGCAAAATGATAACAACAACATCTTCATCGAACAAGAAAGAGATTACCTTAGATAAAGTTTGATTAATATGTACATACAGTGCCAGTCAAAAGTTTGGACCCATTACAATTTTTAATGTTTTTGAAAGAAATTTCTTATGCTCATCATTTATTTGATCAAATAATACTAATAACAATACTACTACTACTACTAATAATAATCATTAAGCACTGTTTGTAACGTTGATAATAAATCAGCATATTATAATGATTTATGTAGGATCATGTGACAATGAAGACTGGAGTAATGCTGATGAAAATTCAGTTTTGCATCACAGAAATATTCACAGAATACCATTATTTTAAGTTGTAATAATATTTCACAATATTATGCTTTTTTTCTGTATTTTTGATCAAATAGGCTAAATCCAGGCCTGACGAGGCTTCTTTCAAAAGCATTTTAAATAGTAATTTTTCCAAGCTTTTTTCCTGTAGAAGTAAAAATATACAAAATTGAACGAAATGTTGTATAAATAAAAAGGTTAGGAATCATATTTGTTTTTTTTTTTGGGGGGGGGGGGGGGGGGGGGCTCCTAATGTCTAGAACCGGCCCTGGCCTACACTCCAGGTCAAATAAAAGCCATAATTAGGAAAATCATATGACGTTCTTCATAAATATGATTCATTTCTGTCGAGCTGTACTGTGAATAAGAATCAAATGACTGAGTTCAGCTTTGAGAAAGAAACCAACCTGTTTGTTCCTCAGTATCTTCATGTTTGATGCTGAATACTTCTGCAATCCTAATGTCTTCACTTTCCTCTTTAATAAACGCCATCTTTATAATAGTGTGTCACGTGGATGTTTTTCTGTGAGTTTGGACAAGATGAGAATAATTAACAAAGAAAATAAATGTGTTACTCATGTGCAGATGCACTTTCCTTAAAAACATAAATAAATAAAACCTTCTAAAATGTTATACAAAGCATTACAATGCTGCAATCAGTAATAAAACATTCATTTAAGAGTTCTCATTAAAATCATAAAGTGCTGAACAGTTCAAATGCTCAAAACAAACCTTTCTTCAGCCAAATCACAACAGAGCAGGAGTGTGGCACAGACTTATGACGTCATACCTCCCCTCCAAAATAAAAGTCCAGTTCACACGCTAAAATCAGAAAAGTGCAAACATATTCAAATAGAAATAATAAAACATATCAACGATGTTCAGAGTTAAATTCTTGGTGAAATACATATGGACATTGTGCTAAAAAATAACTAGAAATGAAAGAGTTTGAACTACATCTAATACGTGAGATTCTGTAAATGATTCAACACTTATATATATATATATATATATATATTATGGGCATCCTGAGATAGAAACAATAAAACGAAAGGAGAAAGTTTAGCATAGCTGCTGTTCATATTATTTGACACAAAAGATCACATATAACTGCAAGGTTATCAGATGTTTGTGAATACTTGGCTAAAACATGTATTTTATTCTAAGTTAAACTAAAAGAGTGTCTGAGCTTCAAACATTATCAGGAAGGTTATTTCAAAGTAAAATAACAAAAAGCTCTGCTTCCTTTAGTGGACTTTGATACATGCTTGATATTATCAATAGTCCAGAATGTTGTGTCCTCATTACAGGGGCTGCTGCTGCCACTATTTGTGCTTATTTTGCTATATGTATCTGGTTTAAGGAAATATTCAAAACCATACTGTGATCCAACTCAGAGTGAATCGTTGTGTATATAGCTGTATACAATAACTTCTAAATCTGTTAAATCCTTCTACACACTTTTTTTTAAAAATGTATGATGTTCTGTATGTAATAAAGAAACAAAAATACAAAAGTGCAATCTTGAAATTAGTTTTTGTTCTAAATATTATAAGTGAATATAAAATCAAAGCTGACCCCTGTATATTTTATTACAGCATCGCAAAGAAAAAACAAGAGGCCTTTGATACGACCTTTTAAAAATGTTTTTAGAAATGTAACTTTTAAAAACCAGTTGGTATGCAGTTTATATTATTTATTAGATTAGTTATTGTATTATTTTAGAATAAATAATACAATTATACAATTGTTTTATTTCAGATTATTTATTGTATTATTGCAAATGATATCAGTTAAAGGTGCAGTGTGTAGTTTTTAGCGGCATCTAGCGGTTGAATTTGCGAATTGCAACCAACGGCTCAGTCCCCCGCTCACCCCTCCCTTTAGAGAAGCTACGGTGGCCGATACAGGGCTAAGATGCCGTCGTCTGAGACCGCAGAGAGCAATGAGGTTTCTTTACAAAGGTAAATTAAGGAATTATATTTACTTAATTATTCAATAAACGATGTCATTGCGAATATTACTGTTACTTGTTCATCATTGTGTCAGTGTTTTTTCACGAGAACAACATAGTGAGGATACGTGCTCTGTAGAGCAGTTTGTCTGTTAAGGGCTACTGTAGAAACATGATGGTGACTTCCATGTGAGGGGACCCACGGTATATGTAGTTATAAATCGCTCATTCTAAGGTAAAAACATAACAGTTCATTAAGTAAGGTCTCTATACTCCTCTGAAAACGTAGTTATGTATATTATATTGCATTTCTGTCTATATGTAATAACTGCCGATTACTCTTGTCTAACTCAGGTTCGGATTCATTGAACGGCTACAGGATGTCCGGTCAGAACATTAGGTCTCACACCAGGAATGTACTCCAGGTTAATTTATTGTGCAAGGATGTGTGTGTGGTTCTGTAAATATAAAACAGTATACAAATATAAATAAATGAATAAATATACATTAACAGATCTTTATAGCAGTACTTGAATACTCATAAGTAACAGTATTGTAAATGACAGTGAACTTAACATGAAGTAAACAATATAAATATAATATAGATGCAGATCGAAGTTCTATAAATGATCACACTACTGCACTGGGTTTGTAGCTCACATGCTTAATAACTCGTCAGGTGAACAAGCCCAAACATGTTCCTTGAGAAGCATTGAGTCTACGCATTAAAGCCTAATATGCAATATAACATTAAATAGTCTAACAAACAAATAACACAGGATAATTATAACATTTTGTCAACAGGATAATGTGCAAATAGAATTAACAATGTAAACATTTAGGCGGAATGCCGCTGTAGCGGTCATTAATCTCTTTTGAGATCTTATCATACTATAAATTATGTAAATGTACTTACAATTAGTTGCACGCACACATATATCCACACAATCCTTAAACTGTGCACTTCTAACTGATTAAACTTATTAAGTATTGACTATAAACATGTAAACATCCAGCCTCAATGAATATAAACATGTAAACATCCAGCCTCAATACTGTCTTGGTTTTTTCTCCACGGAAAGTTTTGGAACAGTCCAAATCACAAACACAGGCAGGAGGGTTCGGAAGAGTTCACTTTCGAGGGGTGACCTTTCTTACAGCCGCCCCCAAATTCACACGGTGAATTTGAACAACAAGAAAGGCCTTACTAAGTATTGGAATATCATTCAGGCATAGGAGGTAGGCAGATGATCTTTGTCACTGGTCTTAGGTAAGTTCTGTCCTTCACTTTGATCTCAGCCGATCTGACTCTGTTATCCTTCCCAGGGAAAACTTGAACAATCCTTCCAACAGGCCAAAGTGCGCGAGGTAGCTGTGGATCCACAATCATAACGGTTTTACCTATCAGTAGGTTGTCTGTTTCTGACATCCATTTTTGTCTGGTCTGAAGGCTAGGTAGGTAGTTACGGATGAATTGCATCCAAAAGTGATCCGCTAGCAGCTGACTATACCTCCATCTCCTTCGACTCAGAAGCTCAGAATCCTGGTATGCCACTTGTGGGAGTGAGGCGTCCCGCCACCCCATCAACAAGATGTTAGGTGTAACTGGGTCTGGGTCAGCGATGTCTGAAGATGTGTAACCAAGGGGTTTGGCATTGAGGATCCCCTCAATTTCAATGAGAACAGTCCGCAACACTTCTTCAGTGACCGTCTGTGCTCCAAGGGTCACTCGCAGGGCTGTTTTCAGGGACCAAATTTCCCACTCCCAGCATCCACCGAAATGTGGAGAATTAGGAGGATTGAATGAAAACTTGATTTGCTGGCTTGCAAGTTGAGTTTGGATCTCAGGCTGAAGAGCAGCGTAGGCATCCCAAAGCTCCTTTTCCCCACCTTTGAAATTCGTTCCCTGATCTGATATGATTTCAAAGGGTTTCCCTCGTCGAGCAATGAAGCGACAAAGGGCCATCAGAAATGAATCACTGTCCATACTTGCGAGGAGATCAATATGCACTGCACGGGTGGTCATACACTTGAAAATTATCCCCCAACGCTTCTCATTTTGGCGTCCAACCTTTATGAGATAAGGACCGAAGCAATCTATACCAGTTGAATAGAAAACTGGCTGGTGAATTCTTAACCTGGCAGGTGGGAGGTCTGCCATCCTGGGGGGATGTGGTTTGGCCCGCCATTTTTGACATTCTGTGCATTGCCGTTGATGTCTCACTGCTGCACGTCCTCGTAATATCCAGTATTTTCTCCTGAGCTCCGCAAACACCCTCTCTGGTCCAGGGTGATGTAAGCGGTCATCATAGTCTCTGATGATCAGTTTGGTAAGCGGGTGATGTGGGTCAAGGACAATGGGGTGAATGGTATCTTCTTCTAGTTGACTGATTTGTCTGAGGCGACCACCAACCCGTATGAGATTTGCACTGTTATCTAGTTCTGGGGCTAGGCACAACAGTTGACTATTGCTTGGTAGAGATTAACCAGATTTCAAGTGCAATATCTCATCAGGGAATGATTCTTCCTGGATCTGTTGGAGGGCTGTGAGCTCGGCTTCTTTATAGTCTTCTGCAGATGCGATGGAGGGGGAGCTTTCAGCTGATGGATGTATAAGAGCATTTAGGTAGTCTGTGAAGGTGCAAAACTGATGAGGATCTGGCAGTGACAGAGCAGAGGTTAACAGTCCACAGAAGGTCGATTTCTTTAGCTCACTGTCTTGATTTACATGGCTTAACGGTGGCATCTCCGGTCAGCGATCTGGTGTTTGTCTGAGGAATGCTGGGCCTTGGTTCCATCTGCTTTCTCTGTTGAGATCAGAGGGAGACTTTCCTCTTGTAATGGCATCTGCGGGGTTGTCGGCAGACTGTACATAACGCCAGGTGTCAGATTCAGTCAAGTCCTGTACCTCTGCCAATCTGGTCCCCACAAACACTTTAAAGCGGCAGGAATCTGATAAAAGCCAGGTTAGCACTGTGGTGGAATCAGACCACAGAGTAACACTACTGAGTGGTAATGTTAGCTCTGCCTTCAGGACTTTAGCAAGCTGTGCACCTGTGAGTGCTGCACACAGCTCAAGACGAGGGATGCTCTGCTGTTTCTTGGGAGCAACACGGGACCTAGCTGTTACAAAGGCCATCTCCACATTACCTTGATGATTCTCTGTTCTCAAGTAGGCCACAGATCCATATGCCTTCTCTGAGGCATCACAAAAAATGTGAAGTTGCCTAATACTAGTAGAGCAGTCCATTTCTTTGCTGCAGTAACATCTGGGCAAACTGATATTCTGCAGATCTTCCAATTCACTTTCCCAGTGTTTCCAAGAGTCTAATAAGTCCACTGGCAGCCTTGGGTCATCCCACTCCCTCTGTTTGTCCCACAACCTCTGCACTATCACCTTGGCTCGAGTGATGAAGGGTATGATGTAGCCAAGGGGATCATACTGACTGGCAAGTATCTGGTAGATGCTTCGCATTGTGGGCACTTTATTGTTCGGTTTGCGTCGTTTGTAAGAGAGGGTATCTGATTGGCAAGTCCAGTGCAGGCCAAGAGTTGATTCCTGAGCTTCTTGGTGGCCTTCGCTGAGCCAGAGGATGTTACTCTGAGACTGAATGTCGGCTGGCAGATGGCTGATAACTGAAGGGTCATTGCTAGCCCACTGTTGTAGCTCAAAGCCACCAGATGCTAGAAGGCTGCAGAGTTTGTCTACAAGATTCTTGGCCGTGTCACAGGAAGCAAAGCTTTGGAGGCAATTGTCCACATAAAATGACTTCTCCACTGAAACTTGTGTGTCCTCTCCAGGCTGGCTGTGATCTTGTACGTGCTTCTGTAAAGCAAACGAGGCACAACACGGACTGCAAGTGGTCCCGAAAGGCAGTACTTGCCATTCATAGACATCTGGGACTCTGTCTCTTTGCATGTCTCTCCAGATGTATCTCAGCAGTGGTTTATCTTGTGGCTAGAGGCGTACCTGATGGAACATGCCGCGGATGTCACTACTGATTGCAACAGAATGCTCACGGAAACGCAGAAGGACTGCCAGGAGAGATGGACCAAGTGTTGGACCAGGTAACAGGAGCTCATTCAAGTTGTGTCCTTGGTATGAGAATGAACAGTTAAAGACCACCCTGTTCTTCCCATTATGC
The DNA here is from genome assembly GCA_023376895.1 of Aspiorhynchus laticeps. Classification (NCBI taxonomy): domain Eukaryota; kingdom Metazoa; phylum Chordata; class Actinopteri; order Cypriniformes; family Cyprinidae; genus Aspiorhynchus; species Aspiorhynchus laticeps. The sequence goes on from CM041795.1 coordinate 62,088,949, forward strand.
TGCACCATGTGGTGTGGGATATACCAGGCCTCCTTTGTTCTGTCCATTTCCTCCTGACTAAGTTTGACAACATACTCAGCTTGCACTAGCTTGGCCAGCTCCTCTTGGTATGCTGCAGCTAAATCAGGGTTCTTTTCCAGCCTTTTCTCGATTCCTCTTAACTGTGGTAGGACAGCTTCCTTTGGTGCATAGAGACGAGGCATGTTCTTGACACGGAGTAGAGGAGTTGCATATCGCTGGACACCATTAACCTCCACTCTCACTGTGTTATCTTGCAGAAGCTGAACGGACTCTTTGTCTTGGCGTGACCTGGTGATCACCTTTTCACTATGGTAGGGTAGAACATCCATTTGCCACAGTCTCTCCACATTTGCATAAAGGTCATTGACAGGCCGCAGCAAGGTGAAGAAGCATTGATCAGGGGAAAGATGACTGCTCAAATCTTCAGTTGGACCCTGCAGTGTCCATCCCAGACGTGTTCTTACTGCTGCTGGACCACCAGGGGGCCCCAGTCGGACTGGTTCTATGGGTGTAAGAAGGTGGGGGCAATCTGAGCCAATGAGAAGAACAGGATGTACCTTGTCCAGCTGTTGTAGAGGTAACCCGGCAAGATGCTTAAATTTCCATTGCAGGACACTGGCTGGGTGTGTATGTTCTGCTAGACCAAGTGCTTTGGCTGTGAAGGCATTACGGATCTTGTAAGCTTTGCTTGGATTAACAGTTGGGGACACAGAAAAAGTCACTGCTGCCCCGTGAATGACCTGGGTGTCCTGTCTCACTGGACGGAGTACAAGATCCTCTGGCTCCCCAACAAGTCTTAATTTCTGCATTGCATCATGCAGAATGATGGTCCGCTCTGATCCATCATCTAATATGCCATTGACACGTTTCCATTCCTGATCAGAACTTTAGTCACTTTGAGCAGCACTTTACTGCCGGAGGTTGGGCGGTCAACATATAACACTGCACTGGAAGGAGCTGCACTTGGCTGAGAGGGCTTGCCCTGGTCATTGACATCATGCAGTACCAAAAGGTGCTTCTTGTTGCAAGTTGGGCAGAGAGTCTTTAGTGTGCAATTAGCTGCTTGATGTCCACGACCACAACGCCAGCATCGGTTCTTTGTCTTTATCCAGTCTATCTTCAGGTCTTTGCTAAGAAGCTTGAAGTTGTCACAGCGTCAGATAATGTTTATTATTGTCACAGTATGGACAATAAGCTCTTACTTTCTCTTCTCTGACTGAAGCTGGTTTAGGCGTGGCTGACGACGTTGGTGTGGAATGTGACTTGTCAGTACCAAGTAGAATGGTGGTCAGCCTGCGAGGCTGCTTAGACTCTCTTCTCACCTCTCTGACACGCACTGAAGATTCCTGCCTTGGGTCATAAGCATACTGGCTATTGTCTTCCTGTACTTGAAGCTCATATTCCAGCCAATCAGCGAAGTCCAACAAGGTGGGAATAGAGACTTGCAAAGGGTGGGTGTACCGCTTGAAACTCGATCTAAGGTCATGTGGCAGTTTACTCAGGAGTCAAGACACATGCGACCCACATTCCAGCTCTACAGTACCTTTGTGGCCCAGTTGCTGCAACATACTGACAAGCGAACGCACCTGCAGTCCAAACATCCTGAAGGCCTTTACATCTCCACTGCGTATATTAGCTCCATCCATCAGCTCACCGATTCGTTGCAGTGCTAATTGGTGGGGTTGACCATACATCTTATCCAGAGCTTTCATGGTGTTGGTGAAGGGAAATCTGGAATTGCTGTAAGAGTCTGCCACCAGGAGGGCCTCCTCCAGTTTCAGTTGGTCTGTGAGGATTTGAAATTTGAAACGTTCTGTGGCATCGTCAGGTAGAATGTTCTCTAAAGCAATTCTCAGTCTTGAAAACTCCCTAGGGTCGGAAGACGTCAGGTAGGGGATGGTAGGGTCTGGACCTCTGTAGATTTTCTCTTGGGTAGATGAGGGTAAGAGATGTTCAGCAGTGTGTTCAATTTGGTCTGGCCTCCTCCTTTCCTGTGATGGAACAACAGACTTAGGCAGCTGAGGTGGCTGGGAATATGCGGGAGAGTTGGGATACCTGAACTGAGCTGAGTCACTATAATGTGCTGTAAAGGAGGGTCTCTCATGAGTGGAGGAAGAAATGTTCATGTTCCTCAGATCTTCGGTCAGCGCTGAGCTTTCCTCTGGCACAGCTGGGTGTGGCGGTCTCTTAGTGGCAGACGGTGGCAGCCTGGAGCGTGGAGCTGGTATTGGGCGGTATGGCTGTGGAGTCTGAAGGTTGACTGCTGGAGAGTGAGAGCATGGTGATGGCATTGGTGGAGTGACTAACTCAGGTGGAAATCTCCGCTTCGATTTCAAGTCTTGAAGCTCATGCCAGAGTACTGCATTCTGTTGACGCATCTCTTGGAATGCTGAAACGATCTCAGGGAGCTGGCTGGATTGTCGTTGCAAGGCTGCGTTCTCCCTCTTGATCTCCTCTAGCATGGTTGTAAGCTCTGGCAACTGTTGCACTTGTCTTTTCAATGCTGCATTCTCCTCTCTCAGCTTTTCAGAAGTGCTGTCCCACTGGTCAGTCAGTATCCATTCTGAACGTTCTGATGCTTGGCTCACTGGTGAAGTGGATCTGGAATGACCTGTAGTACTTGCTGGTTCATCCTCAAGTACTGCCTGGCAGGTAAGTGACCGTGATTGCTGTCGATGAGACCCAGGTAAACTAAGTTCAAAGTCTTCTAAGTAGGCTGGAGGGTTAACTTGTCGCCTTGGTCGCACAGCAGGAGCTTCTCTTTCTGGGTGAGACATATCTGTAGCAATCCACACATCCGGCTCGAAGGACCATGTAATAACTGCCGATTACTCTCGTCTAACTCCGGTTCGGATTCATTGAACGGCTACAGGATGTCCGGTCAGAACATTAGGTCTCACACCAGGAATGTACTCCAGGTTCATTTATTGTGCAAGGATGTGTGTGTGGTTCTGTAAATATAAAACAGTATACAAATATATATAAATGAATAAATATACATTAACAGATCTTTATAGCAGTACTTGGATACTCATAAGTAACAGTATTGTAAATGACAGTGATCTTAACATGAAGTAAACAATATAAATATAATATAGATGCAGATCGAAGTTCAATAAATGATCACACTACTGCACTGGGTTTGTAGCTCACGTGCCTAACTCGTCAGGTGAACAAGCCCAAACATGTTCCTTGAGAAGCATTGAGTCTACGCATTAAAGCCTAATATGCAATATAACATTAAATAGTCTAACAAACAAATAACACAGGAGAGTTATAACATTTTGTCAACAGGATAATGTGCAAATAGAATTAACAATGTAAACATTTAGGCGGAATGCCGCTGTAGCAGTCATTACATGTGATCAGTGCGGAAAGAGTTTTAGACAAAAAGGACAATTTATGGCACATATGAGAGTTCACACTGGAGAGAAACCTTATCACTGCACTGCATGTTTGAAGCGTTTCAATAATTCATCTTCTCTACACAGACATATAAAAAACAATCACAGTAAGTAGATCATCTACAGATCTTTCGGGTCTGATGCTTCATCCTCACCATATGTGACACAATAATGCATCAAGCAATATAATATCATCTGGATAAATCTGTCATAACAAGCGACATGACAAAGAAACATTATCTAAAGTTTTCATAGTGAATAAAGTTCATCTTTAAAACCAGCAGATTCAGATCGACTCAAAGATGGAGTTCCTCCCCAAAGAACAATGTCAGAAAGTTTAATTCTTGTATATAATGTTGCTTCATGATATAAACAACATTATTGTGCTTTCTTATGAGTTTCATATATTCAGTTGTCTTATAATGTCACAGAATGGCCCGTATTCCACCATCACTGATCACCCTCACCTGCACCTGATTAATGATCATGTACACCTGCTCCTCATCATCACAGCTGCTCTACTTAAGCACACTCCTCACTCCAGTCATGGTCTATCTTGAAGTCACTAAGCTGCCATGTTGTTGAGACTTGTGGATACAACTCGGACCTTCACTCTACAGCGATCTGCTAGCTGAGTATACTAACCTGTGTTACTTACCTGACGATACTTACCCGACGATACTTACCCTCTGTCTTCCCTCTCACCATCAGATACCTTTACATCTGTGGACTCTAGAAACTCGCAGGCTTTCCTGGATTCCTATCCGCCACAAACCTGCCAAAGGACAGAGACACAAGCTGAATCCCAGCGCACTATCCACAATACTACTAAGAAAGCCACTTACCTCACGCAAAGACTATCACCACTGTTGTCTCACCAAATCCTGTAATAAACTCAATCTCTTCAACACTAACCTTTGTGTCTGGCAGTTCCGTAACAGATAATGCATATGTGTCACTTGTAGTTTGTTACTCTGTCATGAAGGAAAGTAATAGTTTTTACAAACTGTTCTTGTTCAGGAAGATGAAGAAGAGACTTTAACACTTTTAAGAGAGACTGAGATTTATTTTGTTCTTCATTGTGTAAGGCCTTTGCAGAACAGACCCACCAAAAAGCTGCAGAATAAACACATTCCCAAAACAGGATCTAAAGATTCCCCCACACAGCCATCACGAGGTGGTGAAACTGACAACACCCTCATTGTCTGGATTAGTTTACTTAGAGTCGGACTTGTAACCCAAAGGTGAGATCCTTGAGCAAGGCACTGAACCCCCAACTGCTGACCACTGCTCCAGGTGTGTGCTTATGGTGTGTGTTCAGCAGATCCTTTGCCAAAAAGGGAAAGAAAGAAAAAAAACACAGACATGTTTAAACTTTATTACAAGCCAAACAATTGTGAAAGTAATTTACTGAAACTCTGGTATTTTCCATAATAAAAGGCCAAAACAAAAGTTAATCTTACTGCATGCAGAATCGCTTTATGTACTCCCCAATTGTAAGTCGCTTTGGATAAAAGCGTCTGCCAAATGATTAAATGTAAATGTAAAATGCATGCACCCAAAGTGTGAAAGGTGACATTAAAAATGCAAGTTTTCTTCTTTTTTTTTTAATTTTTGAGTAGACATTCAAAAACATGACCAATTCAACAGATTTAAAGTGATAATATCTCAGTTTTACTGGAATCCATCTTTTTGTTGTCTTCCTCGGGAGAAGAAACATGACAATTATAATCATGACAACACTGGGTGAAACTGTTGAAGTGTCTCGAGTCAGATATGATTGTGTAATTCTTACCTGTAAGAACAAGATGGTGTTAAAACTAAAATGCTCCTGCAGTAATCTGAAAGTGAAATCACAGTAAAGCACATGTTGATGCAGTACTTCAGCAATCATCATTTTACTTGAACACAAGTCTACAGTTGGCCACAAACGGGCAAAATGTTTACACCTCACCGGAAGTGGTGTTTCGTTCTTCCTGTATCTATCTTCTGTGTATTGTTCTCCAGATTCTGAGAAAGAGTTCAATGGTGCATGGGGAAAAAGAGGGGGAGGGGGAGACGGGAGAGAGTTGAGCTTCCTGACAGCCTGATGTATGAAGCTGTCCTTCAGTCTGCTGGATTTAACTAATTTAACTATAATTTCTTGATGTTTGCTGATGTTTGTTTCCTTTGTTTTTAGATTTTTTTTTATTGTAAAATTGTACAAGTAAACCCCATGCAGGCGAAAACACACAAAAAAAGTCATAGAATTATTTCCTTTGTGGTCCTCTTTTACAAACCCGATTCCAAAAAAGTTGGGACACTGAACAAATTGTAAATAAAAACAGAATGCAATGATGTGGAAGTTTCAAATTTCAATATTTTATTCAGAATACAACATAGATGACATATCAAATGTTTAAACTGAGAAAATGTATAATTTTAAGGGGAAAATAGGTTGATTTTAAAATTTCATGGCATCAACACATCTCAAAAAAGTTGGGACAAGCCATGTGTGGCATCCCCTCTTCTTTTTATAACAGTCTGCAAACGTCTGGGGACTGAGGAAACAAGCTGCTCAAGTTTAGGAATAGGAATGTTGTCCCATTCTTGTCTAATACAGGCTTCTAGTTGCTCAACTGTCTTAGGTCTTCTTTGTCCTCTTTATGATGCGCCAAATGTTTTCTATGGGTGAAAGATCTGGACTGCAGGCTGGCCATTTCAGTACCTGGATCCTTCTTCTACGCAGCCATGATGTTGTAATTGATGCAGTATGTGGTCTGGCATTGTCATGTTGGAAAATGCAAGGTCTTCCCTGAAAGAGACGACGTCTGGATGGGAGCATATGTTGTTCTAGAACTTGGATATACCTTTCAGCATTGATGGTGCCTTTCCAGATGTGTAAGCTGCCCATGCCACACGCACTCATGCAACCCCATACCATCAGAGATGCAGGCTTCTGAACTGAGCGCTGATAACAACTTGGGTTGTCCTTGTCTTTTTTAGTCCGGATGACATGGTGTCCCAGTTTTCCAAAAAGAACTAAAAATTTTGATTCGTCTGACCACAGAACAGTTTTCCACTTTGCCACAGTCCATTTTAAATGAGCCTTGGCCCAGAGAAAACGCCTGCGCTTCTGGATCATGTTTAGATATGGCTTCTTTTTTGACGTATAGAGTTTTAGCCGGCAACGGCGAATGGCACGGTGGATTGTGTTCACCGACAATGTTTTCTGGAAGTATTCCTGAGCCCATGTTGTGATTTCCATTACAGTAGCATTCCTGTATGTGATGCAGTGCCGTCTAAGGGCCCGAAAATCACGGGCATCCAGTCTGGTTTTCCGGCCTTGACCCTTACGCACAGAGATTGTTCCAGATTCTCTGAATCTTTGGATGATATTATGCACTGTAGATGATGATAACTTCAAAATCTTTGCAATTTTTCTCTGAGAAACTCCTTTCTGATATTGCTCCACTATTTTTCGCCGCAGCATTGGGGGAATTGGTGATCCTCTTCCTATCTTGACTTCTGAGAGACACTGCCACTCTGAGAGGCTCTTTTTATACCCAATCATGTTGCCAATTGACCTAATAAGTTGCAAATTGGTCCTCCAGCTGTTCCTTATATGTACATTTAACTTTTCCGGCCTCTTATTGCTACCTGTCCCAACTTTTTTGGAATGTGTAGCTCTCATGAAATCCAAAATGAGCCAATATTTGGCATGACATTTCAAAATGTCTCACTTTCAACATTTGATATGTTATCTATATTCTATTGTGAATAAAATATAAGTTTATGAGATTTGTAAATTATTGCATTCCTTTTTTTATTCACAATTTGTACAGTGTCCCAACTTTTTTGGAATCGGGTTTGTATCTTATTCTTTATTAATTAGAAATCACTATTAGGTTATATGGCACATGTCTTCACTCAGTTTTTCACCACACTCATCTACTATAAGGAATATAAATCAGGGAGGACACACAATCACAAAAATTGCCAGTTGATAACTTTTTGTAAAATGTTACTTTTACCATTGACTATTTTACCATGTTTTAACATTGTTTTTTTGGAGTCTGTTGCCCTATATAAAAAGTTTAATTATATGGACAAATGTTTGTTGAATTAAACATTGATAAATCAATAAAAAAAGATCAAATAAAAAGTGAAGTATAAGTGTGAAGCCATTTACAAAATCTCACAGATTGTTTTCATTCAACATTAACAATTTAAATGTGTATTTCACCAAGAATTTAACTCTGAACATCGTTGATATGTTTTATTATTTCTATTTGAATATGTTTGCACATTTCTGATTTTAGCGTGTGAACGGGACTTTTATTTTGGAGGGGAGATATGACGCCATAAGGCTATGCCACACTCCTGCTCTGTTGTGATTTGGCTGAAGAAAGGTTTGTGTTTTGAGCATTTGAACTGTTCAGGCACTTTATGCTTCTAATGAGAACTCTTACATGAATGTGTTATTACTGAAAGAAACATTGTAATGCTTTGTATAACATTTTAGAAGGTTTTATTTATTTATTTATGTTTTTGAGGAAAGTGCATCTGCACATGAGTAACACATTTATTTTCTTTGTTAATTATTCTCATCTTGTCCAGACTCACAGAAAAACATCCACGTGGCACACTATTATAAAGATGGCGTTTATTAAAGAGGAAAGTGAAGACATTAGGATTGCAGAAGTATTCAGCATCAAACATGAAGATACTGAGGAACAAACAGGTTGGTTTCTTTCTCAAAGCTGAACTCAGTCATTTGATTCTTATTCAAAGTACAGCTCTACAGAAATTAATCATATTTATGAAGAATGTCATATGATTTTCCTAATTATGGCTTTTATTTGACCTGGAGTGTAGGCCGGTTCTAGACATTAGGAGCCCCCCCCCCCCCCACCAAACAAATATGATTCCTAACCTTTTTATTTATACAACATTCAATTTTGTATATTTTTACTTCTACAGGAAAAAAGCTTGGAAAAATTACTATTTAAAATGTTTTTGAAAGAAGTATTTTATGCTCATCAGGCCTGGATTTACCCTATTTGAACAAATGACTAAATTTAAAACAATTTAAAATAATGTTTTTCTATTTTACTATACTTTAAAATATATTTCTGTGATGCAAAACTGAATTTTCATCAGCCATTACTCCAGTCTTCAGTGTCACATGATCCTACATAAATCATTATAATATGCTGATTTATTATCAACGTTACTAACAGTGCTTAATGTTTGTTTCAGGATATTTTAATTATTAAAAAGATGCTTAAAAATATAAATATAAATATTCTATAAGAATATAAGTGTTCATTGTCACTTTTTAACTATTTAACACATCCTTGCTGATTATTATTATTATTATTTATTTATTTGATCAAATAAATGCAAGCTTGATGAGCATAATACATTTCTTTCAAAAACATTAAAAATAGTAATGGGTCCAAACGTTTGGCCAGTATTGTATGCACATATTAATAAAACTTTATCTAAGGTAATCTTTTGTTGTTTGATGAAGATCAAAATCATGTTGCTGTTTTATTTAATGTAATCAAGTTTCAGAATACCACTTCAGTAAGTGCTTTTATCATGTTTCCTAGCTGGGTACGGGCAGGATTTCTCCTCCCATTTAATCAATATTGACTACAGATATTGTCATATTATTAATATCAATAATATGATATTATGTATTGCATTGTTACCTTAAATATGACATATATTTACACAAATCAAGTGTAACAGAAAGACACGATCACTACACAGCAAATTTGAAACTGTTAAATTCACACTTGCAGTGTAAAAATTAACACTTTTTCAGGGTTTATATAGGTCCACACTAAATAGTTAAACTAACACTTGAAATAGTGTTACTTTTTTAACACTTCATAGAGTTAAAACAACACTGTAAGTGTTCACCATTAACACTAATTTGGTGTAAAAAAAGGAGGGAAACACTAATAGTGTTAAAACTACACTAGGTGTGTCAATAACTTAACACCAAGGGAGTTATTTCCAGACTTAATATAGTGTTCATATTAACCCTGATTTGTCATTAAATGTGATCTGCGTTCAGTTCAATTACAAATGCATGTGTATATTCAATAACAGCCAACACGTTGTATCAGTTTGAACCTTTATTTTCAAAAACTTAAGAACACTTAAAACAAAGATACAAATTCACCATCATATCACACGTTAAGTCTGCAGGTCAAAAGACCTGTAAAACTTCAAAATGCTGGCAAAGTACTCAACTTAAAATATCTTTGTAATTAAAATACATGATGCTCTGAAAAATGTTTTGTCAAAAGTTTGTCAATGCTTTGCATGCAATTCCTTTACTCTTGGCAACTCACTGCTATGACCAACATCAATGTTGTAGACTAGTGTAGCAGGAAGATATAAAGACATTGAAAAGGACCTACTCAACAGGTTGAAAACATAGTGGACTTAAGCCCTATTCGGATGGTAATTGTTTCTCAGGAGGACGTAAGTGATTTTCACCATATACAGGGGGTAGTTAGTGTTTTAATTGCCGTCCAAATTCAGGATGTCGTGTTTTTCTCTCACCACCCCCGTGAAAATCCCCGGCCAAATTACCTACTGTTTTTTGACAAACACTGAGGTTGTGTGGTAATTTAATTGCCGTCCGAATCCACATCTCTGAGTTTACGAGAAGAAATCGATTCAAAATTCAGTGTTTAGTCCCCTTTTGAGCACTCCCGAACACCGTAACATTGTACTTCGGTGTAATTGACATATTATTTCTGAAATGCTGGAAAGTATTTAAAAGAACAATACTTCATGACTGCTCAACCACAGCGACTGGGAGCAGAAAGAGAAGAAAGGCACATAAACTTTCAAATGTGTCTTTATTATGGCAGCAGCAGGTATGCAATGCAATTTTAAAGTGTGTATTATAAACAGATATATATCGCGTATAATTATATACAACTACAGCTAGTCTATTTTCCTATTTTTAAGCAGGAGATTTCAATAATCAAATAATAAATATTATAAAATATGCTTGGAATAATAAGAATGCATTTTACATAAGTATTTTTAAATGTATTTTACACAATAATAATAATAAATTTGTAAATAAAATTAATTTTATTTACAGCAGACAATCATGTGATTGGCCACGTGAGCAGCGCGTTCACGGGTGCGCAGGATCACAGAACTCGCTCCTCCACTGTGAATAAATCGCCATCCGAATCCATGAGTTTTATCACTGACAGGGGCGGACTTTACCATTAGGCAAAGGTAGGCAATTGCCTTGGGCCCCCAGCTACACAGGGGCCCCCCAAAAAATCCCATATTAACTTTTTTTTTTTTTTTTTTACTCAATTGCAAATGTCAAAAATCCACTGAAACGGCATCAGAATGCTTAAAAAAAATCATTAGTATTGTAAACAGGTGCGTGGGCACCCCCGAACACCAGCACCATTGGACTATTCCATTATTTCACTTAACTGCGAATCTGCTGCAGGAATGCGGAAGTGATTGACAGACGGCGTGTGTACGGAGCAAAAATGAAGCGAAGCTACCCAAGCGGTGCTGAAAAAAGGAGGAAACGGGAGGAAAGCAAAAAGTTATTAACAAAATTACCAAAGGTAACAAACTTTTTTGTGACATCACCAGCTGACGACGGTAAAGCTAAAGAGAAGAAAGAAGCTGATGTAGATTTTTGTGCCACTGCCACTACTAACGTTAGCGTTAACACTAGCAGCATTTCCAGCACGGAGGAGCTGCCCCTTGCTGCTGATGGTGTCAGTCCAGGCTGCTCAGTCGATGCTGCTTCTACATGCAAGTCAAATTCACAGAATCCTTCAACTGCAGGTACCAGCAGTTCCGCGTTCACTTTCAGTGATAGTAATGTCTATGACGAAGACTGCAATACAGCTGAACAACTGAGTACTACTAGCCCTAGCAGCCATTCTGCACAAAGTGTTACTGTCACACTTGAAGAAGACCCAGCACTCTGGCCAAAACATCTCAATGACAAAGAGCGCTGCTCAATCGTGCAGAGAGGCCCAGTTCAGATCAAGGACAGAACTTATCCAAAAAATAATGAAGGGCGAAGATTTACAAGCAGCAACTATTACCTGCAAATGAAGAACGGAGAAAAGATAAAGAGGTCCTGGCTCGTGTACAGTGAAAAAAATGACTGTGTTATGTGCTTTTGTTGCCGCCTGTTTGGTTATAAGGAAAAGGACACTCAGCTAAGTGGGGATGGGTTCAATAACTGGAAAAATCTTGCAGCCCACTTGAGACAGCATGAGAGGTCTGCTGAACATATCACAAACATGGATACTTGGCGTAATCTTTCACAAAAACTACAAACAAACACAGCTATAGATCAGATAAACCAAGATCGAATTGCTCTTGAAGTCAACCGCTGGAAAGAGATTTTAAGAAGACTTATTGCAATTGTAAACCATCTGGCAGACCACAATCTTTCATTTCGTGGCCACTCCGACAGATTGTTTGAGTCTGGTAATGGAAATTTCCTTGGACAAGTACAATTAATGGCTCAGTTTGATCCAGTGATGCGTGAGCATTTGAGGAGAATTCAGACAAAAGAGCTAAGTGACACTTATTCAAGTAAACATATTCAAAATGAACTAATTTCCATTGTGGCAAAATGTACAACTGATGCAATTGTTGAGAGAGTAAAAACAGCCAAATACTATGCAGTGATCATGGACTGCACTCCAGACCTCAGTCACAATGAGCAGTTATCAGTGGTGCTAAGAATTATTAATTGTGAGTTATCAAAGGGTGTCTCCATCCATGAGCACTTTGTTGGATTTCTTCAGGCACTTGACACAACAGGAAAAGGCTTATGCGAGACATTTTTAGGCCACCTAGAAACACTAGGATTGGATCTGTACAACTGTCGAGGCCAATCTTATGATAATGGGAGCAACATGCAAGGTAAAAAGCAGGGAGTCCAAAAGAGAGTGCTGGAATTAAACCCCAAAGCTTTATGTGTTCCTTGTGGAAGTCACACACTGAATCTTGTTGTTGGTGATGCAGCTAAGTCTTCTGTGATGTCCATCAGTTTCTTTGGGCTGTTACAGCGGCTTTACACTCTTTTCAGCTCCTCAGTTCACCGTTGGACCATTCTCAAAGAACATGTCAAGAATTTTACACTGAAGGCATTGTCAGCCACCAGGTGGGAGTGTAGAATTGAAGCTGTTAAAGCTATTCGTTACCAGCTGCCTGAAATTGTGAAGGCATTAACTGCTCTAAAGGAGTACGCCACAGAGAAACGAGATGCAGATGTTGTCTCAACAGCTGAAAGCATCTGCCAGGAGCTGCAGAGATGGCCTTTTGTGGTAAGTACCATCGTGTGGTACAATGTGTTGTTCCAGATAAATAAAGTAAGTAAGATCCTGCAGAGCCCCAAAGTTTCAGTCAAGACAGCGAGGGAAGAAATCAGGGCAGTGAAAGTATTTCTTCAGGAATTTCGCAATCATGGATTTAATTCTGCTAAAACAGATGCTAGGGAGATAGCAGAGAAGCTTGAGATGGAGATGAGCTGGCCTGAGGTGCGTCAGAGAAGAAAAACAAAACAGTTTGAGTATGAGGGAACAGAGCACACTCAGACAACTGCAGAAGAGCTCTTCAAAAGAGAGGTTTTTCTGCCTCTAATAGATACTGCTCTTGTCACAATAGAGGACAGATTTTCCAACATGGAAATCTTCTTCAAGCTTTATGGATTTCTCTACTCTATTGAAATAATGAGAAGCACTGAGAATGAAGGGAAGCTGGATGAATGCTGCCACAGATTAGAGCAGAAATTGGATGACATTGATGCAGAAGACCTGAAGCTTGAGGTAAAGGGTGCAGTTCGGTCCTTTCCAACGCATATCTCATCACCAATTGAGATGCTGAACTATATATATAAAGAGAATATACTTGACATATATCCAAATTTGAGCATAGCTTTAAGACTACTTCTCACTCTCCCTGTAACAGTAGCTTCAAGTGAGAGAAGTTTCTCATCACTGAAACTAATCAAAACATACCTTAGGTCAACTATGACTCAGGACAGGCTGTCTGCACTTGCTGTTATCTCCATTGAGCAGGAAGTCAGGAAGTCACTGGATATGGAATCTGTGATTGCAAGATTTGCTGAGGCCAAAGCTCGCAAGGCCAGATTTTAGCAACTACATCTAAACTGAGCATCCCATCCATTCACAACATAGCCTCATGGCATATGATGTACTATAATATGATCCATTTTAAAATTAAGTCCATAAAAAGATTCATCACTGTTCTGAGTAGTAGTACTTTAGACACAAAAGTTAAACCAGAAGCCCAAGATTCCTTTTATTTGTTCCTCACCAATTAAAGCTGAGTTTATTAGCAAGAGAAACTTAATGTACATTCAAGAGAGTGGAAGATATGACAAATACATAAAGAAAAGTGAGATGAAGAGACAGGCAGACAAAGACAAATAGAAAAGGGAGAAGATGAGAAAGACCGACACAAAGACAAGGGAGATGAAGAGAAGTTCAGATACAGAAAAGGGAGAACAAGAGAAAGTCAGAGAAAAAAAGGTACACATGTTAAACAGTATATTATTTTACTTTTGTGTGTCCATAGTTGACCATTTATTTTTATGGCTTGTGTGTTTCTTCTCACTTTAGTAACACAAGATAGAAGACCATAAACAACTTTTCCAATTTAGGCAGCAGCAAGCAGATCCAGTTAGGAGATTCTATCAGAGAACCTGCTGGGAAACCATGGTAAATGACAACCAATGACAGCTCTTCCATGTAAATAGACAATAAATATTATTGCACAGGTAACATATTATGAAAATAAGATTTTACAGTGGACATATTTGTTAAAATGTTAATTATTATTTTTTTATTTTTTCAGCTGGAACTCCAGATGACCAGACATCATTGCTTTGTGAAGACTGCTGAAGAGAAATTACAAGTAAGTCTTTCTTAGATTAATAAGGATTGACAAAAGGGAGGAACAAAAGATGTAGAGGGCCCCATGTCTGTGTTTGCCTTGGGCCCCAAAATGGCTAAATCCACCCCTGATCACTGAGGTGATATGCAAATTTATTTTTACAGACGTCCATATGAGAAACAATTACCGTCCGAATCGGGCTTTAGAGTTCAATAGTACTCAAGGTGCTGGTTCCTTCAGAAGGGATGAGAAGCTTGTCTGACCACATAAGGTGATCCTGCCCTTGATCCTTCTCAATAGCTGTAGGTATGGCAGGTCCTCCCTCTGACTGAGATGGGTTTCAATACTGGTGCAGGTGCGGGACTGTAAACCGCAAAAACAAAAATTTGTTTAAAGAAAAAAGAGTGGAAAAAGTGAATTACTCTGTGCAATGATGAATGTATAAACTAGTAACTTTTAATGATGAAATGTACTTTAAAGGGTTAGTTCACCCAAAATGAAAATTCTGACATCATTTACTCACCCTCATTGTGTTCCACACTCGTAAGTCTTTTGCTCATCTTTGAAACAAAAGTGAATATACTTTAGTGAAAACAGAGATGTATGTCCATCCATTGAGTCCACACAGCTACCACTTTGATGCTTCAAAAAGTTAATAAAGAGAGTGTAAAATTAATCTATAGGAATTGAGCAATTTTGTCCAAATTTTCTGACGAGACATGGTTACCTTATTGAAATTAGGCTTCTATTCACAAACAGTGATCAGCAAACAAACCGTTCCTGTGAAAGCTCAAACAACACTGCTAACAGAGAATGAACCTCACAGGTTCTCATGCTTGAGCTTCCATTTAAGTTAGCTTTTCTTGTAAAACTAACATTAGCTTTATTTTTATTTATTTTTTTTCTATTCCATCTACTTATTTCTTAAAAAAAACACTAGGTTTATTTTTTCTATATTCTATCTACTCGTTTTCTTAAAAAAACAAAACTTTTTTTATGTGTACTGCGTTAGGCTAACCAAGACTTGTTATAGCACTTGCACGTTGTTGCTCTTTTGTTGGTTTTGATTGCTTCTTATCAGTGTTGGTGTAACGCGTTACTGTAATTAAATGACTTATCCACTGAAAAAGTAAAGTAAGGGATTACTGTTCATTTTTAGGTAATTAAATTACAATTACTTATAAAGTACTTGCGTTACATACAGTAAATAATTTAAACGGTTCTAAAATCAATATTGAATTTGAAATGTAAATTTACCGTCTAAAGATAAAATTGAATGCAGCGGCTTTAACCCTCCACGCGCCGGCTCGTTCATTTTCAGATTTTCCTGATTCACAGAGAAACCTTAAATACTCAGATACATTTAGTATCTGAGTATAAACCTTAAATACTCAGACTAAAATCATTTCCTGCCCCTTTGAGATCTGACGCTAAAGTGCCCTTTTGGTCCGGTGCCCCCGGTCTGCGATTTCTGCCGAGGGTAGGGGTGTGCGATATGAGGATTTTTGATCGTGGACGATAAAAATGTCTCCACGATCTGCTTTTAAAGAAATAGTGTAGAGCGCACATTCTATCAGCTGCAGTTCTGGCGCCGCCGTATCAATATATTGTACAACGCCACATAAATTCACATCAGTGTTAACTCAGTGGTAGAGTTACTCTCACGGGACACTGCACTTATTCACAATCACAAAAGTACATTATCTGCATCTGCTTTAAAGTATCATCCATGTGTTGTTCTGACGAGTGCCTTTTTCTGAGCAAATACACCCAAAGCGCGCTAGATAAAAAGCCTGTCAAACAGCGCCTGATTACTGAACTGTTATGTTTTGTGCTAATACTGTCAAAACACACAAGGTTTATGTATAGACTCAGTTGGTTATGTCTAAAATGAAAGTAAACAGCTTAGAGAAACGGATGCGTGTCTGTATATTCTGCATGCAGGTCTTAAAGGGACAGTACTAAACATGCTGCCGCTTGTCATTAAAGGGATAGTTCACCCTAACATTTTATTTCTGTCATTATTTTTTCACTCACATGTTGTTCCAAACCTGTATTAATTTCTTTCTTGTGCTGAACACAAAAGAAGATATTTTGAAGAATCTGGGTAACCAAACAGTTGCTGGTCCACATTGACTTTGATTGTAGAAAAAACATCTCGGTTACGTATGTAACCCTCGTTCCCTGAAGGAGGGAATGGAGACGTACGTCGGAACTGACCGATGAATTGGGGATCACTTTGGGAGACCAATCTACTTTGAGTGTAAGAAAACGAGCCAATGCACATTGGCATGCGATAATTGCAACAGCTGCTCTGCGCTACAGCGCGAGTATTTAATGAGCAGCAGGTGCGTCGCATATTTGCTTTTCCGCTGAGGAGCCGAGCTAGTGACTCGGCCGTACAGCGGAAGGTACAACGACTGTGGCGACGGGACGTATGTCTCCGTTCCCTCCTTCAGGGAACGAGGGTTACATACGTAACCGAGACGTTCCCTTTCAGTCGGTTACGTTCGACGTACGTCGGAACTGACCGACGAATTGGGGATATCTACCAACACGCCACTGTCGCTGGTCCTTCCAGCGCTCTGCCTGAGACTCCTGGACCGCCCCCAACTTGTCGGAGCGGGAGTCAGGGTTCTAAGCAGAGAAGGTCAGTCACTGCTGTTCCGCAAGACCCACTCAGTGTGACTATTGGATAACGCTGGGAAACGTGCCCTAGAGGGAAGGGGACGCTACAGAAGCCGCATTCTGCCTGTAGGAAGGTAACTGTGGTGGTTTACACATATGGACTAACCAAGAGGGTAGTATAACATATGGAAGTCTCCGGGGTGGTTCCCACCTAGTTCTAGGGGGGAAAAACACCATCAGAGATGAGAGAGCGGGCTCTGTCGAGGGAAAGACACGGGCTAGCTGGACCGGGTAGCCTTCCGTGGACGAAATACGCATATAGGGTCGCTGCTGGGACCACACATATGGACACCCAGCCTAACGCAGGTTCCACAAACAACGAGTGAAGGCCTGGCGTCAGACGCTCCACCACGTCTGACTGCCGGGGCATGACGGAGGAACTCACAGGGTTAGCCATACCTGGGGAACTCTACTGGAGCAAAAGACGCACGTATCCGGCCCAGCGGACGAGAATGGCATTGCAAGCCGACACTTAGAACGGGTCCTTTGCACTACTGGCCCCTGGGGGCAAGTACAAAAAGTTTCAGTGGGGCCGCTGTCCTGCCTCTGAACGAATTCAGGCAGTTCAACACTGACTGGACGCGCTCCTCTGTGAGTCGCGCTGTCTGGTTGACCGAGTCCAACTCCATACCGAGAAAAGAGATCCTCTGCACAGGGGAGAGTTTGCTCTTTTCCTAGTTGACCCGAAGTCCCAACAGGCTGAGGTGACAGAGCACCATGTCCCTGTGTTCGCACAACTGGTCCCGAGACTGTGCCAGGATCAGCCAGTCGTCGAGATAGTTGAGAATGCGAACGCCGCATTCTCTGAGAGGAACAATAGCTGCCTCCGCGACTTTCGTAAAGACGCGAGGCGACAGGGACAGCCCGAAGGGTAGGACCAGGGGCGGACTTAACCATTAGGCAAAGGTAGGCGACTGCCTAGGGCCCCCAAAAGCCAAGGGCCCCCTAAAATGATTTTCATATACAAGATGCGCATTAAGCGTGGACACGCGAATGGTTGCTGTTTACAATGTTTATTACCACGACAACCGTCTGCCTTGAACGTGCTTCTCGTGTATCCTGCTTGTAGCAAATTAAAATATAATGTATCTGAAGCTGACTGCCGTGCGAGGTCTCTCTTTCCCAGTGCGCGCACACCTCCCTCCCTCCCTCTCTCGCTCTCTCTCTCTCTCTCTCTCTCTCTCTGCGCGTCTGCTCTGTTCAGCGCACGGTTAAAACACAGATATGTTGCTTCTCTAATTTTACATGGAAGTATAGCCGAAATCACAGCACAGCTATTGCCTTTATCTTATGTGTAGCCTATTTGATTTCATCCGGCAGATTAACATCTTGGAAGGGAGCGCTGGTTATGTAGTCTTAATGGGTCGCATTTCAGTCACAATTTCATATTCATCCCATTGTCTGACAACAGAAACAGATAGTTAAATAGTTAAATACTTTTAAATAGTATAATAATTTATACTTTTGACTCACTCTTTTCTTAAAAAAATGGTTTAAAGGTTCAATTGTGAGGTTTATCATTTTATAATTTATTTAGTTTTTTTGTTAAAACTTGTATCTCAACGGTAAATCAATTGCTATTTCGGGGTCTACAACATGAAATAATAAAAGTGTCTGAATGAACAAATGTAAATGAAAGAATCCCATTATAGCATGTACATGAAAAATGTAGAAACATTGGACACAACTATGGGGCAACATTGTGCCGCAGCAAGCATCACGACAAAAAAGGAACCTCAAGGTTGGTCTAGGTAAATGTGTGCAAATGTATAGGGCCCCATTCTTATATTTGCCTGGGGCCCCCAATTCACTAAATCCGCCCCTGGGTAGGACCTTGTACTGATACGCTCAACCTTTAAACGCAAACCGTAGGAATGGCCTGTGTTGGGGGAGAATCGAGACATGAAAGTATGCGTCCTTCAGGTCAATCGCTGCAAACCAATCTCGGGGACGGATGCACTCGAAAATGCATTTTTGCGTTAACATCTTGAACGGGAGTTTATGCAGAGCCCGGTTCAAGGTTCGCAGGTCCAAGATTGGTCACAACCCACCACCTTTCTTGGGCACAATAAAGTGGTGGCTGTAAATCCCTGCCTTCATATCGGCTGGAGGGACCGGCTCGACCACGTCCTTCGCCAGGAGGACTTCGATCTCTTTCCGTAAGACAGGGGCATCGCTGCTTCGCACAGAGGTGAAGTGGATGCCCCTGAACTTGGGGGGACGCCGGGCGAACTGAATCGCATAGCCGAGTCTGATGGTGCGGATGAGCCAGCGAGACGGGCTGGGGAGCTCTAGCCAGGCTCCCAGACACCGTGCAAGCGGGACCAACGGAACCACAGATGTTTCCGGGGAGGGGCAGCGAGGTGGAACACAGGGACTTAACTCGGGAGGCACTGAGGCGGCCCGAAGTGGAGTCTGCGTGAGCTGCGCAACACTTACCTGGTCCCAGGGAGGGGCAGCGGGAGTAAGAGAAGGCCTGGTGACGTCCTCGAACCACACACCACTGACTGCTGGTGAAGAGAGAGGGGGAAGGGGGTGTCAAGGTGTTTGCAACACGTCACACACCGCCAACCGTGCCCTCTTGTGACCCAGAGATATAGGAAATTGCTCTTTTATTGAAAATGTGGGTACCGCTGGACACCGAGGAGCCAGCGGCGGAACAAAAACAAAAGGAAACAAAAGATTATCCACCCGGCCCTCCTCCGGGGGAGGGAGTGATGCAGACACCATCTCCCGAAGAGCAGATCCTCCCATCTCTGGGTCGCCCGTCTCAGGGCCTCTTACCCTTACGCTTGCCGCCTGGTTTGACGGGGGCCTGGACGGGCTGGGTGGAGGCTGCTGCTTGGGCTGAGCAGGGGCGGAGGCGGCCGCAAGGGGGCACCCTTGGCGACGAGCAGACGGTGGCACTGCAGCCGACGACTGGGTGGAGGCAGCAGCTGGTCGTCGGGGCAGGATGTGCTTAATCGCCTCCGTCTGCTTCTGTGCCACTGAAAACTGCTGGGCAAAGTTTTCAACAGCGTCGCCGAAGAGGCCGGCCTGACAGACAGGGGCGTTGAGGAACCGAACTTTGTCGGGCTCACGCATATCTGCCAGGTTCAGCCACAGGTGGCGCTCCTGGACCACTAAGGTGGACATCGCCCGACCCAGGGAGCGTGCAGTGACTTTCGTCGCCCGTAGGGCGAGGTCCGTCGCTGTACGTAGTTCCTGCATAACTCCTGGGTCGGAACTACCCTCGTGCAGTTCCTTGAGCGCTTTGGCTTGGTAGACCTGCAGGAGCGCCATGGCATGCAGGGCGGAAGTGGCTTCTCCACAAGCTGTGTAAGCCTTGCCCGCCAGAGAGGATGAGAACTTACATGCTCAGGAGGGGAGATGCGGATTACCCCGCCAAGAGGTAGCGGTCTTGGGACACAGTTGCATCGCCACAGACCGCTCCACTGGGGGGAGCTCCACGTACCCCTTAGCCACCCCGCCATCGAGGGTAGTGAGGGAGGAAGAAGGACCAGACCGGCTTCGGGCAGAAAAAGGTGCCGTCCACGATTTAGTCACTTCCTCATGCACTTCCGGAAAGAAAGGTACTGGGGCGGAGCGCTGAGAACCAGCACGGGACACCCCAAGAAACCAATCGTCCAGCCGCGAGGGCTCGGGACACGGTGGAGGGTTCCACTCGAGCCCGATGCTCGCGGCGGCCCGGGAAAGCATAGCAGCCATCTCTGGGTCAGACTCGGGCAACGCTGCCACACCCGAAGGGGGCAGTGCAGCCGAATCTTCATCACCGGAGGACATACGCTCATCCTCCGACGCAGTGATCGACATCTGGTCCTCCGGGGGAGCCCCAAAAGTGACTACTGGTACCGCACGAGACAGATCAGCACGCGCTCTTGGAAGCTCCACTGGTTGCAGTGTCATGGAGGAGTGAGGAGCCCGAGGAGATTGACTCGGCGGGGTATTCCTCACTGTAACCCTCAGGTCACCTAGGTTATTAACCAAAGTAGGCTTCTTCTGAGCTGGCCCAGGAGAAAAACTAGCTCAGGGAATATACGAAGGGGCTCCAGTCTCCTCAAGATACTGGAGTCTCGACCTTAACACTGAGATGGTCATGTTCCCGCAGTGAGAACATGTACCATCCATGAGTGCCACCTCAGCGTGTGCGAGGCCCAAACACGTGAGGCAGTAATCATGACCATCACCAGGGGCCAGGTAACGACCACATCCAGTAGCACACGGTCTGAATGACATCTTGAAAAAGACGCAGGGTCAAACCGTGTGCTCTTTTAGAAATTTGCTCTCTTACTGGTGCTGAAACTCACAGGGAAATGGCCATGGCTGCACAACAGTACAATAGTGCAAGCCTGTTGCGAGCACTCACTCTCGTTGCAGACGCAACTCTCAGCTGTATAAACAGCGATCTCGTTGAAGACGCCCTCTCCACGAGCTGTGAGAACAGCTGTTTTTGCTCTCTCGTGAGATCGCGACCAGCACTGTCAGCGCCGTCACACCCGCACCAGACACGCAGAGGCTCCTTCCCAACGAGCAGCTCGTCTTCCAGCACTTCCAAAGAAGAAATAAACACATATGCAGGAACAGCACATGTGCTTGGCTCCGAAGCAAAAAGCAAATATGCGACGCACCTGCTGCTCATTAAATACTCGCGCTGTAGCGCAGAGCAGCTGTTGCAATTATCGCATGCCAATGTGCATTGGCTCGTTTTCTTACACTCGAAGTAGATTGGTCTCCCAAAGTGATCCCCAATTCGTCGGTCAGTTTCCGACGTACGTCGAACGTGACCGACTGAAAGGGAACTAAATACTATTTAAGTCACTGTTGACCAGCAACTGTTTGGTTTTCCACCTTCTTCAAAATGGTGTTTATGTTTAGCAGAAGAAGGAAACTCAGTAAATGAAGGTATAAAATTAAAACACTAGCCTATTTTAATTTTCGGGTGAATTATTCCTTTAATGTTAATAAAACATCAAACACAAAGAGAAAAATCACTCACTACTCTTGACTGAAAAACTTTAATACAGTTGCTTTAATAGGAATCAGTCTATATAGTGTTTTATTTTTATATTTGTTCATTCAGTTTCTTGAATGCTCCTGCTAAATACACCTACTATACCTGAAAATAAAACAGTTTATTTTATTTGTATATTATGTGTATTTGTAATGTGTATCTTTGCTCTCATTTTTTAATAACAAGGATGAAATAATGACAAAGATTTTTATCTTCACCCACTTTGGCCTAAATATCTGCCGTACTTTTTATATTTTGTTACCTTAAAAAGCTTTGTCTTTATAATAAGGAAATTAGTTTGGCTGTAACGCTCAAACAACTTGCAAAATAGAAAAACCAACATGACAAAGAATTGTGATAAAATTGTGAATCGTGATATTTCTAAAAAAAAATAGTGATATTGTTGCCATATCGCCCACCCCTAGCCAAAGTCCACGATTTTGCCCTCGTTACGCCATTTTGCCCCTGCCCCTTCGGAGGTCTGTGCACGCCACTGATCTCTGGTATTTTCATAATAATTAAGTATATTTATAATCCATTTCTAATCGATGCATTAATAGCCTATGGAACGAATTTTCTGCCTCATTCTGTGACAAGAAGCTACAGAGGGGGACCAAACCCATACAAACACCCCACACCCACCCCCCACCCCCATCCACGATTGTGCCCCTCCAGGGGTCTGTGCACGCCACTGATGTTGTGTAGTTGATCAAAAATATTTAATAGTTATCCCTATAGAAACATGGGATTTGTGCCTATAATGTTTTAAAAATCATAATTTGAAGATCAATGTACCTCATTCATTGATGAATGAAGAAGTTTCAGAGTTGTATATATAAAATGTACTAGATGTATTTATAAAACTGCATCAAAATGATTGAAATTTTGAATAGCAATTGTCTACTTTCTGCTGTTACATCAGGATTCACGTTTATGTCTATTTACATTTATTGTTTTATGAGTTAATGAAAATAAACCATTTTTACTTTTATTTCAGAGTTGATTGAAGAAAATGAAGAGAATGAAGAATTGAGTGAAGTTGAGGGAATAAATCACTTCAGAACTGGAAAAAAACCTTTGAGTTGCTCTCAAATTCAGAAAGTTTTAAAGAAAAGAAGAGCCAAGAAATCTTTCACCTGCACTCAGTGTGGAAAGAGATTGACAAGCAAATATAATCTTGAGCTTCACATGAGAATTCATACTGGAGAGAAATCGTTCAAGTGTTCACACTGTGACAAGAGATTCAGTCTGTCATCAAATCTGAAAACACATGAGAGGATCCACACTGGAGAGAAACCGTTTACATGTGATCAGTGCGGGAAGAGTTTCTCACTAAAAGGGGACCTTACAGACCATATGAGAGTTCACACTGGAGAGAAACCGTTCACTTGTGATCAGTGCGGAAAGAGTTTCTCACGATCATCAACCTTTAAGGATCACATGAACATCCACACTAGAGAGAAACTGTACACATGTGATCAATGCGGGAAAACATTTTTGTGGGCTTCAGTCCTGAAGAAACACCTGAGAGTTCATACAAAGGAGAAGCCACATTCATGTCATTTGTGTGGAAAGTTTTTCGCGTCTAGATCATTTAAAAGAGCATCAGAAAATACACACTGCTGTGAGAGAGTACATGTGCTTTGAGTGTGAGAAGACTTTTACTACAGCGGACTGTTTAAAACGTCATGAGATGATTCACACTGGAGAGAAACCTTACAAGTGTTCACACTGTGACAAGAGATTCATTCGGTCAGAACACCTGAAAAGACATGAGAGGATCCACACTGGAGAGAAACCGTATCACTGCACTGCATGTGGGAAGAGTTTCAGTAGTTCATCTTCTCTACACAGACATACAATAAACAATCACAGTAAGTAGATCATCTTCAGATCTTTCAGGTCTGATGCTGCGTCTTCACCAAATGTGACACAATAATGCATCAAGCAATAAAATATCATCTGGATAAATCTGTCATAACAAGCAACATGACAGAAACATTATCTAAAGTTTTCACAGTGAATAAAGTTCATCTTTAAAACCAGCAGATTCAACTGAGATTCAGATCAACTCAAAGATGGAGTTCCTCCCCAAATAACAATGTCAGAAGGTTTTATTCTTGTATATCATGTTGCTTCATGATATAAATCATATCATTGTGCTTTCTTATGAGTTTCATATTATGTTGAATTGTCTTATGCATAGGGTAAACGTACCCATTAAGCACACTTTCATTTTTGAGATCAGATTATAAAAATAAAAAAATTATTTATTATCCTACTTGATGTCTTAACCAATTGATATGTTTGTTACTATATACCAGGGGTGCAAACTTGTCACCTTTTGGCGAAATTTGCCGTTTTCACCTTGAAATAGGTCATTCACGTGAATCGTATAGATCTGGAAAAAAAATATTTGAGGAGAGGAGAGGAGAGGTCACGCCCACCCGCCGTTCGCGCCTTTCCACGTGAGGCATCCACGTGAGGCGCGCGAATGTAAACGCATACATCGCCTCCACGTAAACAAACAAGTTCATCCTGGCTACTTTCTGCTTCTGGAAGAAGATCTGCTGAGAGAAATAACCCAGAACTTCAAAATGTTTGTTTGTTTGTTTGTTTCAGAGCACATAAACAATATACACTATGAAAATGCCAGGTTTTGTAATATTTTTGTAAAGAATTCTCTTCTTCATTACTCCAGTCTTAGGCCTACTCCAAGTGTAACAATATACACTATACCATTCAAAAGCTTGTAGTCAGCATATAGCAATTAAAACTTTTTAGCACACAAGTAATGATAAAGACATTTATCATGTTACAAACTATGCTGTTCTTCTGAACTTTATATTCATCAAAGAAAAAAAACAACTTCTCAGCTCTTTTCAACAGAATAATAATAATAATAATTGTTTTTTGAGCAGCAAATCAGAATATTAGAATGATTTCTGAAGGATCATGTGACTGGAGTAATGATGCTGAAAAGTCAGCTTTGAAAGACAGCTTTGATTGTTCCTAATAAACTGTTTAACTGCCCTCGAAAGTGAATCTCAAGTTATTTTGTGTGATAGCTAAATATATTCTAAATAAATTACAAACAAAAAATATATAAATTAATCAATAAAATGATTAATTTACTTAACGTGTTAAAATTGATTTACAGTACTTTTTTGCTGTCTTCTAACTGTTTGGACTTGAATAAAGAAAGAAAACTTGCACTTAACCTTTTCACAGGCATTTTGTTTTCATAGTTAGACATATATTGGGATGTATCATTATATGATTGTCTAGCAATATATCGATTATCGCAGAATCACTGTATTGTGATTATATTGTATCGTGAGGTAGCCTGCGATTCCCACCCATGTGTATATATAGAGAGGCGGGGAGTTTAGTTTGTCACCTTTTTCACCCCTGACGAGATTGCACCCCTGATATACATCCTATAATTTCAAGTCAATCAGATGATTGCACACTGAGATAAGTCTGGAAGGCGTCCAATCATATCGCTCGGTCCGAACATTACGATAGGCTGACTGCCTGCTGTCAATGTATGTATTTGCATACCTCTACACACACCGTTCACACACACATTCAGTAAAAGTTTAACTGAAAATTTAGTGTTTAATCATGTCAGTTTACATTATTAACACTATTTTCCTATTATGATATTGTGCAGTTGCTTTGACACAATTTGTATTGTTAAAAGCGCTATATAAATAAAGGTGACTTGACTTGACTTGACACATGATCAGCGTGTTCATTACACTATTGCAGACCGAGCGAGAATGGAAGGTGTTATTGATGTAATATTATGTGCTTTGTACTGTAATGTTTTCTCAGCGGTGAATGAGACATGAGGTATTTTTATAGATTGTATGGCTTAGATCACTACTATTTCACAATGACAATATGTACGAAACCGTCAGAGAGTCAAATTGATCTCTGGAAGTTTTCTATAATCTACGTTTGTCTGAAAACATTGTTTTTCCCCCGAATAGGCCACGTGTTGAATGATGATGTCAAGGCCTTTAACATTTAAAGAAGGTTTATTTATTTTTTTATTTTTTTTGTAAAGCTTTTAACTTAGGGGCTCAAGAGAGGGTTAAATAGGTTCTTATAGAGCTGATGTATCTAATGACTTGAACCGTTATTTATTGGCTCAGACAGTTTATCATTATTAGACAAGATAAATGCAGAGCGAAACAATGACACATGAAAAAATAATAATTGTGAACATTTTCACAAATCAGGCTATACCTAAAACAAATGATTTTGCCTTGACACAGACTGCATGTGTTTTGTTGTTGTTGATTTGGAAATAGCCATTAAACGTGAAGAACATCTATTTTCCACATTTTCCAGAACTAGAAAAAAAAGTGTCAAATGTGTTCAATGATTCCACACAACTGATTAAAGAAGCTCCTAAAATCTACAATTAAGTTGTTTGAACTACAGAAAACTGGATAAAAAAAGTTATAAAGTTTAGTTATACCAGCTCAGTTATATTGAGCAGATTCTAGTATATTCACGTCTGTGTTTTTGGTTAGCATTGTGGTGAAGAGTGGAGTTTCTAATCATTGCAGTCAAAAATTATCTTCAGTTAAAATATGCAGGTAATAGTGTTGTCAAAAGACCCAGTAATTCGGTACCAAGTCGGTACTAAAAAAATTAAAACGTCACGGTACTAGCTTTTTTCAAGTTCCGGTAGTACCGAGTACCCGGTCAACCCGGTTCTTGACCCGTACAGCTCTGATTTCCTCGATGCAGAAAACGCGGACGGAATCCCCGAATCCAGTTATAAAAACGGAATTTACAGTTTAGCACGGAATGTCACGGAATTTGTCAAAGTTTAGATGAATTAATCAAAAGTAGGTCATTACACTTAAATCAAATCACGACATGGACTAGTATCTGTAAATATTAAGCTGCAAACGTCGATTCAAATATGAATTCCGCATGTTCTGCGAGTCTCTGTGTGAATGAATGAATGGCAGAGACGCGCATTTTTTTTTTTTTTTTTTTTTTTTACTACATACACTGAAGCGCGCGTGACGCTCGCAGTGATTTCAGCATCTACCGTCTCAATGAGGACATAAATACATAAACTACATCTCCAGAACTGCTATGAGAGTCACTTCACAAGCATTTTACCGTTTCATTTGAGTAAAACCAGCGTCATATCATAGTTACACATACACACGGAAATGTAAAGGTATTCACGGCAACCCGTCAAAATAAAAGTTAGTTTTTACTTAAAAGACATTGTGCCAGAAATATATTACTATTATTTAGTAGAATGTATGTGATACTATTACTACTGTTGAAAAAATTAATACATCTTTATTTTGAAAGAAATAATCACACAATATTTCTTCCATATTTTAATTTTAACAGTAAATCCCCTTTATTTACCAAAAAATAATATGTTTTAAAATTTAATTAATTAAAAGACAAATTAAATTTGGGTGAAATTTGTTTACTGTTTTTCATACTTTATTACTTGCGAAAAAACTTGAAACAATTTTAAATAAATATAAACAATGGCATTGATTTTTTTACATTTTATTTTTGTTTACTTTATTAATAAAAATAGTATGTTTTTAATTAGCATGTTTTTGTGTTTTGCTTTGGTACCGAAATTGGTACCGAGAACCGTGGATTTTCACTGGTATCGGTACCGAATACTGAAATTTTGGTACCGTGACAACACTAGCAGGTAATACACTGAACAAATAAAACACTGTTTATCATTGCACTGACTTTAACACATTCATTGTATGAAGCAGCAAAAACCATGTTCATCGAACAACTATCCCATAAACTAAACACAAGCTCTACTCTTCAGCACAATGGTTACCACAAAACTCTTTGTAAAGCCCAAAATAACTTTAAACATTAGCAGGTCTTTCCTTTTACACTTTATTTAAACAACTTTCAATTTAAGTTTAAGTGATTACATGCATTTATTAACATGGACGAGAGAGGATCCAGTAAAACTCAGAACAGTGAAAGATCATTATTTGACTGTACCTTGTGTAGAAGTTATTGGTGTCGTTGTAGTTGATTTTGTGGAGTGGACTGGAATCACTGGTGACACTGTATCATCTTGAGCTGTAAAGATGAATGCTAGTTCAGATGCATCAAACTGTAGAATATGACAATCATATTTAATTAGTAAACACACAAGATAACTCTAGCATCATTATTGTTGTAAAGGATTGTACGAACCAGTCCAGTAGAGGTCGCTAATGGACTGCTTTAATATGACTTCAAAGACTAATGCGTTAGAGGACATTTTAGTTTGAGCGAAGTGACGGTCAGTGAGAGTTCTGTGTTGCTAGTTGTTGTTGCTTTGGTGGATTTGTGCGTGCAACAAACAATGAGTATATAAATGTTTACATGCTATGTATATTTACTGAGACAAAAAGAGTGGTTTGTAGTACTATTCACGTTATATACTGTTACTACGTTACTGTTCTGGGATTCTCTGTTAAATGTCTGGATGACTCAGCACATTTTGTTTACCGTTAGTTTGATATTCAATGCCATTATTATAACTAATATTGCATCTTGCATTGTGAATATTGTTAAATATCAACGATTTATATTACATTAGGCTTTACAGACGATTGTTTCTGTTACTTACTGTTATTATTTCTATTTAATGCGACGTGTATGCAGTTTATGGCCTTAATATATAGTTTGCCGACAGTTTCATCCTTTAAAGCAAATTGCTCTCAATGTATAAATACAATTGTCTATTATAGACCAAGTTTAATAACAATTTAACTGAACATGCCATATTTAATTATACAGTACTGTATTTAATGATGGATGATTGATGTACGTAGACTACGAATAGTTATTGTTATTGTTATTTCTTTCTGTAGAACCACATCTCTATCCACCTGTTGCAAGTGTGGAATAAAGAAACTGTTAATGAAACCAAGCCTCATGCATTCTAACCGATGCACCACAGTGATCATCACTTAAACTGGCAACAGATTAAATACTTCATTACAAACTGGTCCTTCGAGCCGGATCTGGTGATTCCTGTGGATAGATATGGCCCGTGCTCCATCAGACAGAGACATTAGACCAAATGATGTTCGCTCACTCCGCCCAAGGCATCCTCCTGCATGGCTAAAAGAATATGAGGTTGATCTTCCACGTCCACTAGGACTTGACCACTCCAATCAACATTCTTCAAGGATGAAGGATAGAGAGAGACATATGGAGAGATCTGCCGAGATGACACCTCTCCCACAGTATTCCATTCCCCGCAACTGGACCACAGAAGGGATGGAAGAAATGCCTTCAGCCTCAGCTCATGTTCCCCTCCATGAGAGCACCCCCATACCATCCCAGTATACCCCATCAGTGCTAGAAGTTCTCCAGCAGCTGCAGGAGGATAATAGGAAGTTACACCAGACTGTGTTGGACATGCAGCGTCGAATGGACAAGAGTGCTGTTTTGTCACCTTATCCTCCTTCACCATTAGTAACAGAGCCTTCTCCCAGTGTCAGAATGAAGCATCCAGCTGATATACCACCTCAGTTTGCCCAGCAGTCAGCTAATGAGGAAAATGAGGAAGACTGGCCACCCCCGCCTCCCCCAGTGACTTCAGATGAGAGCATGAAACGGCCCAATGCAGGTATCACAGATGTTATGGAGGAGCTGAAGGAACACATTTATAAACTAGAACTGAAGCGGTCGCCTCCCCCATCCACACCAAAGTATTGTCAGCCAAGTGATGGTGCAGAGGAGTCAGAGTCATGGTCAAACTCTGGTAATAATACAGAAGCCCCTCCACTGCCACCACCAAGAGACTACAGCATCACTGATTTACAACCCCGTAGGCAAGAGAGATCATATAGGGGTCCCAAGCCTTCCATCCCAGACTTCTCCTGTGATGACCCCAGAGAATTTGCAAGGCTGCGAATATCCCTGGAGAACATGCTCCCCCCTGATGCTACAGAGAGGTTCAAATACCAAATTTTGATGGACCATCTCAAATTCGAAGAAGCACTTCTAATCGCTGACTCTTACAGTAACTCTCTGTACCCTTATTCAGATACTATGGCCTCTCTCATCCAGCACTATGGTCAACCTCACCAACTGGCCTTGCGGAGAATTGCAGAGTTGATGGATGGGCCAACTATCCGATCAGGAGATTCTGTTGGATTCCGTAAATTTGCACTGAGAGTTAGAGCTCTGGTTGGAATGCTAGAACAACTGGAGCAGGAAGGATGCATTGAACTTCAGTGTGGATCACATGTGGCCAGACTGAGCAGTAAGTTACCACAGGACTTCAGAGCCAACTTTAAATGATACCTTCACCCCTTGAAGAGAGGAGTTCCCTCCCTCCTTGGTTGGAGTATGAACTACAGATCCAGGAAGGCGGTGATATGCTTGTTCGGATAGAGACTCACAAAGAGGCTGATAAAAGACAGAGAGAGCCCAAGAGAGATGGTAAAGCACGAAGCAAGACAATGACTGTATTATTAGGCTCTACCCAACCAACCTCTACTGAAGCACCTTCTGCTGCAAAGTCCACTTCACAGTGGCCTGAAAAGGTTAGAGTATACTGTCCTTACTGCTGTAATAACCTGCACAATCTGGATGATTGTTCTAACTTCTCTCTGCTCACCAAGCAGCAGCAGAAGCAGTGGATTATAAACAACCGGCGCTGCTGGAGATGTGGCCGCAGTCACCAAGCGGCACAGTGCCGTTTGAGAGCCAACTGTAGTACCTGCAAAGGCAAACATCTGACTGCTCTTCATGATATAAACACCAAATCAGGAGAACAGTCCAAAGAGGAGAAACCCAGTGCTGAAACGACTTGCAGACTGGTTAATTCCTCCACTGATATCCTGTACCTCGACAGGAAGGCTGGATGCAGTCAAGTCCTTCTTAAGGTTAGTAAGGTGCTCCTGCATAACGGTAGTCATACACTGGAAACCTACGCTATCCTAGATGATGGATCGGAGCGAACCATCCTCCTCCAAGATGCGGCACGAAAGTTGAAACTCCAGGGTCCATCAGAGAGCCTTACCCTAAGAACAGTGCAACAAGACCTTCGGGTGATACAAGGTTCATCTGTGTCCTTCACTATCTCACCAGTCGGCCAACCTAAGAGAGTCTACAAGATTGGAGGAGCCTTCACTGCCGCTCAGTTAGGCCTAGCAGAGCACACGTACCCAATTGAACGGTTGCAGTGCAGATACAGACACCTGCGAAAGTTGCCCCTGCCAGAGATCAAAGGTGCCAAACCCCTTCTCCTCATTGGTTCAGACTTTCCACACCTGATAACCCCGATCATACCAGTAAGGTTAGGACTTCCTGGGGGGCCTGCTGCTGTTAAGACAAGACTTGGCTGGACACTTCAAGGCCCTACTAAGTACTTACCACAACAGAATGGATCCCAGTCCTGCCTGTTCACAGCCACTCTCTCCCCATCAGCTGAGCTGCATTATCATGTTGAAAAACTTTGGAAGCTCGACATCTTGCTCTACAGGAACGAGAAGCTGGTTACCAGGTCTCGACAGGATCAGGCAGCAATGGACCTCTTGCAGACTAAGACAGTTAGAGTGGACATAAATGGAGTACAGCGATATGCCACACCTTTGCTAAGGGTGCAATCCATGCCCACTTTGTTTGCCCCATCGACGTCAGTCCTTGCCAACCTACGAAGTACAGAGAAGCGCCTCCTCAGAGACCCAGATGGTGCCACAGCATACAACTCACAAATAGTGATCGACCGATATTGATTTTTTAGAACCGATACCGATAATTTTTTTGTTTATGTGCCCGATAACCGATATGCAGAACCGATATTTATTTACTGTTATACTTGTGTTTTTGACACAATGATTAGAATCAGAATCAGCTTTATTCGCCAAGTGTGTGCAAACACACAAGGAATTTGTTGTGGTTTTTAAGAAGCTCTTGGTACATACATACATACATACATACATGCATATAAACATACATATCTGACATGAGAACAGAACATTTAAATAAGCCTTAATAATAATAATAATAATAATAATAATGTGTCTGAATCTGGAACAGAAGATTTATGTACAGATTTGTGCCTTATTTACTCTATATATACAGCTGTATAGAAAATTATGCATACATATTTACATAGTTATAGAGAGAGTGAATAATTTGAGATGGGGGATGGAATTTACAGGCAAGAATTAGGGTTAGAGAATTACAGAACACAGGTAATAATTCCTGTGTTAGTGGTTTAGGCTAGAGATGGCATAGGGGAAAAAACTGTTTTTATGCCTAGATGTTCTAGTGCACAGAGATCTGTAGCGTCTGCCTGAAGGGAGAAGCGCAAACAGGTCGTGTCCAGGGTGAGAGGGGTCTGTGATGATGTTACCTGCCCGTTTCTTCACTCTGGAGTAGTACAAATCCTGAAGGCTGGGCAGGTGCACACCAATGACATTACAACACCACTGAACTGAACAAACCATTTTATTTATAACAATCACTCCCTCCTTGCATAGAAAACAAAACAAATCTTATTTATACACCAATAAATAGAGGGGTCTGAGAGTACAAAAAATAAAAAAGTGCACTGTTACTAAACGGTTTTTGTTTAAAAATAAAATCTTCGATGAGGTAAAAAAAACAAACAGGTAAAATAAATAAAGCACATAAAAGTAATTCTCACCAATTAAAAAATAAATAAAACTTGTGGCGGCAGGTTACGTCACGTTAATTTGCATATTCATGACGTCATTGCATCAAGTTTGCGTTCAGATGAGTTTTGGCACTTAAGATCTGTTAAATGTCACATACTGTAATTAATACAACAATGCCAATAAAGCTGTTCACATGATACTTTCTGTTGTCATACATAAAACAAGTATAAATAGTAAACAGGAACCATTAATTTTACATGTTAACCAGGAATCACTCTCGCTATACTCCTTAAATCCTGATTTATAATCGTGACATCGTCTGATAAAATCAATATACATCTAACTTACACTAAAAAGCGACTATATGCGGTGGTTTTGGCTGTATTACTGTTTTGTCTCATTCAGCGCACTGTCTGCGTCTGAGTAACAAGCTATGCGCATATTAACAGACGAATTATGTTCATATTTAAAAGTCCAAACAGTCAGTAAGTGACAGGTGCTTGGAAACGCTGTTTTGTAAATGATTTACTGACAATTTTGCTGCGTTACGGCCAAATGAATGCGTTGCTTCACTGCCGCTCACTGCACAGAATAGATGCAGAGAGAGGCGACACTGCGCCGGGAGAGACAGATCTCGCACTCGCGGGGCAGTAACGTTACTGGAGACAAATTCCAATTGAACGATAGCTAAGGTTTTTTCAAAAAAAGTCGCTAGGTTTGTCAGTATGTACCTGTTGTGGGAAAAAAGCCGCCAAAAGGGTCTGAAAGTTGCTAAATACTGAAAGTCGCGCTCTTGTGTGTGAGAGGCGGGAGCTGATGGCAGCGGGCGGTGGATATTGTTGCAGCCCGCCACAAGTAAAGAGAGAGAGCTTGTCTGTGTGAGTGTCTACAGTTCCTGAGCACACAGAACGAGCAGTGCGAAACGCGTCGGGCGAGGGGAGATTTTCAACTAGTTAATCGATCGCGGATGGTTTCATTATTTCGGGCGGATAAAAAAAAAAAGTGTAAGATAATAATAGTAATAAAAACAAAAATGTGTCACCAAATATACTTGGGTGGCCGTTAATATAACTGGGCGGCCCGCCCAGGTAAAGTCTATGTGTGGGAAACACTGGAGTTGTGTTTACTAGGTCGTTTATTAGGGAATTGATGGTTATATAGTAAATGTTTATATAATTACGGTGTTTTAATCGTGAATATTTTTAAAAGTTACATGCGGTGGCCATGCTGTAGCATTTCCTGAGCATCAACCCACTGAGTGAACAGCAATATGAAGCGGCTTCACGAGACTAATGATGAGCAAATATACAACAGAGAGAGAATTTAATTCAGCGCTTTTACTTCCAACTTGCGCTCATTCATGGCTGTATTATTTAATTCATGCAAAGTTACGTCTTTATTGGGACAGGACTTGACGGATTATCTTACGTGACTCGTCTATTTCTTAGAGCCAAGCTGCATAAACTACATATCAAGCATATGTATCACATCTAATTTGTGCATTAATGGCTATGTTAAATAAAATTTACTAATTACAGCAAAGCAAGTAATACTTTACCTGTGCACGCCATTGTCTCGTCTCCCCTCAGATGCGTTGTAATGGCGATCATGCGTGCAATTCTTAAAACACCCACAAGATGGCAGCGTTTATCGGAAAATGCGATATTACAAAACCGATATCCGATTATGGTAAAATGCTTAAATATCGGGAAAAATATTGGTAAGTCGATATATCGGTCGATCTCTACTCACAAATCCTGAAACTTGAGAACTCAGGATATGCCATGAAGTTGAGTCAATGAGTGTGGGAGTCCTCCAGAGAGTCGTGGTTCATACCACATCACATGGTGACTCACAATGAGAAATCCAGAATTGTGTTCAACTGTTCCTTTACCTACCAAGGAAACAATTTGAATGAACTGCTTCTGCCTGGCCCCAACTTGAGCTCTTCACTACTAGGTATCCTGCTGCAATTCAGAGAACATTCCACAGCTGTCAGCAGTGGCGTAAAAGGTATGTTCCATCAGGTGAGACTCCTTCCTGAAGACAGACCCCTCTTACGGTTCCTGTGGCGCGATATGAAGAGAGACAGCCCTCCGAGTGTGTACGAATGGCAGGTTCTGCCATTTGGAACTACCTGTTCCCCATGCTGTGCAACTTATGCACTTCAAAGGCACGTTACTGATCACAGTCAAGAAGATGATGATGTCCGTGATGCAGTCGAAAGGCACTTCTATGTGGACAATTGGCTCCAGAGCTTATCTTCTCCTGAAGAGGCCAAAGCATTGGTTAACAAATTGAGAGAACTTCTGAATGGTGGTGGCTTTGAGTTAAGGCAATGGGCAAGCAAAGTCCCAGAAGTCATAAGGCACCTTCCCCCAGAAATACTGTCTCAGGATAGTGATCAGTGGCTCAACCAAAGTAAAATGGACCCACAGGAACCTGCTTTGGGACTACGCTGGAGGTGTAAATCTGACACGCTGATATACCAATCTCACTTGAATGAAGCAAGTTCCAAAACCATGAGGAACATTTACCGAGTGTTGGCCAGCCAGTATGACCCACTTGGGTTCATCATCCCATTCACCACAAGAGCCAAAATTCTTGTTCAACTGTTGTGGAATAAACAGAGAGAATTGGATGACCCGCTTCTCCCTAGTGATATACTGGAAGCTTGGTTGGCATGGGAGAGTGAACTACCCCATCTGGAGAAACTGAGTTTGCCTCGATGTAATGTGAAGCCTCATTTGGACCACCCCGGTTGTATCAGAGAAGTCCATATCTTCTGCGATGCATCAGAGCGGGCTTACGGGTGTGTTGGGTAACTGCGTACTGAAGATCTACATGATCAAGTTGAGGTAGCTTTCATAATTGCCCGATCACGAGTAGCTCCCAAAAAACAGATGTCGGTGCCCAGGCTGGAGCTGTGTGCCGCCCTCACTGGCACCCAACTTGCACATCTGTTGCAGAGGGAACTGACGGTAAACATTGCCCGAGTTATCCTATGGACAGACTCAACCACAGTGCTCACCTGGATTCACTCTGATTCCTGTTGTTTCAAGGTGTTTGTTGGGACACAAATCACCGAGATTCAGGAGCTAACTAACAGCAAAGACTGGCACTATGTTGACTCTTTAAACAACCCAGCCGATGACATCACAAGGGGGAACACCCTGCTGGAGCTGACAAGTGAGAATCAATGGGTCAAGGGACCTTCCTTTCTGTGGCTGTCACCTGAACATTGGCCAAGTACCCCAACTGGCCTCAGAAATGATGATACTGAAGAACTACTTAAACCTGTTTCCTGTTTAAACATTGTTACCAACTCCTGCCCTTCCCCTCCTGATCCCAAAGAGTTCCATTGCTTTAATGACTTAGTGAAAGCAACTGCAGAGTACTTACATGGGGCGGCCCCATCTGATTCTCAAGAGCCTACGGCTGAATCTTACCAGAAGGCAGAATTAGAGATCCTCAGAACCGCCCAGAGAGAGAGTTTCCTTGAAGAGACCCAGTTTCTTACTGCTGGTAAGCCAGTGCCATCATTAAGCCGCCTAGCTCCGTTAGCTCCTGAAATTGATGAAGATATGAACATCATTTGTGTTGGTGGCAGACTACGTAGATGCAACCAACTGGAACCAGAGATGGCTCATCCAGTCGTTCTAGATCCAAAGGACCCAGTGACTAGGATGCTCATTCGGCACTTTGACAGCAACCTAAAGCATCCTGGCTCTGAACGACTTTTTGGAGAACTACGGCGCAGGTACTGGATACTTCGGGGTCATGAAGCTATTCGGAAGGAGCAACGTGGCTCTGTGGAATGTCAGAAATGGAGAGCTCATCCGGTGATTCCTCGCATGGCAGACCTACCTCCCGCTCGCCTACATTGCCCACCATTCTTCTCCACTGGAATGGACTGCTTTGGCCCTTTTTTGGTTAAGATAGATCGCCATAATGAAAAGAGATGGGGAATCCTACTTAAGTGTTTAACTACAAGGGCAGTACACATTGAAGTCTTAACCAGTCTTGACACAGACTCATTCCTAATGGCCTTGAGGCGGTTTATTTCTCGCAGGGGCAAGCCTGCTGAATTGCTGTCCGACCAAGGGACTAATTTCAAAGGGGGTGAGCGAGAACTCCATGATGCTTTCAAAGACATGCACCCTTCCCTGCAAACTCACTTGGCAGAGCATCAGATTAAGTTCATCTTTAACCCTCCTAGTGCGCCGCACTTTGGAGGTTCCTGGGAAAGGGAAATCAGGTCCATAAAGACAGCTTTATATGCCACCCTCAATGCCCAGTCTGTCACTGAAGAGATGCTTAACACAATCCTGATTGAAATTGAGGGAATCCTGAATTCCAAACCCTTAGGTTACATCTCTTCTGATGTAGCCGACCCAGACCCAGTCACCCCAATCTCCTTCTGATGGGGCGGCTAGACCCTGCTCTGCCACAAATACTTTACCATGATTCAGTGGTACTCAGTCGTCGGCGCTGGAGGGCCTGTCAAGTCCTTGCTGACAGATTCTGGTCACAGTTCCTCAAGAATTACCTACCTGCCTTGCAAACCGAGAAAAATGGCAAACGGACACCAACCCACTTCAACCAGATACAGTAGTACTCATCGTGGACCCCCAACTGCCCAGAGCGCTATGGCCAATTGGACGCGTCATCAAGGTGTTCCCGGGAGCTGATGGGCGAATACGTACAGCAGAGGTTCAAGTCAAGGATCGATCTTATGTCAGGCCTGTTAGTCGTCTGATACGCCTCCCTGCTGTACCAAATTATGAGGACAAAGGGTTGCCCCAGTGACTGCAAATTTGTGAGAGAAATTTGGGGGCGGCTGTTGTAAAGGATTGTACGAACCAGTCCAGTAGAGGTCGCTAATGGACTGCTTTAATATGACTTCAAAGACTAATACGTTAGAGGACATTTTAGTTTGAGCGAAGTGACGGTCAGTGAGAGTTCTGTGTAGTGGTGCAACGGATCACAAAACTCACGGTTCGGATCACGGTTCGGATTTTGAGTCACGGATCGGATCATTTTTCAGATCAGCAAAAAAAAGTTGCTTTACTACTAAAGTCAGTAATAAACCAAGAACAATTACACAAATTAATTAGATTTTCAACCAATAGATAGATTTCCAGCCTACAACATAAAATTATAAATAAAGACAGTAACAGTAGTATTCAGGTGCAGAACTGTAAAAATTAAGTGTAAAACACAATAATGCTTACTGCATAAGTTAAATACAGATGATAAGCAGACAGAAGCAGGTGTTAAAGGCTGCTGTCTCTTTAAGACTAAATGCACGGACCAAATACTGACACACATCCGGTTTCTTTCTCGGCTGTATATGTTAACTTAAGACATAACTGACTGTGTTTACCAGAATACTTGCCAAAACGGGTATTTTAACATAACTTTGTGTGTGTGTGTGTGTATGTATCCATCCGTTGAGGCGTTGTCTGAAACGCGGTATCTAAATCACGCCTCTCTTTCTCACGCGCTCTCTCTGCGTGTGCGGCATCAGTGTGTGCGGCAGCGGCTGCGCAGAAACGGAGCGCGTGCAAATGATAAACTTTCACTCTATGTTAAACTTATCAGTTGATCCGCGAATCACATGCGTGCCGAACCGTGGGGACTGGTCCGTACGGATCACGGATCATCTACGATCCATTGCACCCCTAGTTCTGTGTTGCTAGTTGTTGTTGCTTTGGTGGATTTGTGCGTGCAACAAACAGTGAGTATATAAATGTTTACATGCTATGTATATTTACTGAGACAAAAAGAGTGGTTTGTAGTACTATTCACGTTATATATTGTTACTATGTTACTGTTCTGGGATTCTCTGTTAAATGACTGGATGACTCAGCACATTTTATTTACCGTTAGTTTGATATTCGATGCCATTATTATAACTAATATTGCATCTTGCATTGTGAATATTGTTAAATATCAACGATTTATATTACATCAGGCTTTACAGACGATTGTTTCTGTTACTTACTGTTATTATTTATATTTAATGCGATGTGTATGCAGTTTATGGCCTTAATATATAGTTTGCCGACAGTTTCATCCTTTAAAGCAAATTGCTCTCAATGTATAAATACAATTGTCTATTATAGACCAAGTTTAATAACTATTTAACTGAACGTGCCATATTTAATTATACAGTACTGTATTTAATGATGGATGATTGATGTAAGTAAAATGCATAAATGCAAATGTAAATGTAAGTAGACTAAGAATAGTTATTGTTATTTCTTTCTGTAGAACCACATCTCTATCCACCTGTTGCAAGTGTGAAATAAAGAAACTGTTGATGAAACCAAGCTTCATGCATTCTAACCGATGCACCACAGTGATCATCACTTAAACTGGCAACAGATTAAATACTTCATTACAACTATATTTGCAGATCTAACAGACACTCTTCAGTAACTGATTGATGAGATTGTTTTCTGACCTGAACTCTTGACAGTATATGTGACTGAGCTCTTGACTTGATCTCTGTGAGTAACATTGCATCTCCACGCTCTGTTGTGATCTTCATTCAGGAGTGTTGTAGTCAGAGTGATGATACAGTGATCTGATGAGAATAATATCTGATATTTGGAGTCTGATATCTTCAGTTTAACACCAGCCTGATTCTCCCAGAACAGCTCAATTCCCTCAGAATGGATCCAATCATCTAAAGCTTATATTTTTAGTAATAAAATATAAGGTAAGGTAGTAAATAAGTGTAGAATAGCACCGTGTGTTTGCTTATATGCATCAATCCGAGCGTAAACGGTGAGAGATGTTGAAGCAGATGCAACGCGTTTAGTTAATGGTGAATATTGACCTATCGTGCATCCTGTTGCTGAGCCCCGCCTTGATGTAATGATTGACAGCTAGGGGGCGTGCTTGGCTCGGAATGCATTTTCAAATCCACAATGACTTAAACTATATTCATCGCGAGGTATTTAATGAAAATGCAATTGAAACATCATATATGTAAGTGTAAGTGCATATATGAAAATTTTCATTTTAGGGTGAACTATCCCTTTAACACTAGTTTGGCTTTATTTTAGTATTGTGACATTGTGTATCATGACATACAGTAAGTGCTGTGTACTATATTGAAAACTTACGTGTTAGATTGATAGTGCTCATTTTGGTCACCCACAACTATAATGCCAACAGACATGTCCCTGATGAATTCCTATTGAGAACCTGTGCTTTAATAGGAACAAAGGGATGCGTTAAAATATGCCTTACAATATTAACAGTCACAGACTCCAATAAATATGTGCACTTATAAAGTAAATAAAATTTACTTACAATTTGTCCAAGCTCTACAATGTGACAGTCGTTCCCATTATGTCTGCATAGCACTTTAACTGCAGAAGGACTTGCTGAGGTCCATCCACAAGAATTCTGTGCTGATCTTTAGTCCTTCCATAATATCATAAACATGTAAAATAGAGAAACATGTTAAAACAACACTATAAATAAAAATAAATAATCTTGACAGAGAAAGTCAAATGTCATTGCTAGTTTACATTTCAATTACCAAAACCATATTTTACAATCCAGAAAAGGCTTTTAAATTACATAACACAGGAAATTAGAACAAAACAAAAGCTAATTTTACACATTTATGACAATCCTTATCGCAGGGCTATTTATACAAGATATACGCCATTATTGCTTTTCAAACCTTCAATTTTGTAACTGACCGTATCTTCACGCAGCATTGCGATGGGTTCCGGTGAGGCACTTCAGTAACTGAGAGAAGAGTTTGTACTGTTAGAACCTCATCTGAACCAAGATGCTGTCAGACAAATGCACACTCTCCAAACAAACTCTGAGAGAGGTGCTCATGGGACATTCTAAAACGCTTAACGTGAAAAACGCTTAACGTACGTAAACAACGACCAGGGAAACCCACATTTTTGTCAAACCTTACTTGTAATAAACACTAACTTCTGTCAAAAGAACGAGCTCTTATTCAGCGTATAAAGTTATATCACGTTAAGCGTTCTCCCCCATAGAAGTCTATTATAAGGAAACAGCTTAACGCCCCCAAATAACAAAGCGTTCATGGTCAAGTTTATTGATTTGTCTGCGCATTTGGATCATAACATGCGGCATACGTGCGGTCGATCAGCAGACAGTCCTATACAGAGAAAAACAAACTTTCCTATACACACTTTCACTTTGAAATAAAGATTGTGATCCTCCTGAAAATGAACATTGTGAAGAGCGACTTCATCCAGAGGAGGACATCGTTTCTGATGAGTGAGTATATTGTTTATTTCTTTCCTTAGGGACATTTTGCATGGTTTTACTATAGCAAACATGCAATGACCACGGTTTTGGGACAGACTGAGCACAGTTTTACTACAAATACCATTGTTGTATTTGGGTCATTCTTAAATTTGTAAAAATGCTTGTTTGTTTCTTTTCTAATAAAATATATTGCTATGCATTTAAAATTAGTTTAATATGCTATATCCATTAAAATGAAAGCTTAAGAACATTTTGAGTTTTAAATAATTTCAATCAAACACTGGTGACACTTATGTCTATGTAATTTTGAAGTAACACCACAGACGTAATATATAACACCAGACTTTATATCGCAAGTTACTATAGGCTCTGTGGTGTTACCAGAAAAGACAGTAACACCACAGACAGGGCCTGCCTCCCAATGTGCATACTATCCATCCTAAATTCTGTGATAGTAGTAATTTTCAAAACTATTTAGGGCAGATAGGGTGGATAGTATGCACGATACGTGAAATTATCAGAAGTTTAGCTAACTTTAAGAAAATGAATAAGAAAGCATGCACCCCTCAGATCAAGCAGCACCTGCAGTGACCTTTACACACAGGAAGTAGTCCAAATAGAATTCCCCCTTCTCTTAAAGGGGCGTCATCCATTGTTGTAACACCACAGACATGAATTTGGGGGACACAACTTTTTTCTTAAATATAACAAATAATTTTTTTTTAAAACAATTTAATAAAATTGTACGTTAAATAAAATCTATATTCACAATATAACCACTTTATTTGTGTTAAAAATGTTATATAGTTGCAATTACATTCCATGATACCTCTCTAAGGTATGGCAGGTACTCGGCCACACAAGGATTCAGCGGCTTTTCAAGTGGACAATGGCCAGGTATGGATATTGCAAGACTGTTATTAGCCCTCAAACAGGGCACACGTTCGCTCGAGGACTATATTCAAGAGTATTTGAACGTTGCTTATTACTCTGATCTGCCAGACTGTGTGCTCATAGATTTTTTTTGTGAGGGCATTAACCAGCCGCTCAAATCACAATTAACCCTTGAAGGTTAATCTTGAAGGTTCGTCTCTAAGTGATTTTATGGATTATGCTTTATTGACTGTTGGTTCAGCGTTCACTGTGGGTGTCGCGGAGGAACGCGACACCGCACTCAATTGTGTGATCACAGAGCACGCTCCCAAAATGGCGGCGACAGCGGAGCCCGTTCACAAGATGGCAGCCACAACAACACCCCTTCATGTAATTGCTGCCAGTCATGAGTCAAGTCAAACCACAGTTGATCTTCATGAGTCAAACAAAGTCACCATTGATCTTCATGAGCTAAGCCAAGTCACAGTCGTGAGTCGTGAGTCAAGCCAAGTCACAGTTGATCGTCGTGAGTCAAGCCAAGTCACAGTTGATCGTCGTGAGTCAAGCCAAGTACAGTTGATCATCGTGAGTAAAGCCAAGGCACAGCTGATGATAAGAGGCCAAGGCAAGTCACAGCTGATGTTAACGAGCCAAGCCAAGCCACAGTTGATCTTCGCAAGTCAATCCAAGCCGCAGTTGATCTTCGTGAGTCAAGCCAAGCTACAGTTGATCTTCGTGAACAAAGCCAAGCCACAGTTGATCGTCATGAATCAACCCATCTCACAGCTGACCAGCCAGAGTCACACCACGTCACAGCTGACCAGCCAGAGTCTCACGTCTCATGTCTCAGCTCTTCAGCCAGAGTCTCTTTACATCTCAGCTCTTCAGCCAGAGTCTCTTTACATCTCAGCTCTTCAGCCAGAGTCTCTTCACTCTGCACCGCTGGTGTCTGCACGCGCAGCTGGTATCCCCAAACCCACTCACTTTAGCCCTCCTGTCACTGAACTGATTCCCCTGCCTGTAGTGCTTCCCACAATGGGGATCGCTTTATGGTGTATTTGGGCTGCATACACCACCACTGAAATTCTAGAGACGGCGGCGGCCACTAAGATGTCTCCAGAGGTGGCGGCTGACACTACAGAACCTCCTGGTGTAGTGGTGCATGCTGCTGTGTTCCCCGGGGTGACGCCCGCTGCAGATTCTCCAGAGGTGGCGGCTGATGCTTCAGAACCTACTGAAGCAGCGGTGCTCCCTTTAATTCCTTGCATGGTGGTGGCGCCAGTAATGCACTCGCAGCCTGTCATGTCACGATCAAAGGTACCATTACTGAACTCACTGCATTTGTTGAAACTCCTGATGGTACTGCTGTAGAACCTCTAGAGGTGGTGGCATCCACTGCAGAACCTCCAGAGGTGTCAGTGGTATCCACTTATCAGCTCTTACCCTGTCCTGTCATGGCTTAGAAGGCCGTCTGTGAGCTCTCGCCCTGTCCTGTCATGGCTAGGAAGGCCGTCTGTGAGCTCTCGCCCTGTCCTGTCACGGCAAAGGAGGCCGTCTGTGAACTCTCGCCCTGTCCTGTCACGGCTAAGGAGGCCGTCTGTGAACTCTTGCCCTGTCCTGTCACGGCTAAGGAGGCCGCCTGTGAACTCTCGCCCTATCCTGTCACGGCTAAGAAGGCCGTCTGTGAACTCTCGCCCTGTCCTGTCACGGCTATGGAGGCCGTCAGTGAACACTTGCTTCGCTCTGGGCCGGCCGATAGGGCTGTCCCTGAATTCTCGTCCTGTCTTGTCACAGCTACAGAGGCTGGTTATGAACCCTTAAACCCGCCTATCATGAGCCCAGAATTTATTGATGACTTTTTAGTGTTCTCTGCCATGGATGCTCTGTCTGTCTCGTGTGTCTCTGTGTTCCTTAGGTCCCAGTCCCTGCTGTGGGCTCCAGTTCCGTCCGCTCCACCCTGGGTCACCACCAGAGGTCACTCATCCATCACATTGACTTTCACACCACACAGACAGTTACATATCACCCAAAGACTACATTTCCCATCATCCATTGCACTGACGACGCACACACAACTGATTGCACTGATCACACACAGCTGATTTCCATTTGGTTCAAGGTTCTTGTTTATTTGTCACATACACAATCATACAGGGTATAATCAGTAGTGAAATGAAGGTCAGGACGGGTCCGCTCAATGGACAGTGCAAAAAAACTAAAATAGAAGATGAAACACAACACAGGAGATTATATATAAATATAGGTAGGAATAAGATAAAAAAAAATAAATAAAATAAAATAAGGAGTAAATTGTGCAATGAACTAAAATGTGCAATACAGTCTACTGTGGATTTAATAAATATTAATATAAACAGGGATGTGCAAGGGAAATGTGCAAACAGGTTGTACCGGGTATGTACACATAGCAGCAATGCGGATGATGGAGAATGATGGGTGTTTTTTACAGTTTATTAAATTGAGTCCTGTAGATGTTATGAGG
This sequence comes from Aspiorhynchus laticeps, assembly GCA_023376895.1. Taxonomy (NCBI): domain Eukaryota; kingdom Metazoa; phylum Chordata; class Actinopteri; order Cypriniformes; family Cyprinidae; genus Aspiorhynchus; species Aspiorhynchus laticeps. The sequence goes on from CM041795.1 coordinate 62,133,310, forward strand.
CTGAGGCTGAGTTTAGGAGCCTGATGGCCTGAGGGAAGAAGCTCCTCCTCAGTCTCTCAGTCTCTCAGTTTTTGCCATCATGCTCCTGAAGCGCTTGCCAGATGGCAGCAGGGTGAAAAGACGGTTCCCGGGGTGATTTGAGTCCTTGATTATTTTTGCAGCTCTGCTTTTGCAGCGTTTGAGGTAGATGTCCTGAAGAGAGGGGAGGGCAGACCCTGAGATGCGCTCAGCTAAGCGCACGACTCTCTGCAGAGCTTTGCAGTCCTGATTTGTGGCGTTACTGTACCACACTGAGATGCACTGAGTCAATACACTTTCTATGGCCCCTGAATAGAAAGTTTTCAGGATTGCTGGTGAGACCCTGAATTTCCTCAGCTGTCGCAGATGGTACAGTCTTTGCCTGGCTTTCTTCACCTGTGTTTGAATGTGTGCAGTCCAAGTCAGGTCCTCGGAGATGTTTACACCGAGGTACTTGAAGCTGCTCACCCTGTCCACAGGGGTCCCGCTGATCATAAGAGGAGTGTAGGGCCGCTGCTGTCTCTTCCTGAAGTCTACAATCAGCTCTTTAGTTTTGCTCACGTTCAGAGAGAGACAGTTGTCCTGGCACCATGATGTTAGTCTCTCTACCTCACCCAAGTATGCGGTCTCATCATTGTTGGAAATGAGGCCCAGAACCACAGTATCATCAGCAAATTTAACAATAGAAGTGGAGCTGTGAGAGGACACACAGACGTGTGTGTAGAGAGAGTTAGAGCAGGCAAGCTGAGCTATAGTCAATGAATATCAGTCTGACATAGTTGCCATTTTTGCTGTCAATATGAGTGAGGGAAGAGTGCAGGACCTGAGAGATGACATCATCAGTAGACCTATTTGGGCGATAGGCAAACTGAAGAGGGTCCAAGGTAGCAGGGATGGAGGAGCATATGTGTTTCTTTAAAAGTCTCTCAAAAACCTTCATGACTGTTGATGTGAGGGCAACTGGACGATAGTCATTGAGGCAAGAGGGTTTAATGTTCTTAGGCACAGGGATGATGAGAGGTTTCTTAAATGAGGTGGGAATCACAGAGGTAGCAAGGGACTCATTAAAGATGGAAGTAAACAAACTAGCAAGCTGATCGGCGCATGATCTTAGAGCGCGGCCAGTAATCCCATCAGGTCCAGCGGCTTTCCTGATGTTTACTCTCCTTAATTCTCTCTGAACCTCGTCCTCCGACACGGTGATAACATGATCAACATCGCTGCTCTGTCTGCCGCTTCCTGACGCTCTGATCGGCAGAGTCGCACCGCCGTTGCATTCGAAGCGGCCGTAGAAGGTGTTTAGCCCTTCGGCCAGCAATGGATCTGCACTCACCTCGGCGGATGGGTTATTTCCAGAGGAATAGATGGTCTTCAGTCCCTGCCATATGCGTCGAGAGTCATTGAGCTGAAAATGTGACTCAATTCTCTCTCTGTATCGGAGTTTATCAGCTCTAACTGCCCGTCGGAGAGCATAACATGATGCTTTGTAATCGCTCATGTTTCCTGACAAAAGACCGGCGTTGTATGCGGCAGTGTGTTGGTTAACCGCAGCACGGATTGTTCTGTCCACCCACGGTTTCTGATTAGAGAATGTCCTTATTGTTACCGTTTAAGTGGCTTGGTCGGTTAGCATGTAAACAAGGCTTAATGCTACATCCGTGAACTCGCTGACGTCAGCTGAACTCGCCCGGAATATGTCCCAGTCGACGTCATCAAGAGACGCCTGTAGCATAGCTTCAGAGTGGGAGGACCAGTGCGTCACTTCCCTCTTCCCCGGGGATTCCTGAACGATCCTTTGTTTATATTCCGGTGTGAGGAAAATGGCCGCGTGGTCCGATTTACCAAAAGCCGGCAGGGAACGGGCTTTATAGGCATTCTTAAACTGAGTGTAGCAATGATCCAGTGTATTTGGTCCTCTAGTTGGACAGGATACATGCTGATGGAAGGTCGGCATGACCTTCCTAAGGTTGGCTTTGTTAAAGTCCCCTGCGACGATAGAGGCAGTGTCAGGGTGTTTGTTGATGTAGCTGCTGAGCTCCTCGTGGAGTTTGGACAAAGCCAAGCTCGTGTCTGCCTGAGGTGGAATGTAAACGGCAGTAGCGATGACCGCGGAGAACTCGCGGGGCAAATAGAATGGGCGGCAGATAATGGAGAGATGTTCCAGATGAGGCGAGCAGGAACGCGACAGAATAGAGATATTCCTGGGGTCGCACCATTTCTTTTTAATCATGAAACACACTCCACCACCCTTTATTTTTCTGGCCTCGGCTGTTCTGTCCATCCGTAAAACAGAAAAGTTATCAGACGGTGTTACAGCGGTGTCCGGGACCGAGGGAGTGAGCCATGTTTCAGACAAACAAAGGATGTTACAGTCCCTAATGTCCCGTTGGAAACTTGTCCTGGCTCTAAGATCGTCCATCTTATTTTCCAAGGATTGGACATTTGCGAGCAATAAACTCGGGAGAGGAGGGCTGTGAGCCCTGTTTCTCAGTCTGTCACGAATTCCAGCGTGTCGCCCGTGGTGTTTCTTACACCTCCTGGGATTATTCGGGTGGCCTTTGTTAACCTCGGCGTTCCAAAGAATCTCCACTGGCCACGCTGGATCCGTGGATAAAGTGTCCTGAAGCAGGTTAGTGCAGCGGTGTCCAATGTCCAAATGTGTTCTTTTGTCGTAAATAAATAGTGCAGACGTTATGCGTGTAAAAAGAGAAAGTAAAAATACGTAAAAAAGAATATAAAAGCATTTTTTAAAAAAAATGATTTAAAAATCTTTAACGTCGACTGAACACAGCAGCGCCAGAAGCGGAAGGTTTGCACACTCTTTATAAGGCTTGGACTTTCTCTCTGTGATCGCTGAGTATTGTTTAGCGTTTATCACTCTCCAAGAGATAGCTACTCTATGGAACCCACACAATTGTCATAGTTTTGCCTTGCCTTTTGTGTTTTCCTGTGTTTTGATTCTTGCCCGTGTTTTCCTGGATTTACCCTTAGCCTAGCCCTTTGGACTCTGTTTGCACCTCGTTTGGATTATTGCTTGTGTACCTGGGTTATCTCTCTGCCTTGCCCTATTGGATATTGTTCGCCGATCGTCGACCCACGCTTGCCCTAGGATTACTCTCTGCCTTGTCTGTGTTATACCTGTTTGCCACTGTCCGACCCTGCCTGTGTTTTGACCATGTTTCAAAATAAATCCTTGCATATGGATCCGCATGTCTCACGTCTCGTTTGCCCCGTAACAGAGGGAACATCCATATTTTGTTACAAATGCAATCTCTAAAACTCAATTAAATATGTATTTCAAAACAAAAATGTATCTATTAATAGTGCACAAATTGTGTTTACCCTACAGAATATAAAAATGCAAACATTTTATGATTTATTGGTATTTAAAGTTTATTTCAACTGTTGTAAAATAGAGGGCCACCACAAATGAAGAATGACCCATTTATTTTAAGTAGGCTAAATGTTAGTATTTTTATTATTTGCCTGTGTGCAGTTCTGCTACTGGTATTGTACTCTGCACAATATGCTAATGATAATTTAATTTTTCTTTGGTTTGTGGCTGCATTGCCAGTTCTGTGTGCTTTAAAATGGCATGGTGAAGGACACATGCCAGACATGTGATGTTCATCAGCTGCAGAGGAACTGTTTCCAAAAATGACACAAGGATGTGCCACAACGAGCTAAAAAATAAGCCTCTGACACTCATTATTTATATTTTGTTTATAGTGTGCACTATTTACTTTGTAAATAAATTGCAAATAAAACATCTGTTTTTTAAAATCTCCTAATATTCTCTCTCATCTCCACCTTGAGAGGTCCATTAGGAGGTTGGATCTTTATATGCCCAGGTGTGAAGCACATCAGTATTTATGGCCATTGACACTCCCTCACACATGGCCTTTCCACAACAAAAAGTGTCTTACAAATGTTAAATCACTATATTGTTTTATGTGAATAAGTGAGCAGAATGGTTTTCACATATTTTTGTAGCAAACTTTCTAGTCTACAACATCCAATACTCAAAAGTCTTGTTATGTTTAGTATGAATTTTCTGACCTTATTTCAGTGACTTAAAAAAATACATTTTTATTAACCAAACATAATTTTATCAAAATATGCAAGCACGTACATACATGTTGATTGCATATTATTGTAGCACAGTTTGTGCTCAACACAGTGAAATAATGTTTATAAACAAATTATGTTTGTAAGGGTAAGTGAAAACTCCTGAAGAGCCCCACACTGAAGCCAGGAGTTAGCAACTTATCTTTCAGCTTCATTTCAACAATTTATTTTCAGGCAGGGCATAACTGGGTGTAGTCACATATAAAGTAAGACACTTTTTTAACACTTACGCAATGCACGATGGCTTTTGAGCTTTTTACCGCAGATATATTACAACTAAAATGACAGAAATGTGGTTTTCCCCTGTCGTTGTCAAGGTAGCATACATTAAGCCACGGTATGGGGGAGAACACTTAACGTGATATTATTCACTTTATACGCTGAATAAGAGCTCGTTCTTTTAACAGCAGCAAGTGTTTATTATCAGTAAAATTTGACATAAGTTTGGTTTTACCCGGTCGTTGTTAAGGTACGTTAAACCACGTTAAGCTGTTTCCTTGTAATGGACTTCTATGGAGGAGAACACGCCTAATGTGATTTATTCACTTTGTCTGTGGAATAAGGGCTCGTTCTTTTGACAGTAGTTAGTGTTTATTATAAGTAAAATTTGACATAAGTTTGGTTTTACCCGGTTGTTGTTAAGGTACGTTAAACCACGTTAAGCTGTTTCCTTGTAATGTACTTCTATGGGGGAGAAAACGCTTAACGTGATATTATTCACTTCATATGCTGAATAAGAGCCCGTTCTTTTAACAGCAGCAAGTGTTTATTATAAGTAAAATTTGACATAAGTTTGGTTTTACCCGGTCGTAGTTAAGGTACGTTAAACCACGTTAAGCTGTTTCCTTGTAATGGACTTCTATGGGGAGAAAACGCTTAACGTGATTTATTCACTTTATCTGTGGAATAAGGGCTCATTCTTTTGACAGTAGTTAGTGTTTATAACAAGTAAGGTTTGACAGAAATGTGGGTTTCCCTGGTCGGTGTTTAGGTATGTTAAGCCACGTTAAGCGTTTCAGAATGTCCCGTATGAGCTTCAAACATTATCAGGAAGGATATTTCAAAGTAAAGTAACAAAAAGCTCTACTTCCTTTAGTGGACTTTGATAAATCCTTCATATTATCAATAGTCCAGAATGTTGTGTCCTCATTACAGGGGCTGCTGCTGCCCCTGTTTGTGCTTATTTTGCTTAATGTATCTGGTTTAAGGAAATATTCAAAATCATACTGCGTGATCCAACTCAGAGTGAATATTTGTGTATATAACTGTAGACAAGAATCTGTTAAATCTTTCTACGCACTTTTTTAAAATGTATGATGTTCTGTATAATAAAGAAACAAAAATACAAAAGTGCAATCTTGAAATGTGTTTTTGTTCTAAATATTATAAGTGAATATAAAATCAGAACTGACCCCTGTATATTTTATTACAGCATCGCAAAGAAAAAACAGGGGCCTTTGATACTTTAAAAAAAATGTTTTTTAGAAATTTAAAATTTTAAAAACCAGGAGAAAACGCGATTCACAAAAATAAAAGGCAATCCCCAACCTACTGCTTCAGGAATAACAAATAATTGTTTACAGATAACGAATAAACGATACAGAGAACAAATAATTGTCTACGAACAAAAGCCCTTAGTGTCGGATTACGGAGAACTCAAATATAGCCCAGTCCTTGTATTCCCTGTTTCCACAACTCAAAAAAAATAAATTACTCACACTATTTTAATATCAAGTCACACCGTCGTGACACCAGCGGCACACTACAGGAAAATAAAAAGGTTCTATTTAGCACTAAAAAGGGTTCTGTTTAGAACCATTTTTATTAAGAGTGTAGTTATTAACTTCACAGGCACAAATCTCATGTTTCTGTCGTGAGAACTATTACATTTATTTGATCAATGACACAATTATCAACATTACAATATTAACATTACAATTTATGCAGCATTGCCATCATTTTGGCACCAACTCATTAACATCAGATTAATGTTTAACTCATTTTACTAAAAACTTTGTAATTATTAGTGTTCAGTCACACTACATGTTTCATTCCATTGATTTCCATTAAAACACAACGACTGCATTAAAACACAAACGATTCCATTAAAACACAAACGATTCCATTAAAACACAATGACAAAAACAATTGCGGGAGACTGGAACGTTTGATCTGCAAATGTTTATCAAGTTAAGATGTATGACCTAGAAGTTACTTCACATATAAGCTGTGTGATTGTTATCATACCATAATATCTTAATTGTTGTTTTAATGATGTGCAAACTGACATTATCAAATATGTCTCTCACTTTGCCAAAAAACAAATAAAAGCACATCTTGAGTCCATTAATAAAAACAGTCACCTGCTCAGTTTCTAAATGAATGAATCGTTTGAGAATTTTTATTTATAATTCTAATATTATTCTGTTTCTTTATTAAAATAACAGCAGATATCTAGGAAGAAAAAAACATTTGAAAGTATAAAGTCAGAAACAAAAGCACATGTTTGTAACAAACAACCCTCAGTCTGTTGACACCAATGAATTGAGCTTTAAATTAGCATTTTCAGGAGATCTGAAGACATCAGCATAATAAATGAGGTGAAAACAGGAACTATTGACATGAAATAAAGAGTGTTTTCAGCAGCTGTTAATATTGATGAGTCTCAGACGATCAACACTCATTCAACAAGACATTCAGGATCATCAGCAGATCATCTCACTTTATTCTGAGTGTTTGCTGTTAGAAACTGATTATAATCATAATCAGCTTTATTCGCCAAGTGTGAGCAAACACACAAGGAATTTGTTGTGGTTTTTAAGAAGCTCTTGGTACATACATGCATACATACATATCTGACATGAGAACAGAACATTTAAATAAGCCTTAATAATAATAATAATAATAATAACGTGTATGAATCTGGAACAGAAGATTTATGTATAGATTTGTGTCTCATTTATTCTATATATACAGCTTTATAGAAAATTATGCATACATATTTACATAGTACTAGAGAGAGAGAGTAAATAATAAGAGATGGGGGATGAATTACAGGCATGAATTACAGAACACAGGTAATAATTCCTGTGTTAGTTGTTTAGGCTGGAGATGGCATGGGGGAAAAAAAATGTTTTTATGCCTAGATGTTCTAGTGCACAGAGATCTGTAGCGTCTGCCTGAAGGGAGAAGCGCAAACAGGTCGTGTCCAAGGTGAGAGGGGTCTGTGATGATGTTACCTGCCCGTTTCTTCACTCTGGAGTAGTACAAATCAGTCCGCTGCAGTCTTCTTATATCTGATTTGCTGGCTGACCCAAACCATACGGTTATAGAAGAGCACAGAACCGACTCAATTACAGCAGAGTAAATCGGTGTCATGTGCGCCTGTGGCAGGTTGAACTTTTTCAGTTGACGAAGAAAGTACATTCTCTGCTGGGCCTTTTTCACAATGGAGTTGATGTGAGTGTCCCACTTCAGGTCCTGAGAGATGGTGGTTTCCAGGAGCCTGAATGACTCCACTGCATTCACAGAGTTGTTCATGATAGTGAGTGGGGGGAGAGCTGGGGGTTTCTCCTGAAGTCCACGATCATCTCCACTGTTTTGAGCGTGTTGAGCTCCAGGTTGTTTAGACTACAATAAGAGTCAGGATATAAGATAAAAGCCTATAAAACATGCTCTACCGAAAGATAATATTATTTCTCACAATATGACATGTAGCCAATGAAACATCAATAATAACACAACAATAACACAAACACTAATGACACTCATTTTCATCAACCACTACAGGTTACAGCAGTCCATATGAATCTAAATATAGTCTGCTTTTATGATAACTATACATTCATTTCAATAACCAACTTAGATCAAAGAAGACAAAGATCATAAACCTTTTAAAATAAAGCGACACAAGGAATATTTATTGTTTCCATTGTCAAACTTTACTCATATTTATTTATATTAACATAGATTTAAAATGCCTCACGTGGCTCATTATAGGCTCAGAGTAAAGTATTTAGCAGTTTCTGTTCCAGTATATTTTAACAATGTAAAGTAACAAATTTGATCTGTCAAAGATGTCAGAAGAGTAGAAATAAAATCACAGCAGAAACACTTGAGATAGATTCTTCAATGAAGCTCCTCCCACAATAATCACATCATCAGTGAAGCTCCGCCCACAGTAATTCAGCAATAAATGCTGGAATATTCCCATCAGTTTACAAGTGAAGACGAGCATCAGAGCATCAGGAAGAGCTGAAATCTGCAAAGACTGAGTTTATTAAAGAGGACAGAGAGAAGATGAGAGATCCAGAACCCTGCAGAATCAAACACACTGAAGATACTGAACAACAAACAGGTTGGTGTTTATTTTTCTTTCTTTATTAATAATGTTGACGGTTATAAAGCTTCAAGTAGTTGTAGATTGTTTGTATTGTAATTGGAAAATTATTTAGAGCTCTGCAGTAATATAGCTAAATAATCAAATAATAAGGGACACTTTCTGTAAACTGGGTACTTTTTGCAACAAAATGATTTATGTTAGATAACTGTGTTGTTGATCAAATATGTTTAATAGTTCTCCCTGTAGAAACATGGGATCTGTGCCTATAATATTTAAAAAATCATAATTTTAAGATCAATGTACCTCATTCACTGATGAATGAAAAAGTTTTAGAGATGTATATTTAAAATGTACTAAATTTATTTATATTTATATAGATTTATTATTTATAAACTGCATCAAAATGATCAATGTTGTATAGCAATTGTCCATGTTCTGCTGATACATCAGGGTTCATGTTTGTCTTTTCACATTTCTTTTTTGTATGTAATAATGCAAATAAACAATTTTTACTTTTATTTCAGAGTTGACTGAAGAAAATGAGGAAAATGAAGAATTGAGTGAAGTTGATGGAAAAAATCACCTCAGAACTGGAAAAAAACCTTTGAGTTGCTCTCAAACTCAGAAAGTTTTAAAGAAAAGAAGAGCCATAAAATCTTTCACCTGCACTCAGTGTGGAAAGAGATTGACATACAAACAAAGTCTTGAGCGTCACATGAGAGTTCATACTGGAGAGAAACCTTACACTTGTGATCAGTGCGGGAAGAGTTTTAGACAAAAAGGACACCTTAAGGATCACATGAACATCCACACTAGAGAGAAACCGCACACATGCGATCAATGCGGGAAAACATTTTTGAGAGCTTCAGACCTGAAGAAACACCTGAGAGTTCATATAAAGGAGAAGCCATATTCATGTAATTTGTGTGGAAATAGTTTTTCACATCTACAAAGTTTGAAAATACATCAGAAAATCCATAATGGTGTGAGAGAGTACATGTGCTTTGAGTGCGAGAAGACTTTTACTTCAGCGAGCTGTTTAAAACTGCATGAGAGGATTCACACTGGAGAGAAACCTTACAAGTGTTCACACTGTGACAAGAGATTCAGTCAGTCAGGACATCTGAAAACACATGAGAAGATCCACACTGGAGAGAAAACTTACAAGTGTTCACACTGTGACAAGAGATTCAGTCAGTCAGGACATCTGAAAACACATGAGAGGATCCACACGGGAGAGAAACCGTATCACTGCACTGCATGTGGGAAGTGTTTCAATCAATCTTCTTCTCTACACAGACATACAAAAAACAATCACAGTAAGTAGATCGTCTTCAGATCATTCAGGTCTGATGCTGTGATGCTGAAGTTCATCTTCAAAACCAGCAGATTCAACTGAGATTCAGATCAACTCAAAGATGGGGTTCCTCCATAAAGAACAATGTCAAAAAGTTTAATTCTTGTATATCATGTTGCTTCATGATATAAACAACATCATTGTGCTTTCTTATGAGTTTCATATTATGTTCAATTGTCTTATAATGCATATGTGTCACTTGTAGTTTGTTACTCTTTCAAGAAGGAAAGGAGAAGTTTTTACAAACTGTTCTTGTTCAGGAAGATGAAGAAGAGACTGTAACACTTTTAAGAGAGACTGAGATTTATTTTTTATTTTGTTCGTCATTGTGTAAGGCCTCTGCAGAACAGATCCACCAAAAAACTGCAGAATAAACACATTCCCAAAACAGGATCTAAAGATTCCCCACACAGCCATCACAAGGTGGTAAAACTGACAACACCCTCATTGTCTGGATTAGTTCCTCTCAACATGATAATAGCTAATCCAGTCAAGGGAAAAGAGAATATATTACAGATATATTACAACTAAAATGACAGAAATGTGGTTTTCCCCTGTCGTTGTCAAGGTAGCATACATTAAGCCACGGTATGGGGGAGAACACTTAACGTGATATTATTCACTTTATACGCTGAATAAGAGCTCGTTCTTTTAACAGCAGCAAGTGTTTATTATCAGTAAAATTTGACATAAGTTTGGTTTTACCCGGTCGTTGTTAAGGTACGTTAAACCACGTTAAGCTGTTTCCTTGTAATGGACTTCTATGGAGGAGAACACGCCTAATGTGATTTATTCACTTTGTCTGTGGAATAAGGGCTCGTTCTTTTGACAGTAGTTAGTGTTTATTATAAGTAAAATTTGACATAAGTTTGGTTTTACCCGGTTGTTGTTAAGGTACGTTAAACCACGTTAAGCTGTTTCCTTGTAATGTACTTCTATGGGGGAGAAAACGCTTAACGTGATATTATTCACTTCATATGCTGAATAAGAGCCCGTTCTTTTAACAGCAGCAAGTGTTTATTATAAGTAAAATTTGACATAAGTTTGGTTTTACCCGGTCGTAGTTAAGGTACGTTAAACCACGTTAAGCTGTTTCCTTGTAATGGACTTCTATGGGGAGAAAACGCTTAACGTGATTTATTCACTTTATCTGTGGAATAAGGGCTCATTCTTTTGACAGTAGTTAGTGTTTATAACAAGTAAGGTTTGACAGAAATGTGGGTTTCCCTGGTCGGTGTTTAGGTATGTTAAGCCACGTTAAGCGTTTCAGAATGTCCCGTATGAGCTTCAAACATTATCAGGAAGGATATTTCAAAGTAAAGTAACAAAAAGCTCTACTTCCTTTAGTGGACTTTGATAAATCCTTCATATTATCAATAGTCCAGAATGTTGTGTCCTCATTACAGGGGCTGCTGCTGCCCCTGTTTGTGCTTATTTTGCTTAATGTATCTGGTTTAAGGAAATATTCAAAATCATACTGCGTGATCCAACTCAGAGTGAATATTTGTGTATATAACTGTAGACAAGAATCTGTTAAATCTTTCTACGCACTTTTTTAAAATGTATGATGTTCTGTATAATAAAGAAACAAAAATACAAAAGTGCAATCTTGAAATGTGTTTTTGTTCTAAATATTATAAGTGAATATAAAATCAGAACTGACCCCTGTATATTTTATTACAGCATCGCAAAGAAAAAACAGGGGCCTTTGATACTTTAAAAAAAATGTTTTTTAGAAATTTAAAATTTTAAAAACCAGGAGAAAACGCGATTCACAAAAATAAAAGGCAATCCCCAACCTACTGCTTCAGGAATAACAAATAATTGTTTACAGATAACGAATAAACGATACAGAGAACAAATAATTGTCTACGAACAAAAGCCCTTAGTGTCGGATTACGGAGAACTCAAATATAGCCCAGTCCTTGTATTCCCTGTTTCCACAACTCAAAAAAAATAAATTACTCACACTATTTTAATATCAAGTCACACCGTCGTGACACCAGCGGCACACTACAGGAAAATAAAAAGGTTCTATTTAGCACTAAAAAGGGTTCTGTTTAGAACCATTTTTATTAAGAGTGTAGTTATTAACTTCACAGGCACAAATCTCATGTTTCTGTCGTGAGAACTATTACATTTATTTGATCAATGACACAATTATCAACATTACAATATTAACATTACAATTTATGCAGCATTGCCATCATTTTGGCACCAACTCATTAACATCAGATTAATGTTTAACTCATTTTACTAAAAACTTTGTAATTATTAGTGTTCAGTCACACTACATGTTTCATTCCATTGATTTCCATTAAAACACAACGACTGCATTAAAACACAAACGATTCCATTAAAACACAAACGATTCCATTAAAACACAATGACAAAAACAATTGCGGGAGACTGGAACGTTTGATCTGCAAATGTTTATCAAGTTAAGATGTATGACCTAGAAGTTACTTCACATATAAGCTGTGTGATTGTTATCATACCATAATATCTTAATTGTTGTTTTAATGATGTGCAAACTGACATTATCAAATATGTCTCTCACTTTGCCAAAAAACAAATAAAAGCACATCTTGAGTCCATTAATAAAAACAGTCACCTGCTCAGTTTCTAAATGAATGAATCGTTTGAGAATTTTTATTTATAATTCTAATATTATTCTGTTTCTTTATTAAAATAACAGCAGATATCTAGGAAGAAAAAAACATTTGAAAGTATAAAGTCAGAAACAAAAGCACATGTTTGTAACAAACAACCCTCAGTCTGTTGACACCAATGAATTGAGCTTTAAATTAGCATTTTCAGGAGATCTGAAGACATCAGCATAATAAATGAGGTGAAAACAGGAACTATTGACATGAAATAAAGAGTGTTTTCAGCAGCTGTTAATATTGATGAGTCTCAGACGATCAACACTCATTCAACAAGACATTCAGGATCATCAGCAGATCATCTCACTTTATTCTGAGTGTTTGCTGTTAGAAACTGATTATAATCATAATCAGCTTTATTCGCCAAGTGTGAGCAAACACACAAGGAATTTGTTGTGGTTTTTAAGAAGCTCTTGGTACATACATGCATACATACATATCTGACATGAGAACAGAACATTTAAATAAGCCTTAATAATAATAATAATAATAATAACGTGTATGAATCTGGAACAGAAGATTTATGTATAGATTTGTGTCTCATTTATTCTATATATACAGCTTTATAGAAAATTATGCATACATATTTACATAGTACTAGAGAGAGAGAGTAAATAATAAGAGATGGGGGATGAATTACAGGCATGAATTACAGAACACAGGTAATAATTCCTGTGTTAGTTGTTTAGGCTGGAGATGGCATGGGGGAAAAAAAATGTTTTTATGCCTAGATGTTCTAGTGCACAGAGATCTGTAGCGTCTGCCTGAAGGGAGAAGCGCAAACAGGTCGTGTCCAAGGTGAGAGGGGTCTGTGATGATGTTACCTGCCCGTTTCTTCACTCTGGAGTAGTACAAATCAGTCCGCTGCAGTCTTCTTATATCTGATTTGCTGGCTGACCCAAACCATACGGTTATAGAAGAGCACAGAACCGACTCAATTACAGCAGAGTAAATCGGTGTCATGTGCGCCTGTGGCAGGTTGAACTTTTTCAGTTGACGAAGAAAGTACATTCTCTGCTGGGCCTTTTTCACAATGGAGTTGATGTGAGTGTCCCACTTCAGGTCCTGAGAGATGGTGGTTTCCAGGAGCCTGAATGACTCCACTGCATTCACAGAGTTGTTCATGATAGTGAGTGGGGGGAGAGCTGGGGGTTTCTCCTGAAGTCCACGATCATCTCCACTGTTTTGAGCGTGTTGAGCTCCAGGTTGTTTAGACTACAATAAGAGTCAGGATATAAGATAAAAGCCTATAAAACATGCTCTACCGAAAGATAATATTATTTCTCACAATATGACATGTAGCCAATGAAACATCAATAATAACACAACAATAACACAAACACTAATGACACTCATTTTCATCAACCACTACAGGTTACAGCAGTCCATATGAATCTAAATATAGTCTGCTTTTATGATAACTATACATTCATTTCAATAACCAACTTAGATCAAAGAAGACAAAGATCATAAACCTTTTAAAATAAAGCGACACAAGGAATATTTATTGTTTCCATTGTCAAACTTTACTCATATTTATTTATATTAACATAGATTTAAAATGCCTCACGTGGCTCATTATAGGCTCAGAGTAAAGTATTTAGCAGTTTCTGTTCCAGTATATTTTAACAATGTAAAGTAACAAATTTGATCTGTCAAAGATGTCAGAAGAGTAGAAATAAAATCACAGCAGAAACACTTGAGATAGATTCTTCAATGAAGCTCCTCCCACAATAATCACATCATCAGTGAAGCTCCGCCCACAGTAATTCAGCAATAAATGCTGGAATATTCCCATCAGTTTACAAGTGAAGACGAGCATCAGAGCATCAGGAAGAGCTGAAATCTGCAAAGACTGAGTTTATTAAAGAGGACAGAGAGAAGATGAGAGATCCAGAACCCTGCAGAATCAAACACACTGAAGATACTGAACAACAAACAGGTTGGTGTTTATTTTTCTTTCTTTATTAATAATGTTGACGGTTATAAAGCTTCAAGTAGTTGTAGATTGTTTGTATTGTAATTGGAAAATTATTTAGAGCTCTGCAGTAATATAGCTAAATAATCAAATAATAAGGGACACTTTCTGTAAACTGGGTACTTTTTGCAACAAAATGATTTATGTTAGATAACTGTGTTGTTGATCAAATATGTTTAATAGTTCTCCCTGTAGAAACATGGGATCTGTGCCTATAATATTTAAAAAATCATAATTTTAAGATCAATGTACCTCATTCACTGATGAATGAAAAAGTTTTAGAGATGTATATTTAAAATGTACTAAATTTATTTATATTTATATAGATTTATTATTTATAAACTGCATCAAAATGATCAATGTTGTATAGCAATTGTCCATGTTCTGCTGATACATCAGGGTTCATGTTTGTCTTTTCACATTTCTTTTTTGTATGTAATAATGCAAATAAACAATTTTTACTTTTATTTCAGAGTTGACTGAAGAAAATGAGGAAAATGAAGAATTGAGTGAAGTTGATGGAAAAAATCACCTCAGAACTGGAAAAAAACCTTTGAGTTGCTCTCAAACTCAGAAAGTTTTAAAGAAAAGAAGAGCCATAAAATCTTTCACCTGCACTCAGTGTGGAAAGAGATTGACATACAAACAAAGTCTTGAGCGTCACATGAGAGTTCATACTGGAGAGAAACCTTACACTTGTGATCAGTGCGGGAAGAGTTTTAGACAAAAAGGACACCTTAAGGATCACATGAACATCCACACTAGAGAGAAACCGCACACATGCGATCAATGCGGGAAAACATTTTTGAGAGCTTCAGACCTGAAGAAACACCTGAGAGTTCATATAAAGGAGAAGCCATATTCATGTAATTTGTGTGGAAATAGTTTTTCACATCTACAAAGTTTGAAAATACATCAGAAAATCCATAATGGTGTGAGAGAGTACATGTGCTTTGAGTGCGAGAAGACTTTTACTTCAGCGAGCTGTTTAAAACTGCATGAGAGGATTCACACTGGAGAGAAACCTTACAAGTGTTCACACTGTGACAAGAGATTCAGTCAGTCAGGACATCTGAAAACACATGAGAAGATCCACACTGGAGAGAAAACTTACAAGTGTTCACACTGTGACAAGAGATTCAGTCAGTCAGGACATCTGAAAACACATGAGAGGATCCACACGGGAGAGAAACCGTATCACTGCACTGCATGTGGGAAGTGTTTCAATCAATCTTCTTCTCTACACAGACATACAAAAAACAATCACAGTAAGTAGATCGTCTTCAGATCATTCAGGTCTGATGCTGTGATGCTGAAGTTCATCTTCAAAACCAGCAGATTCAACTGAGATTCAGATCAACTCAAAGATGGGGTTCCTCCATAAAGAACAATGTCAAAAAGTTTAATTCTTGTATATCATGTTGCTTCATGATATAAACAACATCATTGTGCTTTCTTATGAGTTTCATATTATGTTCAATTGTCTTATAATGCATATGTGTCACTTGTAGTTTGTTACTCTTTCAAGAAGGAAAGGAGAAGTTTTTACAAACTGTTCTTGTTCAGGAAGATGAAGAAGAGACTGTAACACTTTTAAGAGAGACTGAGATTTATTTTTTATTTTGTTCGTCATTGTGTAAGGCCTCTGCAGAACAGATCCACCAAAAAACTGCAGAATAAACACATTCCCAAAACAGGATCTAAAGATTCCCCACACAGCCATCACAAGGTGGTAAAACTGACAACACCCTCATTGTCTGGATTAGTTCCTCTCAACATGATAATAGCTAATCCAGTCAAGGGAAAAGAGAACTCCTTTGTCTCGACGAACTGAAGAGACATTTAAGCAACATACGGTTAAGTGCTGCCTCGTGGACACTATGCATAAATCCAGAGTAGAAGCCCGGAAACAGGAAAAGGCAAATTTACGTGACACTCTCCAGGCCTGCAAACACCCAAGATCCATACAGCGTGACCCCTCGTTACCCCTGGGGGCAGGGGTCTGCAAACTTCAACATCAAAAGAGATATTTTGGCCCCTTTCCCACCGGATAAAATTCTTGCATTTTAGGGCTGTGCGATTAATTTTATTTTCAATTATGAGTTTGACTTCCAAGGATTATGAAAACAATATATATTGGTATATACAAGATATATACAAGAGGTAAAGCGATATATTGGAGAAAATCTGATGTGTCAGAATTTTGGATCCATGCGTTAGTTCTTAAAGTGACAGCAGCCTGTGGAGCAGTCGTGGCCTAATGGTTAAAGAGTCGGACTTGTAACCCAAAGGTGAGACCCTTGAGCAAGGAACCAAACCCTCAACTGCTCCCCAGGTGCTGCCCACTGCTCCAGGTGTATGTTCATGGTGTGTGTGTTCAATACTCACTGCTGTGTGTTCAGCAGATCCTTTGCCAAAAAGGGAAAGAAAGAAAGAAGCACAGAAATTGCCATACAATTGTGAAAGTAATTTACTGAAACTCTGGAATCTTCCATAAGAAAAGGCAAAAAAAAAAAAAAAAAATACCATGTTAATCTTACTGCATGCACCCAAGTGTGAAAAGTGGCAAGTTTTCTTATTTCTCTTTTATATTTATTTTTGAGTAGACATTCAGAAACAGGACCAATTCAACAGACTGAAAGTGATAATGTCTGTCAGTTTTACTGGAATCCATCTTTTTGTTGTCTTCCTCGAAAGAAGAAAAATGTCAATTATAATCATGACAACACTGGGTGAAACTGTTGAAGTGTCTCGAGTCAGATATGATTGTGTAATTCTTACCTGTTAGAAGAAGTGATGGTGTTAAAACTAAAATGCTCCTGCAGTAATCTGAAAGTGAAAATCACAGTAAAGCACATGTTGATAACTTCAGCAATCATCATTTTACTTGAACACAAGTCTACAGTTGGCCACAAACGGGCAAAATGTTTACACCTCACCGGAAGTGGTGTTTCGTTCTTCCTGTATCTATCTTCTGTGTATTGTGCAGATTCTGAGAAATCCAGAGCATTTTGCTTCATTATTTTCATTCTCATGTTGTCACCATGTCCTATTATAAATGCTGTTGGCCTAATCAACATTTTACATCAAATCAATGGCTTAGCTATTTAACATGGAATATTGTTTCAGATTTTAAAAACGTATGCTGTGCTGCAAACATGCAGTTCATATTTAATACTTTTTAACTCAACTCAACTTTATTTATATAGCACCAATAAAAACAATCAATAAAATATCAACAACATTAACACTCAGAACAACATAGAATACAGCACTGAACAGAGCTGACACAACATAATTAACAACAATTAAAAGCCAGAGAGAAAATATGGGTTTTGAGTTTGGCTGTAAACTCATTCAGTGTAGAGGCAGTTCTAATAGAAACCGGTAAGCTGTTCCAGAGTTTCGGAGCGGCAACAGCAAAGGCTCGGTCACCTCTTGATTTCAATTTACGAGGAACGTTTAAAGAGGAACGTTTAAAAGTCTCTTGTCGGAAGACCTAAGAGACCTTCCAGGATTGTGAGCAGATAATAAGTCAGACAGATATACATGAGTTAACCCATTCAGAGCCTTAAAAACCAGCAGCAGGACTTTAAAATCAATTCTGTAATGAATTGGGAGCCAAAGCAAATATATTAAAACTGGGGTAATGTGCTCTCCTTTACGCACACCAGTAAAGAGCCTAGCAGAAGCATTTTGTACCATTTGAAGTTGATTAAGAGATGCTTGGTTAATACCTATATAAAGGGAATTACAGTAATTGAGTCTCGATGAGATAAAAGCATGAATGACCCTTTCAAAGTCTTTAAAAGAAAGAAATGGTTTCACTTTAATTAAAACTAAAGATGGAAACCAACTAAAGATGGAAAAAAATGGTTTTGAATACTGTACTAATTTGTTTGTCAAATTTGAAAGCACTATTAAAATAGACCCAAATTCTTCACTACTGGTTTCTTCACACACAGGAAGACAAATGGCCAAGATTTAAGCAGCTGATGATTCAAAAACTATAATCTCTGTTTTGCCTTCATTAAGGTGAAGAAAGCTTAGGGACATCCAGGCCTTAACATCAGCTAGACACACCTGCAGAGCATTCAAACCTTTGCTATTAGATACCAGGGGCTGATAGATTTGGGTATCATCTGCGTAACAATGGAAGGAGACACCATGTTTCCTAAAAATCATCAGAGATACAGGCTTAAACTGACTCAAAATGCTGGTAAAGAGTGGAGGGACAGAGGGATCTTGACAAGGAGAGGGAATATCTAGCCTAATATCCCTTATCTTGTCCACAAAAAAAAAATAGGAATTTGTCACACACAGCCAGGGACTCTATAGGGAAGAGATCAACTGGAGGGTTAATGGCTGCATTAATAGTGGAAAAAAAGTGCTCTTGAATTGTGAGAGTTCTTTTCAATCAAATCTGAAAAGTACTTAAACTTTGCTGTTTTCACCACTTTCTGATATTGTATCAGACTGTCCCTTAATATTTCATAAGAAACTTGCAGCTTATCTTTTTTTCCACCTTCTTTCGGCCCTTCTGCAGCCCTGTCGAAGAGCACGAGTATCATCATTGAACCAGGGCTCAGCCTTTGGTTTGTGTTGCTTGGCTTTTTTAAGAGCCAGAGAGTTTAAAATATTAGCAGAGGTGGTATTAAAATGATTAAGATCAATCGTCACCATCACAAACCTCCTTAAAAACAGTTGAAAACTCAGTACAAGTAGTTAGTGTGATCGTGCGAGACCAATGAACCACCTTGGTAGGTCTAGCAATGTTAATATTTGTGGGGACTCTGAACGTAATAGGCTTATGATTTGAGATAGCATTGTCGTCTATTGCAAAATCACGTACTGACAAACCATGAGAAAGCACTAAATCAAGGGTATGACCATGCATATGAGTAGAAACATTCACAAGCTGTGCCAAATCAAAAGAGTCAATAAGGCTCAAAAATTCTCTGGCTAAGAGATTATTTGGGCAACACACATGTATGTTAAAATCTCCAAGGATTAAAAGTCTATCAAAATAGAAAAAATCTGAAAACTCATTAATAAAGTCCTTATGTGGTTTAGGTGGATGGTAAATGACTGAAGTCGCCATCGTATTATCCAGTTCCAAAACAAATAACTGAAGTTCAAAACTGGAATAGACATCCGTCGCTAACATCTGACAAACAAAGTTCTGTTTAAAAATAGAAGCCAGTCCACCACCTCGACCCACAGAGCGAGGAGAGTTTAAGAATTTGCAATCAGATGGTACCAGTTCAGAAAACGGGCTCAGGTACCCTGGTGTAAGCCACGTGTCCGTAATAAACAAAAAGTCTAGTGTACGTGAATTAAAAAAGTAATTGATGATAACAGTCTTGTTTGACACTGACCTGGCGTTAATCAACGACATCCTGATCTCTCGCGAGTCAATGGTCCGCTCTGAAGCCCGGGATAGCGAACGTAGGTGACTAATACAAACGCCACCTTGGCGCAGACGCGGTGATCGACTCCTTGGAGGTTGATCCAGCGGATCCCCAGCAATCAGTATATTCCACGCATACAGTGGTTCTAGCGCGTGCCCCGCAATGAAGCGGCCGCGCCCTGCCATGTAGGTGTGAAGGCCAGCATGAGGTAGAAAATCAGATTTGGACAGGAGGAGCTTGAACTTGACCGCAAAGCCCCCGTGCCTTCCCCGTCTTTTGCGGCGCTTCCTTTCCGGCAGAGGACCAGGCAGCCGGCGCAGATAGTCAGGTATATTCGCCAGAGGAGAAGCAAACTGTGCACCACACTTAGCGTCACGGAGTAACTCTTCAGTGATGCATTTAATGCCAAGCCATGTTTGACGATCGTAGGTTAAAAGTGACGAAACATTTTGTAAAATGGCTAACATAAAACACATTAAAACAAACAGACGTGTAAGCACAACAGGCAGCAGATGCGGAATTTTAAATGTTTTAGTTTTCAAATTCAGACATAATAATGTAAAAATATATATATATAAATATCTAAACTAAACAAATGCATTGGAGCACAGTGGTAAAGCAAAACGCTGCCATATTACAACAACAACAACAACAACATTTATTTTTAAATCACATTTAAACACAATGCAAATTGATCCAAAGTGCTGCACAGTGTACAAACAAATCTACTATTAAAAAACAACAATACACATACAAAGGCTAAAGAATAAAAATAAGATTTAAGTCTAGACTAGTTCTATGGGCCAACCATAGAAAATGCCAGATCACCCTTTGATTTGTACCGACACCGTGGTACAGTTAGAAGCAAGTGAGTCGAAGATCTAAGTGCCCTAGCAGGACAATATGGCACAAGAAGTTCAGAGATATAACTTGGTGCACAACCAGACAATGCCTTATAAACAAACAGAAGAATTTTTAAAGCAACCTTGAATTTAACGGGAAGCCAATGAAGGGATGATAAAACAGGGGAAATGTGATCCCTCTTTTTAGACCCAGTCAACAGTCTTGCTGTAGCATTTTGAACAGCTTGCAATTGTGACAATGAAGATTGAGGAAGACCAGAATAAAGAGAGTTACAATAATCCAATCGAGATGTAACAAGTGCAAGAATCGCAACTTCCATATCCATATTCCTTGAAAGAAGATGCTTCAACTTTGCAATAGATCTCAAATGGAAAAAAACTTGCTCTAATAACAGCACTAATTTGTTTATCAAAAAATAGAGAAGAGTCAAAAATCACTCCAAAGCAGGAGAGCTTCCAAAGCAGGAGACGAGTGTGCAGGACAACCTAATATTAAAACCTCTGTTTTATCTTCATTTAACTGCAGGGAATTATTAGACATCCATGTCTTAATATCATGTACACATTTCAATAACACATCAAATGAAACAGCAGTATCAAGCCTCACTGGTAGATAAAACTGAGAATCATCCGCGTAACAATGATATGAAATAATGTATTTTTGAAAAATGTGGGCCAAGGGAAGCATATAAAGGGAAAACAGTAAAGGTCCCAAAATGGATCCCTGGGGCACACCACACAAGACAGGTGCAGAGGATGAGAAAAAATGTCCTAAACTTACAGAAAAAGACCTGTTCTCAAGATGCGAGGCAAACCACTTTAATGCAGTGCCTCGAATACCTACCATACATTCAAGTCGATCAAGACGAATGCTATGGTCAATGGTATCAAATTCCGTGCTCAAGTCATACAATACCAAGACAACACAAGCACCTGAATCTACAGAAAGCAGCATGTCATTTGTAACTCTCAATAGAGCTGACTCAGTACTGTGTAATGATCTAAAACCAGATTGAAACATATCTAAAACACTGAAATAATCCAAAAAAGACTGAAGTTATAAAAACACTACTTTCTCCAAAAACTTGCTGATAAAAGGCAACTTAGAAATTGGCTGATAGTTACAACACATTGATGGATCAAGCTGAGTTTTTTTTCAGTAGGGGTGGCACAACTGCATGTTTAAAACTGACTGGAACAAAACCTTTGTCTAAAGAGCTGTTCACTAACCCCAGGTTTCACAGACAAGGCTTAAGCCTAGTCCTAGACAAAAATGTAAATCTGAGCTGTTTCAACTGAAATAAACTTGCACTGACTGATCTTAAAATATATCAGTGCCTTTGTTTTGTCTCAAGATGCACACCAGTAATGTTTTTTTCTAAGCACGTTTATAAAAATTGCTTAAATGTCTTAATGGAACTATGATCTAATCCTGGCTTAGTCTAAGCACTGTCTGTGAAACCGGGCATATAGCTGTTACAATAGGACTAATAGAAGGAAAACATCCTTAAAAAGACGTGCAGGAATAATATCTAACTTAGAGCCAGAACACTTCATAGTAGAAACAATATCATCTAATTGATGTGATAAAACAGGTTGAAAGGAAGACAAACAACTTGTGGTACAAGGCAATTGCAAATGAAGTGATTCAGGAGGAGCATTAAATGTTCTGATAGTATCATTTTTTTAGTAAAATAGTTAAAATCCTCACAAAGCTCGGATAATAAATTCGTAGTTGGGTTTAAAAGAGAATCAATCATATCAAACAGAGCTTTTGGTCATTCACATTATCAGCAATCAACTGAGAGAAATACCTAGATTTTGCATGTTTTACTGCTATTTGATAATTACTCAGACTTAACTTTAAGATATCAAAGGAAACGTGTAGCTTATCTTTTTTCCACTTTCGCTCTGCTTTCCGACACTCTTGTCTAAGAGCGCGGGTGGTTTCATTTAACCATGGCTGGCTAGCACCCTTTACCCTTTTATGCTTAAGTGTCCAAAGATGTAGAACAAGCTTTGTAAAATCCTTCAATCAAACTTTATTGGTAACATGTAAATATAATGTCCAGAAAACAAATTTGCAGTGTTGGAATTAATAACTCTAGACAAATGTGAATGCTGAGCGAAAGTAGGTGATGAAGAAAAGCATTCAGATTCAAACAAAACTGGATAATGATCAGACACACATGCCTCAATAACCTCCATGTTTGAGATCAAAAGGCCACGGGACAAAACCAATTCAAGTGTTTGACCCAAATTATGAGTTGGGCCACATACATATTGTTCAATATTCAGTGGCTCTAAAATTGTTGCAAATTCCTTTCACAGACCAAGGCAATCACGGCAAGATCCGCGATGGATGTACTTGGGGCGGCGTATAATTCCCAGTGGTTGTATATTTCGCCGGGAAGAAGAAGATGGTAAAATGAATTTAGTCTCTGTAGATCCAATGAAGAGTATTTAAGCTTCCATGCTCGGAAAGCATTTCACACCGGGATCGAAAAACAGATCCCACATCGAAGAACAAACAGTAAAACTCCAGCACACCAGTGTACAGATGATATAGCACCACATTTCAAACTGGATTTAGTTCTCCACGTTGAAGTTCATTCAGAAGTTCATTCAGATCCACTGACTCAGTCCACGCACTGTAACGGGGCAGGCAATGGAATAATGCTACACAAAAATCAGATGAGATCGGGTGAGATCTTTTCGCTCCAAGGACAGTACAAAGTAAAATAAAAAATAAAATAACATAAAATACTGGAGAGTAGCGGCCACGCCAGCTTTCACTCGAACCGGAACTACAGGTGAGACTAAATGTTTCATAATTAATGAACTTCACAATGTTATCAATGTGTTTCTGGTTTATTATTGTGAAGCTGCTTTCAAGCAATCTGTTCTGTGTAAACACTATATCGAGGGCTGAGAACCAGAAGAGTGTTAGAGACATTTCACCAACTTTACAGGAGGGCCAAAACAAAAATTTACCATAGTTTGATCTAATTTTGTGTACTGATTTTATTCATGTATAATAATAATGTGTACACACATGGATGACAGTATACTTATTGAACACTATTTTAACAATTTGTCTAATTTTTTTATTTTATTATTTTTTTTTATTTATTTAAAAATGTCACATGCGCCTTTTTGGCACCGATGTTTTATTCAGTTTCCTGTATAAAAACATGGGCACATCTGCTGAAAATATGAACAAAACATTGCAATAATGAGTTTAAAAGAAATAACAATCCATTGTGATAAAATATCACATAAAAAGCACTTACATCAACTTTGTTAATTGAATGTGATTAGTTTTACTGAAATAGTAATCTCAGCTACTTAACAATTTGGCCAAATGGGTGATTAAAAAGTCTCTACAGATGCCTTCACTAGTGAAAATGTTTTTGAAATACATTTATTTCATGCTATACTAAAAATACATTTACACAAATCTCATGTTTCTGTAGTGAGAACTATTACATTTATTTGATCAATGACAAAATTATCTAATGTAATATTAACATTACAATATATACAGCATTGCCATCATTTTGGCACCAACTCATTAACATCAGATTAATGTTTAACTCATTTTACTAAAAACTTCATAATTATTAGTGTGTAGTCACACTACATGTTTCATTCCATTGAATTCCATCAAAACACAAACGATTTTATTAAAACACAAACGATTCCATTAAAACACAAATTATTCCATTAAAACACAAACGATTCCATCAAAACAAACGATTCCATTAAAACACAAAAGATTCCATTAAAACGCAAATGATTCCATTAAAACACAAACGATTCCATCAAAACACAAACGAGTTCATTAAAACACAAACGATTCCATCAAAACACAAACGATTCCATTAAAACACAAACGATTCCATTAAAACACAAACGACTCCATTAAAACACAAACGATTCCATCAAAACACAAACGATTCCATCAAAACACAAATGATTCCATTAAAACACAAACGAGTTCATTAAAACACAAACAATTCCATTAAAACACAAACGATTCCATTAAAACACAAACGACTCCATTAAAACACAAACGACTCCATTAAAACACAAACGATTCCATTAAAAGACAAACGATTCCATTAAAACACAAACGATTCCATTAAAACACAAACGATTCCATTAAAACACAAACAAGTTCATTAAAACACAAACGAGTTCATTAAAACACAAACGATTCCATTAAAACACAAACGAGTTCATTAAAACACAAACGAGTTCATTAAAACACAAAGGATTCCATTAAAACACAAACGATTCCATTAAAACACAAATGATTCCATTAAAACACAAACGATTCCATTAAAACACAAATGATTCCATTAAAACACAAACGAGTTCATTAAAACACAAATGATTCCATTAAAACACAAACGATTCCATTAAAACACAAACGATTCCATCAAAACACAAACAATTCCATTAAAACACAAACGATTTTATTAAAACACAAACGATTCCATCAAAACACAAACAATTCCATTAAAACACAAACGATTTTATTAAAACACAAACGATTCCATTAAAACACAAACAATTCCATTAAAACACAAATGATTTTATTAAAACACAAACGATTCCATCAAAACACAAACAATTCCATTAAAACACAACTGATTTTATTAAAACACAAATGATTTTATTAAAACACAAACGATTCCATTAAAACACAAACGATTCCATTAAAACACAAACGATTCCATCAAAACACAAACGATTCCATTAAAACACAAATGATTTTATTAAAACACAACTGATTTTATCAAAACACAAACAATTCCATTAAAACACAAACGATTCCATTAAAACACAAACGATTCCATCAAAACACAAACAATTCCATTAAAACACAACTGATTTTATTAAAACACAAACGATTCCATTAAAACACAAATGATTCCATTAAAACACAAACGATTCCATCAAAACACAAACGATTCCATTAAAACACAAATGATTTTATTAAAACACAACTGATTTTATTAAAACACAAATGATTCCATTAAAACACAAACGATTCCATTAAAACACAAACGATTCCATCAAAACACAAACAATTCCATTAAAACACAAATGATTTTATTAAAACACAAACGATTCCATCAAAACACAACTGATTTTATTAAAACACAAATGATTTTATTAAAACACAAACGATTCCATTAAAACACAAACGATTCCATCAAAACACAAACGACTCCATTAAAACACAAACGATTCCATCAAAACACAAATGATTTTATTAAAACACAAACGATTTCATTAAAACACAAACGACTCCATTAAAACACAAACGATTCCATCAAAACACAAACGATTCCATCAAAACACAAACGATTCCATCAAAACACAAACGACTCCATCAAAACACAAACGACTCCATTAAAACACAAACGATTCCATCAAAACACAAACGATTCCATTAAAACACAAACGACTCCATTAAAACACAAACGATTCCATCAAAACACAAACGACTCCATTAAAACACAAACGATTCCATTAAAACACAAACGATTCCATTAAAACACAAACGATTCCATTAAAACACAAACGATTCCATTAAAACACAAACGAGTTCATTAAAACACAAATGATTCCATTAAAACACAAACGATTCCATTAAAACACAAACGAGTTCATTAAAACACAAATGATTCCATTAAAACACAAACGAGTTCATTAAAACACAAATGATTCCATTAAAACACAAACGAGTTCATTAAAACACAAACGATTCCATTAAAACACAAACGATTCCATTAAAACACAAACAAGTTCATTAAAACACAAATGATTCCATTAAAACACAAACGAGTTCATTAAAACACAAATGATTCCATTAAAACACAAACGAGTTCATTAAAACACAAACGATTCCATTAAAACACAAACGAGTTCATTAAAACACAAACGATTCCATCAAAACACAAACGATTCCATCAAAACACAAATGATTTAATTAAAACACAATGATCTGCAAATTTGTATCAAGTTAAGATGTATGACCTAGAAGTTACTTCACATATAAGCTGTGCGATTGTTATCATACCATAATATCTTAATTGTTGTTTTACTGTAATGATGTGCAAACTGACATTATCGAATATGTCACTCACTTTGCCAAAAACAAATAAAAGCACATCTTGAGTCCATTCATAAAGCCAGTCACTTGCTCAATTTCTAAATGAATGAATCGTTTGAGTCAATCATCCATCAATTCATTCATTCATAAAGACAGTCAATCACTCAATGGTTGAATGAATGATTCAATGCATCACTCATGAAGACAGGGACTTTATGCCACCTACTGGTGGTTTAGTATCATATTTATTTATCCTAAACAAGCCAAGACCAGCACAAAAACACAATCAGCACAATATCCTGGAAGTATCATCATAGAAAAAATCACGTAAACATTGATATAACTTTTTTTTTCACACTGTGCCCTCTTAGCAGAATTAAAATAATGCCAAAATCTGATAAAATAATAATAACAAGTAATGTAATTTCTGTGGAAGGAGCTGATCTGCCAAAATCAAAAATATATCAGTTTTTAATATATCTGTTACTGGATCCAGATGTCAAATTTTTGTGTCTGCATCAAATTAAATTTGCAAAAGTGATTTTACATAGAAAATCAATTAAATGCAAGTGTCTATATGTTTCAAATAACTTTTGTGAAAACAAAATGTCAAAATATAGGTGAAATAATGTCTCATCATCATTCAGAATAACAGATATATTTATATAAAACAATAGTTATTCTGACCTGTACTTATTAAAGTTATTGCTAACAATTGGGTAAAACCTAGTGCTGTGAAGGATAGTGACAAATATAAAGATTTAAAATAACAATTAATTAATATTTTGGGGCTACACTATATATGATCCTTAAATATAGTATTTGAATATGTCCTCAAATGATTTTTGTTCTAAATATGCCTGATTTGTATTTAGTTATTGCTATAAAAACCCCTTTTTGTCTTTGACTCATATACTACTTGACAAATTTAAGCATCTACATCTGTTTATCATAAAAAAACTGATGCTAACTACCAAATTTGTATTTCTAATTATAACATTATTCTGTTTCTTTATTAAAATAACAGCAGATATCTAGGAAGAAAAAATTTTGAAAGTATAAAGTCAGAAAAAAAATGCACACATTTGTAACAAACAACCCTCAGTCTGTTGACACCAATGAAATGAGCTTTAAATTAGCATTTTCAGGAGATCTGAAGACATCAGCATAATAAATTAGGTGAAAACAGCAACTATTGACATGAAATAAAGAGTGTTTTCAGCAGCTGTTAATATTGATGAGTCTCAGACGATCAACACTCATTCAACAAGACATTCAGGATCATCAGCAGATCATCTCACTTTATTCTGAGTGTTTGCTGTTAGAAACTGATTATAAGAGTCAGGATATAAGATAAAAGCCTATAAAACATGCTCCACTGAAAGATAATTCTGTTATTTCTCACAATCTGACATGAAACATCAATAATAACACAACAATAACACAAACACTAATGACACTCATCTTCATCAACCACTACAGGTTACAGCAGTCCATATGAATCTAAATATAGTCTGCTTTTATGATAACTATACATTCATTTCAATAATCAACTTAGATCAAAGAAGACAAAGATCATAAACCTTTTAAAATAAAGCGGCACAAGGAATATTTATTGTTTCCATTGTCAAACTTTACTCATATTTATCTATATTAACATAGATTTAAAATGTCTCCCGTGGCTCATTATAGGCTCAGCGTAAAGTATTTAGCAGTTTCTGCTCCAGTATATTTTAACAATGTAAAGTAACAAATTTGATCTGTCAAAGATGTCAGAAGAGTAGAAATAAAATCACAGCAGAAACACTTGAGATAGATTCTTCAATGAAGCTCCTCCCACAAGAATCACATCATCAGTGAAGCTCCTCCCACAGTAATTCAGCAATAAATGCTGGAATATTCCCATCAGTTCACAAGTGAAGACGACCATCAGAGCATCAGGAAGAGCTGAAATCTGCAAAGACTGAGTTTATTAAAGAGGACAGAGAGAAGATGAGAGATCCAGAACCCTGCAGAATCAAACACACTGAAGATACTGAACAACAAACAGGTTGGTGTTTATTCTTCGTTAATAAAGCTGACTGTTATAACATTTCAAGTAGTTGTAGATTGTTTGTGTTGTAATTGGAAAGATCTTTAGAGCTCTGCAGTAATATAGATAAATAATCAAATAATAAGACACACTTTCTGTAAACTGGGTACTTTTTTTCAACAAAATTATTTAAATGAATTGTTAGATAATTGTGTAGTTGATCAAACATGTTTAATAGTTCTCCCTATAGAATCATGGGATTTGTGCCTATAATATTTAAAAAAATCATAATTTGAAGATCAATTGTACCTCATTCATTGATGAATGAAGAAGTTTCAGAGTTGTATATATAAAATGTACTAGATGTATTTATAAAACTGCATCAACATGATCAAAATGTTGTATAGCAATTGTCTACTTTCTGCTGTTACATCAGGATTCACATTTATGTCTTTACACTAGTGCTGTCAAATGATTAATCGCGATTAATCACATCCAAATAAAAGTTTTTGTTAACATAATATATGAGTGTGTACTGTGTATACTTATGTATATATAAATACAAACACATGCATGTATATATTTTAGAAAAAAATTGTTTATATATCAAATATATTTATATATAATATAAAAATAATAATATAAATGTATATACATGTAAATATTTTCAAAAATATATACTGTATGTGTGTGTATTTATATATACATAATAAATAAACAGTACACACATATTATGTAAACAAAAACTTTTATTTTGGATGTGATTAATCGAGATTAATCGTTTTACAGCACTACTTTACTTTTTTTTTATGAGTTAATGAAAATAAACCATTTTTACTTTTATTTCAGAGTTGTTTGAAGAAAATGAGGAGAATGAAGTATTGAGTGAAGTTGAGGGAGTAAATCACTTCAGAACTGGAGAAAACCCTTTGAGTTGCTCTCAAACTCAGAAAGTTTTAAAGAAAAGAAGAGCCAAGAAATCTTTCACCTGCACTCAGTGTGGAAAGAGATTGACAAGCAAATATCATCTTGAGCTTCACATGAGAGTTCATACTGGAGAGAAACCATACAAGTGTTCACACTGTGACAAGAGATTCAGTCGGTCAGATCACCTGAAAACACATGAGAGGATCCACACTGGAGAGAAACCGCACACATGTGACCAGTGCGGGAAGAGTTTCACAATAAAAGGAAACCTTACATCACATATGAGAGTTCATACTGGAGAGAAACCGCACACATGTGATCAGTGCGGGAAGAGTTTCTCACACTCATCACATCTTAAGAGTCACATGAACATCCACACTAGAGAGAAACTGTTCACATGTGATCAATGCGGGAAAACATTTTTGACAACTTCAGAACTGAAGAAACACCTGAGAGTTCATACAAAGGAGAAACCACATTCATGTCATTTGTGTGGA
Organism: Aspiorhynchus laticeps; assembly: GCA_023376895.1. NCBI lineage: Eukaryota > Metazoa > Chordata > Actinopteri > Cypriniformes > Cyprinidae > Aspiorhynchus > Aspiorhynchus laticeps. The sequence continues at coordinate 62,163,656 of CM041795.1, forward strand.
AAGAGTTTTTCACATCTACAAAGTTTGAAAGAACATCAGAAAATACATACTGCTGTGAGAGAGTACATGTGCTTTGAGTGTGAGAAGACTTTTACTTCAGCGAACTGTTTAAAACTGCATGAGAGGATTCACACTGGAAAGAAACCTTACAAGTGTTCACACTGTGATAAGAGATTCAGTCAGTCATCACATCTGAAAACACATGAGAGGATTCACACTGGAGAGAAACCTTATAATTGTTCACACTGTGATAAGAGATTCAGTGTGTCATCAAGTCTGAAAACACACGAGAGGATCCACACTGGAGAGAAACCGTATCACTGCACTGCATGTGGGAAGAGTTTCAATAATTCGTCTTCTCTACACAGACATACAAAAAACTATCACAGCAAGTAGATCATCTTCAGGTCTTTCAGGTCTGTGCTGCGTCCTCACCAAATGTGACACAATAATGAATCAAGCAATAAAATATCATCTGGATAAATCTGTCATTATAACCAGACATAACAAGCAACATGACGAAGAAACGTTATCTAAAGTTTTCACAGTGAATAAAGTTCATCTTCAAAACCAGCAGATTCAACTGAGATTCGGATCAACTCAAAGATGGAGTTCCTCCCCAAAGAACAATGTCAGAAGGTTTAATTCTTGTATATCATGCTGCTTCATGATATAAACAACATTATTGTGCTTTCTTATGAGTTTCATATTATGTTCTATTGTCTTATAATGCATATGTGTCACTTGTAGTTTGTTACTCTTTCATGAAGGAAAGCAGAAGTTTTTACAAACTTTCTTGTTCAGGAAGATGAAGAAGAGACTGTAACACTTTTAAGAGAGACTGAGATTTATTTTTTATTTTGTTCTTCATTGTGTAAGGCCTCTGCAGAACAGATCCACCAAAAAGCTGCAGAATAAACACATTCCCAAAACAGGATCTAAATATTCCCCACACAGCCATCACGAGGTGGTAAAACTGACAACACCCTCATTGTCTGGATTAGTTCCTCTCAACATGATAATAGCTAATCCAATCAAGGGAAAAGAGAACTCCTTTGTCTCGACGAACTGAAGAGACATTTAAGCAACATACGGTTAAGTGCTGCCTCGTGGACACTATGCATAAATCCAGAGTAGAAGCCCGGAAACAGGAAAAGGCAAATTTACGTGACACTCTCCAGGCCTGCAAATACCCAAGATCCATACAGCGTGACCCCTCGTGACCCCCGAGGGCAGGGGTCTGCAAACTTCAACATCAAAAGAGACATTTTGTCCCCTTTCCCACCGGATAAAATTCTTGCATTTTAGGGCTGTGCGATTAATTTTATTTTCAATTATGAGTTTGACTTCCAAGGATTATGAAAACAATATATATTGGTATATACAAGATATATACAAGAGGTAAAGCGATATATTGGAGAAAATCTGATGTGTCAGAATTTTGGATCCATGCGTTAGTTCTTAAAGTGACAGCAGCCTGTGGAGCAGTCATGGCCTAATGGTTAGAGAGTCGGACTTGTAACCCAAAGGTGAGACCCTTGAGCAAGGAACCAAACCCCCAACTGCTCCCCAGGTGCTGCCCACTGCTCCAGGTGTGTGTGTCCAATACTCACTGCTGTGTGTTCAGCAGATCATTTGCCAAAAAGGGAAAGAAAGAAAGAAAGAAGCACAGAAATTGCCATACAATTGTGAAAGTAATTTACTGAAACTCTGGAATCTTCCATAAGAAAAGGCAAAAAAAAAGAGCTACCATGTTAATCTTACTGCATGCACCCAAGTGTGAAAAGTGGCAAGTTTTCTTCTTTCTCTTTTATATTTATTTTTGAGTAGACATTCAGAAACAGGACCAATTCAACAGACTGAAAGTGATAATGTCTGTCAGTTTTACTGGAATCCATCTTTTTGTTGTCTTCCTCGAAAGAAGAAAAATGTCAATTATAATCATGACAACACTGGGTGAAACTGTTGAAGTGTCTCGAGTCAGATATGATTGTGTAATTCTTACCTGTAAGAAGAAGTGATGGTGTTAAAACTAAAATGCTCCTGCAGTAATCTGAAAGTGAAAATCACAGTAAAGCACATGTTGATGCAGTACTTCAGCAATCATCATTTTACTTGAACACAAGTCTACAGTTGGCCACAAACGGGCAAAATGTTTACACCTCACCGGAAGTGGTATTTCGTTCTTCCTGTATCTATCTTCTGTGTATTGTGCTCTCCAGATTCTGAGAAATACAGAGCATTTTGCTTCATTATTTTCATTCTCATGTTGTCACCATGTCCTATTATAAATGCTGTTGGCCTAATCAACATTTTACATCAAATCAATGGCTTAGCTATTTAACATGGAATATTGTTTCAGATTTTAAAAATGTATGCTGTGCTGCAAACATGCAGTTCATATTTAATACTTTTTAACTCAACTCAACTTTATTTATATAGCACCAATAAAAACAATCAATAAAATATCAACAACATTAACACTCAGAACAACATAGAATACAGCACAGAACAGAGCTGACACAACATAATTAACAACAATTAAAAGCCAGAGAGAAAAGATGGGTTTTGAGTTTGGCTGTAAACTCATTCAGTGTAGAGGCAGTTCTAATAGAAACCGGTAAGCTGTTCCAGAGTTTCGGAGCGGCAACAGCAAAGGCTCGGTCACCTCTTGATTTCAATTTACGAGGAACGTTTAAAGAGGAACGTTTAAAAGTCTCTTGTTGGAAGACCTAAGAGACCTTCCAGGATTGTGAGCAGATAATAAGTCAGACAGATATACATGAGTTAACCCATTCAGAGCCTTAAAAACCAGCAGCAGGACTTTAAAATCAATTCTGTAATGAATTGGGAGCCAAAGCAAATATATTAAAACTGGGGTAATGTGCTCTCCTTTACGCACACCAGTAAAGAGCCTAGCAGCAGCATTTTGTACCATTTGAAGTTGATTAAGAGATGCTTGGTTAATACCGATATAAAGGGAATTACAGTAATTGAGTCACGATGAGATAAAAGCATGAATGACCCTTTCAAAGTCTTTAAAAGAAAGAAATGGTTTCACTTTAATTAAAACTAAAGATGGAAACCAACTAAAGATGGAAAAAACAGGTTTTGAATACTGTACTAATTTGTTTGTCAAATTTGAAAGCACTATCAAAATAGACCCAAATTCTTCACTACTGGTTTCTTCACACACAGGAAGACAAATGGCCAAGATTTAAGCATCTGATGATTCAAAAACTATAATCTCTGTTTTGCCTTCATTAAGGTGAAGAAAGCTTAGGGACATCCAGGCCTTAACATCAGCTAGACACACCTGCAGAGCATTCAAACCTTTGTTATTAGATACCAGGGGCCGATAGATTTGGGTATCATCTGCGTAACAATGGAAGGAGACACCATGTTTCCTAAAAATCATCAGAGATACAGGCTTAAACTGACTCAAAATGCTGGTAAAGAGTGGAGGGACAGATCTTGACAAGGAGAGGGAATATCTAGCCTAATATCCCTTATCTTGTCCACAAAAAAAAAAAAGGAATTTGTCACACACAGCCAGGGACTCTATAGGGAAGAGATCAACTGGAGGGTTACTGGCTGCATTAATAGTGGAAAAAAGTGCTCTTGAATTATGAGAGTTCTTTTCAATCAAATCTGAAAAGTACTTAAACTTTGCTGTTTTCACCACTTTCTGATATTGTATCAGACTGTCCCTTAATATTTCATAAGAAACTTGCAGCTTATCTTTTTTTCCACCTTCTTTCGGCCCTTCTGCAGCCCTGTCGAAGAGCACGAGTATCATCATTGAACCAGGGCTCAGCCTTTGGTTTGTGTTGCTTGGCTTTTTTAAGAGCCAGAGAGTTTAAAATATTAGCAGAGATGGTATTAAAATGATTAAGATCAATCGTCACCATCACAAACCTCCTTAAAAACAGTTGAAAACTCAGTACAAGTAGTTAGTGTGATCGTGCGAGACCAATGAACCACCTTGGTAGGTCTAGCAATGTTAATATTTGTGGGGACTCTGAACGTAATAGGCTTATGATTTGAGATAGCATTGTCGTCTATTGCAAAATCACGTACTGACAAACCATGAGAAAGCACTAAATCAAGGGTATGACCATGCATATGAGTAGGAACATTCACAAGCTGTGCCAAATCAAAAGAGTCAATAAGGCTCAAAAATTCTCTGGCTAAGAGATTATTTGGGCAACACACATGTATGTTAAAATCCCCAAGGATTAAAAGTCTATCAAAATAGAAAAAATCTGAAAACTCATTAATAAAGTCCTTATGTGGTTTAGGTGGATGGTAAATGACTGAAGTCGCCATCGTATTATCCAGTTCCAAAACAAATAACTGAAGTTCAAAACTGGAATAAACATCCGTCGCTAACATCTGACAAACAAAGTTCTGTTTAAAAATAGAAGCCAGTCCACCACCTCGACCCACAGAGCGAGGAGAGTTTAAGAATTTGCAATCAGATGGTTCAGAAAACAGTTCAGAAAACGGGCTCAGGTACCCTGGTGTAAGCCACGTGTCCGTGATAAACAAAAAGTCTAGTGTACGTGAATTAAAAAAGTAATTGATGATAACAGTCTTGTTTGACACTGACCTGGCGTTAATCAACAACATCCTGATCTCTCGCGAGTCAATGGTCCGCTCTGAAGCCCGGGATAGCGAACGTAGGTGACTAATACAAACGCCACCTTGGCGCAGACGCGGTGATCGACTCCTTGGAGGTTGATCCAGCGGATCCCCAGCAATCGGTATATTCCACGCATACAGTGGTTCTAGCGCGTGCCCCGTAATGAAGCAGCCGCGCCCTGCCATGTAGGTGTGAAGGCCAGCATGAGGTAGAAAATCAGATTTGGACAGGAGGAGCTTGAACTTGACCGCAAAGCCCCCGTGCCTTCCCCGTCTTTTGCGGCGCTTCCTTTCCGGCAGAGGACCAGGCAGCCGGCGCAGATAGTCAGGTATATTCGCCAGAGGAGAAGCAAACTGTGCACCACACTTAGCGTCACGGAGTAACTCTTCAGTGATGCATTTAATGCCAAGCCGTGTTTGACGATCGTAGGTTAAAAGTGACGAAACATTTTGTAAAATGGCTAACATAAAACACATTAAAACAAACAGACGTGTAAGCACAACAGGCAGCAGATGCGGAATTTTAAATGTTTTAGTTTTCAAATTCAGACATAATAATGTAAAAATATATATATATAAATATCTAAACTAAACAAATGCATTGGAGCACAGTGGTAAAGCAAAACGCTGCCATATTACAACAACAACAACAACAACATTTATTTATAAATCACATTTAAACACAATGCAAATTGATCCAAAGTGCTGCACAGTGTACAAACAACTCTACTATTAAAAAACAACAATACACATACAAAGGCTAAAGAATAAAAATAAGATATAAGTCTAGACTTAAAAATGTCCAGAGAGGGAGCAGATCTCACATGATAAGGGAGACCATTCCAAAGCTTGGGGCCAACCATAGAAAAAGCCAGATCACCCTTTGATTTGTACCGACACCGTGGTACAGTTAGAAGCAAGTGAGTCAAAGATCTAAGTGCCATAGCAGGACAATATGGCACAAGAAGTTCAGAGATATAACTTGGTGCACAACCAGACAATGCCTTATAAACAAACAGAAGAATTTTTAAAGCAACCTTGAATTTAACGGGAAGCCAATGAAGGGATGATAAAACAGGGGAAATGTGATCCCTCTTTTTAGACCCAGTCAACAGTCTTGCCGTAGCATTTTGAACAGCTTGAAATTGTGACAATGAAGATTGAGGAAGACCAGAATAAAGAGAGTTACAATAATCCAATCGAGATGTAACAAGTGCAAGAATCACAACTTCCATATCCATATTCCTTGAAAGAAGATGTTTCAACTTTGCAATAGATCTCAAATGGAAAAAAACTTGCTCTAATAACAGCACTAATTTGTTTATCAAAAAATAGAGAAGAGTCAAAAATCACTCCAAAGCAGGAGAGCTTCCAAAGCAGGAGACGAGTGTGCAGGACAACCTAATATTAAAACCTCTGTTTTATCTTCATTTAACTGCAGGGAATTATTAGACATCCATGTCTTAATATCATGTACACATTTCAATAACACATCAAATGAAACAGCAGTATCAAGCCTCCCTGGTAGATAAAACTGAGAATCATCCGCGTAACAATGATATGAAATAATGTATTTTTGAAAAATGTGGGCCAAGGGAAGCATATAAAGGGAAAACAGTAAAGGTCCCAAAATGGATCCCTGGGGCACACCACACAAGACAGGTGCAGAGGATGAGAAAAAATGTCCTAAACTTACAGAAAAAGTCCTGTTCTCAAGATGCGAGGCAAACCACTTTAATGCAGTGCCTCGAATACCTACCATACATTCAAGTCGATCAAGAAGAATGCTATGGTCAATGGTATCAAATGCCGTGCTCAAGTCATACAATACCAACACAACACAAGCACCTGAATCTACAGAAAGCAGCATGTCATTTGTAACTCTCAATAGAGCTGACTCAGTACAGTGTAATGATCTAAAACCAGATTGAAACATATCTAAAACACTGAAATAATCCAAAAAAGACTGAAGTTATAAAAACACTACTTTCTCCAAAAGCTTGCTGATAAAAGGCAACTTAGAAATTGGCTGATAGTTACAACACATTGATGGATCAAGCTGAGTTTTTTTTCAGTAGGGGTTGCACAACTGCATGTTTAAAACTGACTGGAACAAAACCTTTGTCTAAAGAGCTGTTCACTAACCCCAGGTTTCACAGACAAGGCTTAAGCCTAGTCCTAGACAAAAATGTAAATCTGAGCTGTTTCAACTGAAATAAACTTGCACTGATTGATCTTAAAATATATCAGTGCCTTTGTTTTGTCTCAAGATGCACACCAGTAATGTTTTTTTCTAAGCACGTTTATAAAAATTGCTTAAATGTCTTAATGGAACTATGATCTAATCCTGGCTTAGTCTAAGCACTGTCTGTGAAACCGGGCATATAGCTGTTACAATAGGACTAATAGAAGGAAAACATCCTTAAAAAGACGTGCAGGAATAATATCTAACTTAGAACCAGAACACTTCATAGTAGAAACAATATCATCTAATTGATGTGATAAAACAGGTTGAAAGGAAGACAAACAACTTGTGGTACAAGGCAATTGCAAATGAAGTGATTCAGGAGGAGCATTAAATGTTCTGATAGTATCAATTTTTTTAGTAAAATAGTTAAAATCCTCACAAAGCTCGGATAATAAATTCGTAGTTGGGTTTAAAAGAGAACCAATCATATCAAACAGAGCTTTTGGTCATTCACATTATCAGCAATCAACTCAGAGAAATACCTAGATTTTGCATGTTTTACTGCTATTTGATAATTACTCAGACTTAACTTTAAGATATCAAAGGAAACGTGTAGCTTATCTTTTTTCCACTTTCGCTCTGCTTTCCGACACTCTTGTCTAAGAGCGCGGGTGGTTTCATTTAACCATGGCTGGCTAGCACCCTTTACCCTTTTATGCTTAAGTGTCCAAAGATGTAGAACAAGCTTTGTAAAATCCTTCAATCAAACTTTATTGGTAACATGTAAATATAATGTCCAGAAAACAAATTTGCAGTGTTGGAATTAATAACTCTAGACAAATGTGAATGCTGAGCGAAAGTAGGTGATGAAGAAAAGCATTCAGATTCAAACAAAACTGGATAATGATCAGACACACATGCCTCAATAACCTCCATGTTTGAGATCAAAAGGCCACGGGACAAAACCAATTCAAGTGTTTGACCCAAATTATGAGTTGGGCCACATACATATTGTTCAATATTCAGTGGCTCTAAAATTGTTGCAAATTCCTTTCACAGACCTCACAAGGCAATCACGGCAAGATCCGCGATGGATGTACTTGGGGCGGCGTATAATTCCCAGTGGTTGTATATTTCGCCGGGAAGAAGAAGATGGTAAAATGAATTTAGTCTCTGTAGATCCAATGAAGAGTATTTAAGCTTCCATGCTCGGAAAGCATTTCACACCGGGATCGAAAAACAGATCCCACTTCGAAGAACAAACAGTAAAACTCCAGCACACCAGTGTACAGATGATATAGCACCACATTTCAAACTGGATTTAGTTCTCCACGTTGAAGTTCATTCAGAAGTTCATTCAGATCCACTGACTCAGTCCACGCACTGTAACAGGGCAGACAATGGAATAATGCTACACAAAAATTGATCCAGCGCAGCGGCCACGCCAGCTTTCACTCAAACCGGAACTACAGGTGAGACTAAATGTTTCATAATTAATGAACTTCACAATGTTATCAATGTGTTTCTGGTTTATTATTGTGAAGCTGCTTTCAAGCAATCTGTTCTGTGTAAACACTATATCGAGGGCTGAGAACCAGAAGAGTGTTAGAGACATTTCACCAACTTTACAGGAGGGCCAAAACAAAAATTTACCATAGTTTGATCTAATTTTGTGTACTGATTTTATTCATGTATAATAATAATGTGTACACACATGGATGACAGTATACTTATTGAACACTATTTTAACAATTTGTCTAAATTTTTTATTTTATTATTTTTTTTATTTATTTAAAAATGTCACATGCGCCTTTTTGGCACCGATGTTTTATTCAGTTTCGTGTATAAAAACATGGGCACATCTGCTGAAAATATGAACAAAACATTGCAATAATGAATTTAAAAGAAATAACAATCCATTGTGATAAAATATCACATAAAAAGCACTTACATCAACTTTGTTAATTGAATGTGATTAGTTTTACTGAAATAGTAATCTCAGCCACTTAACAATTTGGCCAAATGGGCGATTAAAAAGTCTCTACAGATGCCTTCACTAGTGAAAATGTTTTTGAAATACATTTATTTCATGCTATACTAAAAATACATTAACAAATATCATGTTTCTGTAGTGAGAACTATTACATTTATTTGATCAATGACACAATTATCTAATGTAATATTAACATTACAATATATGCAGCATTGCCATCATTTTGGCACCAACTCATTAACATCAGATTAATGTTTAACTCATTTTACTAAAAACTTCATAATTATTAGTGTGCAGTCACACTACATGTTTCATTCCATTGATTTGAAACACAAAGGATTCCATTAAAACACAAAGGATTCCATTAAAACACAAACGATTCCATCAAAACAAAAACGATTCCATCAAAACACAAACGATTCCATTAAAACACAAACGATTCCATCAAAACACAAACGATTCCATCAAAACACAAACGATTCCATCAAAACACAAACGATTCCATTAAAACACAAACGATTCCATCAAAACACAAACGATTCCATCAAAACACAAACGATTCCATCAAAACACAAACGATTCCATCAAAACACAAAGGATTCTGTGGGATTACAAATTTATAAAATGATAAATCTAGGTTCCAATGTAATAGTATATAAACTGAAACATTGTGTTTAAATGTTTAACTTAGATTCTTATTATCCACTTCCTGAACTGTGCTTTGTCTCAATCAAGTCATGTTGATTGGCAGAGATTCAAAGAACCCAGACGTTGATTCAAAGAACCCCTGGCCCAGACGTGGATTCGTTAGGTTGATTGGATTAGTGTCTATGCATTTGATTATGTTGAATCAATGTATATTCAAAGAACCCCTGGCCCAGACGTGGATTCGTTAGGTTGATTGAATTAGTGTCTATGCTCCACCTCCAAAAATCCCTCCTCCAAAATGCCTATAAATAACCTTGTAAAGTCACTTAAGATTTAGACTTGGATGACTGCAGCGACGCACAGCGAGTTCTCAATAAAGAGTAACTTCTGCTTGAAAGATATCCCAACGTCTCCTGGTCTCTGCTTCGAAGAGGAAAAAGTTCTCAACAGATGGTGCCGTGCCCCGGATAGAGCTCCTCACCTGAATCCAGATTGAAACTTCAAGCTCAACAAAGATCTGACTTCGTTCCAGTCTGAATATTTCTGTACAACCAAGGGTTGGGTGAGTGTCACTCTATCCAAAAGAACCTTTAAGACCAGTACAAATTTGTTATCCTCTGCGCCATCAGAGAAGAGTTAGCAGACAGCTGTAGGGTTTGGTTTAACTAAGTTTATCCTCTAAAAATGTCTTTTTAGAGATGAAGGTTATCCTCTGTTCAGGCAGGGAAGATTAGCATTACGTGCTAATATTTGTTATCCTCTGTTTCGGCAGGGAAGAATTGGTTATCCTCTGTTTAGGCAGGGAAGATTAGCATTACGTGCTAATATTTGTTATCCTCTGTTTTGGCTGGGAAGAATTGGTTATCCTCTGTTCATGCAGGGAAGATTAGCGTAAAGTGCTAGTAATTTGTGTTATCCTCTGCTTTGCCAGGGAAGGTTAACACTAGTTGATCTGTGTTAACAAGTGTACTCTCTGTTGATCAGAGAAGTTTTAGTGTTTTGATTGTGTGGTAACAAAGAAACTCACAAAATGTTTAGAGAGAATGCTAGACTGATCCCCACAACTGAAAAAGTTGGTCTATCGACTCCTTTGTGGTCAGATAGCGAATTCAAATCACTGTTAGGAGTGCAGATGAACATAATTGTCACTGAGAAAGTTAGACAAGAACTAACTCAGAAATATGAGATCCATCAAGAAAAGATTTGGTCTGTAGATGAGTGTAAAAAGGTACTAGGAGCGTGTATTCGCAAGAACAATGTGAAAGGCATTATCTGCTGCCACAGAGAATTTGGTCTAGCGCTAGCTACACAACAGTCTCAGCGTAACTCAGAGTTAGAGGAACAGAACAAAGAGCTCCGTGCTAGAGTATCCACTTTGACTAAGAAATTGAACCGCAAGAAAGCTGCAGTAAAAACTGATGTGGAAGTTAGTCAGCCTGATAACATTTACCCTGATTTACAAGCGTTTTTGGAAACAGATGTAGCTCTCCAATCAGTAACTGATGTGCCTGTAGATTCCGTGAAGGTATGTGGCGCTAGGAGAAGATCTCAGGGAATTGAGGGAATTGAAAGTGTTCCTCCCAACTCTTCTGTTGTCCAAGTACACACTGTTGCCAAAGCACTAGGACCTAAAGATATAGAGAGACTATCTCAGAGCTTACCCTCCGCACACACAAATTTTTCTGAATTTAGAAGAGCATTGATCAGCAAAATGTGTCTCTATGACATGTCGTTAGCAGAAGTCACCCAGCTGATGTCACAAATTCTAACTGAATCTGAATTCAACAGTTTTGAGTCTTCTGTTACTTCTGAACTACAACATGCCAGTAAAGGCGATTTGAGAGAAGGTGTTTTGAAAATTCTAAAGAACATTGTTGGACCAAAAGTAGATTGGTCAAAAGTCACTAGTTGTGTGCAGAAGAAGGATGAAACTGTAAGTGAGTACACTGAAATGTTTTGTCAGTCAGCTGCAGCATACAGTGGAATAGCTGACACCCCAGAGAAGGTACTGGATCATAAAGGACCACTAGTTCGAACATGGTTTGATGGCCTTTTATCAGAGTACAGATCTGCTTTGACTTTCTTAGATCTAACATGGTCCACTGGAAGCTTACAAAACAGCTTGGACAGGTTAGCTACTTGGGAAAGAGACTCTGACGTTAAAGCCAGAGTAAAGAATGCAGCAGCATCCTTTAAGGTCAACACAGAGAACCGACAGAAACGTCTTAGGTTACGTATGTAACCCCGGTTCCTCGAAGGAACGAGACGCTGCGTCCAAAGACGCTTAGGGAACGCCAGCAGCGTAACCGTGCTCTGAATACATGTAAAACTGTCCAACAGATGAGCGAGACGTCACAGGCGGGTGACGTAATCGGCCAGGTAGCATATAAGCGCGTGCGGTGGAACAGGCGTCAGCTTCAGGAATGAAGCAACCGCTCGCAGGGATGCCAGAAGTGTGGCCTTGCGACGCAGCGTCTCGTTCCTTCGAGGAACTGGGGTTACATACGTAACCTAAGACGTTCCTCTTCAGGAACTCGAGCTGCGTCCAAAGACGCTTAGGGAACGAGATACCCACGGCACCAGACTGACAAATCCCTGCCTAGTGTGAATGGAGCACAGCTAGGGCGAGAGAAAAAAAAAAACAGTGGCTAAGAGGGCGGAGCCTGCGTCCCGAAGGCCAACTTCTGAGAAGTGAGTCTTGATCCCCAGAGGGGAGAGCAGAGGACTCGAGGCTATGGAATAGCATCCTGATCCACCACATCGCATAAGCCGTCTGGCCGGAGGCCTCAGTCTCTGGAGGAAACGTGTACTAGGGGGTGTCTACCCACAGATAGGCCACCGAGAGGGGCGCGGTAGGCCGGAAAGCCGCCACGTAGGCCTCCAGGGTGGAGTGGGTTAACCCTGTGGAGGAGCAGGCCTGCACGAACTCCAGAACTGTACCAAACGGGCAGTTGGCTGGGTCGGGCTGGCGATCTCCGCACCATGAAGTGCTACACTTCAAGGCGTACAGTTTCCTCGTTTTGAGAGGAGGCTCACCTACCATACACACAGCTATGGAGGAAATGTGTACCCAGGGGGTGACTGCCCACTGATTGCTCACCAAGAGAGGTGTGGTAGGCAGAATTGCCATCACGTAACCTTCAAGGTGGAGTGGGTTAACCCTGTGGAGGAACAGGCCTGCACGAACTCCAGAACTGTACCAAACGGGCAGTTGACTGGGTCGAGCTGGCAACCTCCGCACCATGAAGTGAAAGTACCTACTTCAAGGCGTACAGTTTCCTCGCTGAGGGAGCTCTGGATTGGAGTATGGTCCCAACAACCTCGGTTGAGAGACCGGAAGCTACGAGTTGCGCCCCCCAGGGGCCACACCCAAAACTTCGACATCTCCGGGCGGGGGTGAAAAACCCCCGCTTGTGAGAGGAGATCCCTCCTGACTGGAATCTCCCAAGGAGAGCCGTCGAGGAGGGAAATCAGATCCGAGAACCATACTCGGCCCGGCCAGAATGGGGCTACTAATAGCAGCCGAACCCCGTCCCGGCGCACTCTCTCCAGAACTCCGGGGAGCAGAGCAACCGGGGGAAAGGCGTACAGACGAAGCCTCGGCCACGTCTGTACCATGGCATCCAGCCCCAGTGGGGCTGGATGAAGTAGAGAGTACCAGAGGGGACATTGCGCTGTCTCCTGAGTAGCGAAGAGGTCCACCTGAGCCTGGCCAAACACTCCCCATATCGGCTTCACCACCTCGGTGTGAAGCATCCATTCCCCGGGCGAAGGCCCCTGTCTCGACAGGGTGTCTGCCCCCACATTGAGATGCCCAGGTATGTAAACTGCTCTGAGTGAGAGGAGTTTGTGGGCCCACACAAGGATCTGGTGTGCCAACCTGTACAGGTGACGCGACCTCAGACCTCCTTGGTGGTTGATATAAGAGACCACCACTGTGTTGTCGGTGCGACTAACACATGGTGACCTCTTAGGTCTGGGAGAAAGTATTTCAGAGCCTGAAACACGGCCAGCATCTCGAGCCTGTTGATGTACCAAGCGAGATGATGACCTCTCCACAGACCGCGGGCAGGGTGGCCACTCACGACCGCTCCCCAACCGGTGAGGGATGCGTCCGTCGCTAGCGTACGCGGCGACACGGAGCTCTCACCGGGCCCTGAGACAAGAACCAAGGTTGTCTCCACATGTCTAAGGCACGTAGGCAATGCCGCGTGACCTGATCATGCGAAGCGGGTTTCCCCTCGGGGAGAACCCCTTGGTCTTGAGCCACCACTGTAGGGGTCTCATGTACAGCAGGCCAATAGGTATCACATTGGACGCAGCTGCAATCAGACCCAGCAGCCTCTGAAACTGCTTGACAGTGAGTGACTGGCCTTCTCTCACTCTCCTGACTGCCGCAAGGATCGACTCGATCCAAGCAGGGGACAAACGTGCCTGCATCGTGGTCGAATCCCACACTACCCCAAGATAAGTGGTTCTCTGTAATGGAGAAAGCACACTCTTCTTGGCGTTTAGTCTTAACCCCAACACTTTCATTCAATGCAATTGAGTATGCGGATGCCTTGTAGCCACAACGGAGCTAACGCAGCATCTACACACTTTGTAAAAGTGCGGGGTGAGAGTGCTAGGCCGAAGGGAAGAACCCGATACTGGTAAGCTTCGCCCCCGAAAGCAAACCTCAGGAACTCCCTGTGAGTGGGAAGGATGGAGATATGGAAGTCTACGTCTTTTTAGATCGACAAACCAGTCCTCGGACTTGATCTGAGATGCTTACCTGTGAGCATCTTGAACCTCAGTCTGCTGACTGAACGGTTCAACTGATGCAGATCTAAAAAGGGACTTAACCCTCCATCCTTCTCGGGAACTATGAAGTACCGGCTGTAGAACCCGGACTCGCTTATGTGAGGAGGGACCACCTTGGTGGCCTCCTTCCTCAAGAGAGTACTCTACTTCTCGTTCCATTACCAGAGCCTGCTCGGGGCCCACCAAAGTGGGATTCACCCCGTTGAATCGAGGCGGAGGAGAACCCAACTGGATTCTGTAGCCTCTCTACAGTGTGCAGGACCCATGGAGACACACTTAGCAGTAGTTTCCATGCTGCCAAATAGTCTACTAAGGGAACCAGTCTCTCGAGACTGGCCTCTGGTGTAATTAGAGCGGCTAGTTTGGTATCCTGGAACGGCACACCGGCAGGAGAAAGCCGAACTAGCTGCTGCAGAGACCCCCGAAGGGGTAGCGAGCATCTCGGCTCCGCTACGTTTCCGGGCGGAAGAGACTGAGATGTGTGCTCGCTGGAGACCGCTGTGCCCTGGAACACTGGCAGGGTTGGCAGACCGATCTCCTGAGGGCACTGAGGAGAGACGGGCACCGTATACCGTGGTGTACGCCGCTCTTCCCCGGCGGGGCCTACCCTCATAAGTCCTGGGCAGTGGGCACCAGGACTGCATCAGCCGAAGTCTCCTATTGAAGAGACGGTCCTCAGACTCGCGTCATCTCCTAAGAAGACTAGACTGGTAAAACCAAAGCCTGCAGGCAGGACCCTATGAGACACGCCTGGCAGGGGCTCCCACACCGCCAGGTGCCTACTAAGGGAACCAGTCTCTGGAGACTGGCCTCTGGTGTAATCAGAGCGGCCAGTTTGGTATCCTGGAACGGCACACCGGCAAGAGAAAGCCGAACTAGCTGCTCTAGAGACCCCCGAAGGGGTGGCAAGCATCTCAGCTCCGCAACGTTTCCGGGCGGAAGACTGAGATGTGCTCGCTGGAGCTCGCTGCGTCCCGAAACACCGTACGTGGCAGGGTTGGCAGATCGATCTCCTGAGGGCACTGAGGAGAGACGGACACTGCTGTACCGCATGTACGCCGTTCTTCCCCAGAGGGGCCGGCCCTCATTAAAATAAGGAGCCGGAACACGGTTGGGGCTGCTCCGCCCAGCAGCCCCTGCTTGACCACCTCAATCTCCTTGGAAGGAGAGAGGTCACAAATCGTGCTCCTACTCCTTAAATATATATATATATATATATATATATATATATATATATATATATATATATATATATATATATATATAAACCTTCCCAAGTTAGATGAAATACGGCATTCAATTCCTCAAAATTAAATGCAGCCAAACACCCAGACCAGTAACATGGTCTGATATGAAAGATTCATCTACAAACCCGAGAACGTTACAATGCATGCGTTGCCTAAGCAGCGCCTGCTACAGCAGCTGGCTCTTTCTCAAAAAGGGGAGGGGCCACAGCGCGGGCTTCCCCGAGAGAGAGCTAGATCTGAGGAATGCAGGTGGAGACAGGGCGAGCCCGTCTACAACCCGTCCGCCAGATCCATGTGCGATCCCCGCGATCTAAATCGCCGCCGTGTCTGAGCAGCAGCGGGACCGCGACCGCGAGATCACACACTAAAGTTTCATACAATGAACCGAAATGACCGTAACGCGCGCGCCGCCTCGGCAACGCGCGCTGCAACAGCGCGCTCTCACCCACGGGGGAATACCCTTACTTACGCGGGCTTCCAGCCCCGAGTGAGAGCGCTAGATCCGAGCAAAGCAGGTGGAGATGCAAAAAGAGCAAAGCGAGCCCGTCTCCAACCCATTTGCCAGATCCATGTGCAACGACCCGCGATATCCGTCGTCACCGTGCCTCAGCAACAGCGGGACCGAAACCGCGAGATCATACGGCGAGGAGGAGCACAATCAGCCCATTAAATTCCCATGGGCTGATAGCGCGCACTCCGTTCTCTCGTTCATCTCATGAAACAAAGCTTGCTGATACAAAACTCTTCGACGTGCTCCACATCTACCTCCTCGGAGGAAGGCAGGCAGAGCGTCGAGCCCTCTCTCCGGGGGGAAGGAACCGCAGGGCGGGCTTCCGAACCCCGAGAGCGGGCGTTGGATCTGATGGGAAAGAAGAAGATAAGGACTCACCCGTCTTCGTACCTACCACCTGATCCATCTGCGATTCCAACGAGCGCAGCCAGCGCTCCGCCTTGTTCTCCGCGAAACGGGCCGGCCGTGAAGAATGCAGGTGAAGGCTCTTACTCAAAGTTAACGCCTCCGAGAGCGAGCACGCAGTGTCCCTTTTTACACGGGCAGTCAGCTCCCTAAAGAGCTGACTCCGCTTGCTCTGCTCTCAAGCAGACAACACACAGACTGTGTGTATCTCCAGCAGAGAAAACTTTCGCTTGCTAGGAGGAACACACAGTCCGTAATGCGATCCGCACTCGCCAAGTGCTAGTAAAACTTTACACTTAAAGCTATCGTGGAGCTTATCCTGAGTGTCTGTGAGACACAGCCAACAGAAATAAGCTCCAACAGATATCGACAGACACACACAGAGCGGTTGCTGAATGACAAAAGCTGACGCCGGTTCCACCGCACGCGCTTATATGCTACCTGGCCGATTACGTCACCCGCCTGTGACGTCTCGCCCATCTGTTGGACAGTTTTACATGTATTCAGAGCACGGTTACGCTGCTGGCGTTCCCTAAGCGTCTTTGGACGCAGCTCGAGTTCCTGAAGAGGAACCTAAATGTCCTAAGAAGGAGGGCAGTTGTCATTACTGTTTTAAACCTGGACACTGGATGAAAGAGTGTAGGAAAAGCAAAAAGACATTAGGAGAAATGAACAGCTTTACTCAGTTCCTACTCAGTTTACTTAGTACTCTGAAGCAGCCCCTCCCCACTTCACCGAACTGTTGGAGCAGTTTGCTCAGGTGTTAACTGTTAGGGCTGTGAGTGCTTAATTTCCCCAGTAATGTACAACAAAGCTGAACGATTCTTTGTAAATAAAACTAATGGTGTTAAGACAGACTGTAAACATAAGATGCCCTCATGCAGTGTCCGCACTCATGAATTAAGCAAAAGTCACTTCTGTCACCTCCTCCCGTTGGGGAAATTGGTTAGCAACTCTCACAGCCCCGAATATTGTTATACAGCGTGCACCAGTCACGAACCCATCCTCATGTATGATGTCTGCAATGACTGAATTTGTGTTAGAGGATGAAGGCGAAATGACTCATGATTGTGTTACGCTTACATATGCAGCGACAAGTGAAATAGCCGAAACTCCCATAGAGAACGCAGAATTGGAGTTGTTTGTTGATGGTTCAGCTCAAATTATTGAAGGTAACAGACGAACAGGATATGCAGTAACTTCCACCACTGAAGTAGTTGCTTCAGGTCGTCTTCCAGATCATTTTTCAGCTCAAGCTGCAGAACTAGTAGCCTTAACTAGAGCATGCACACTAGCTTCAGGATCGGTATTACAGCAGCTGCAGTGTTGTGTCAGGGAAGGAAAGCCTGGACTCATGTGTCACACTGTAAAGTTGTTCCCCCACCTACAGGGACAGGATAGGACACACGGACCAGTGAGGAGCCCAGTGAAGAACCGAAAGCAACAGGCTTCGGGGGCTAACCCTGCGGTGAAGATTTCCTCATAGGCCCTTCCCCATCCACTAGTCCATCCTTACCTCACTGTTCTTTAGGTGTCGCAGGAATTGAGAAATAGGGAAAGACGGAACAACAATAACAGACTATATTTGAACAGAGGATACAACCCTAATGTTTGCAGACTCTACAACAAATACTGCTATGTGCCGTTGATCTCTTTTGTTTTGGTTTTTTTCTTCCTCTGTGCAGATACCACTTGATGGCTGTCCTGAGATCCATATGCACCGCCTTTCTCACCTGCGGATGAAGCCACAACCTCTAGAAAACAACTAGACCCATTGCCGAGCCAACTACCACACAAGAAAGAGAAAAGAAAGAAGAAAGAAAAAAATACACAACGCAGAGACTCACATACGGGAACTTCAGTCATCCATCAACATGATCAAGATTTTCGTACTATTGACCATCATGGACATCACGCAAAGTGTCCTGAATGCTGCACCGGGTTAATGGATCCAACAGAGAACTTGAACAAAATCCAACAAGACATTCTTGGTCTTTCAGCAAAATTACACCAGATGACTGAAGATAATTCTTCATGGTTCGGAAACTTGTACTCCCGCCTCTCACGAGGAAATGACAGTTCCAACCAGAAACGATTATTACCCGTAAGAACTTCACGGACCCTAATTGCATGTTTTGTTTCTGTGTCAGCCTGCAATTACAGATAAGCTGTCATGGCCAAAGATGATGGAAGCAAGATGCAAGAAACTTGGGTTTAATGTATAGACGCACAAAATAATTCCAGAACACAACAGATAATTAGTCCAGCACACACACACAGAAACTGGCAACACAGGGACTAGATGGTCAGTGCAGATGACGTGATGAATAGTCCGGTTGAAGAAGTGAGCCAGGTGATCTCGTGAGCGGTGAAACAAAGAACAGGCAGGAACATGAAGCAGGAACACGCAACAGGAGCACCAACGAGCAACACAGGATCTCAGACACGGACATCAACGGCAACGATCTGACAATGAGAGGAGATCAGGGGTGCGTATATATATGATCGCAAATGAGTTGCAGCTGCGTGATGGTGATGGGATGATGGAAATCAGCTGGAACGCTGATAGCGCTGATAGCGCGAGTGGAAACGCCCACTCGCGCGCACCCACACATGTGTAAACAACAGTGACACGAGACAAGGAGGAAACAGTAAATTTACGAACTGTGACAGTACCCCTCCTCCTAGGGACGCCTCCTGGCGTCCCCAGACTCCCTTACCTGTCGATTGTAATCATCAATAAGGGAGTGATCCAAGATGTCTCGGGCAGGTACCCAACTTCTCTCCTCCGGACCGTAACCTTCCCAGTCCACCAAGTACTGGAATCCGCGTCCCCTCCGTCTCGAGTCCAGAATACGGTTTACCGAATATGATGGTTCCCCATCTACGAGACGCGGCGGTGGAGGAACCGGGGCTGGCGGGTTAATTCGGGAAAAAAAAACTGGCTTGATCTTGGAAACATGAAACACGGGATGAACTCTCCTGTACGCTGGAGGAAGGTTAAGGCGGACTGCCACCGGACTAACGATCTTGGTGACAGTGAACGGGCCAATAAATTTGGGAGCAAGTTTATTCGAGACGGACCGGAGAGGAATGTTCTTAGTTGAAAGCCACACTTTGGAACCGACGACGTATACGGGAGGTCTAGACCGGTGGCGATCGGCCTTGACCTTGGTGCGCGCCCCCACTTGGAGTAGAGTCTCACGGGCTCTAGTCCATGTGCGGTGACACCTTTGGACAAAAGCGTGGGCGGAGGGAACCGCGACTTCGGATTCCAGACTAGGAAAAATTGGTGGCTGGTAACCTACACTACACTCAAAAGGAGACAGGCCCGTAGATGATACTGGTAATGTATTGTGGGCGTACTCCACCATAGACAATTGTTGGCTCCATGAAGTAGGATTCTTAGAGACCAGACATCGTAACGTTCTCTCTAAATCTTGGTTGGCTCTCTCAGTCTGACCATTGCTCTGGGGATGAAACCCGGAGGACAGACTGACCGTCGCCCCCAATAATCTACAGAATTCTTGCCAAAATCTGGACACAAACTGGGGTCCCCTGTCGGAAACCACGTCTGTCGGGAGGCCATGTAAGCGAAAGACGTGGTCAACGACAGCCAACGCTGTCTCCTTGGCTGAGGGTAATTTGGGCAAGGGAATGAAATGAGCCGCCTTCGAGAACCGGTCCACCACGGTCAAAACTACCGTGTTACCCTGAGAGGGTGGGAGGGCGGTAATAAAATCTAGCGAAATGTGGGACCAGGGTCTCGAAGGGACTGGCAGCGGTTGAAGGAGCCCATCAGGGGGTCGATTGGAAGTTTTACCAGTGGCGCAAGCTGAACAAGCCAATACAAAATCGTGAACATCATGAGCCATACATGGCCACCAGAATCGTTGTTTAACCAAAAACTTGGTGCGACTAACCCCTGGATGACAAGCCACGTTGGAACAATGCCCCCACTGAATGACGTCGGACCTTACTGACTCCGGTACAAATAAGCGGTTAGGTGGACAACCGGCCGGGGGCGTTACCCCTTGTAAGGCTCTCTTGACCTTCGATTCGACCTCCCATACGAGTGTTGAGAAAAATAGACTCTCAGGTAAAATGCACTCGGGAGTAGACGGGCGTTCGGAACGGTCAAAAATACGCGATAAAGCATCGGGTTTGACATTTTTGGAACCCGGCGGTACGAGAGAACAAAGTCAAAACGTCCGAAAAAAAGTGCCCACCGAGCCTGCCTGGAGTTCAGTCTTTTAGCAGTCTTAATGTATTCCAGGTTCTTGTGGTCGGTCCAGACGATAAAAGGTACCCCTGACCCTTCTAACCAGTGGCGCCATTCCTCCAACGCTAGCTTGACTGCCAACAATTCTCTATTACCAATGTCATAATTGCGTTCTGCAGGGGACAAACGATGAGACAAAAACGCGCATGGGTGCATTCTGTCGTCTGTGGGAGAACGCTGGGATATCACTGCACCTACCCCCACCTCTGACGCATCGACCTCCACCACGAACTGACGTGATGGATCAGGGGTAGTGAGGATGGGAGCCGAAACAAAGCGACTCTTTAGTTTGGCGAACGCAGCTTCCGCTGCATCAGACCACCTGAACGTCGTTCTGGGGGAGGTCAAGGCGGTCAGAGGCGAGGCTAGTTGGCTGAAATTGCGAATAAAACGCCTGTAGAAATTGGCGAAACCCAGAAACCGCTGTAGGGCCTTACGGGAATCTGGACTTGGCCATTCTACTACAGCCTTAATCTTCTCAGGATCCATGCGTATTCCCTCAGCCGACACAATGTGACCTAGAAAAGGAACAGACTGTGCGTGAAATTCGCATTTCTCCGCCTTGACAAAAAGCCCATTCTCTAGCAACCTTTGAAGCACTCGTCGGACGTGCTGCACGTGTTCCTGGAGAGATGTTGAAAAAATCAATATGTCATCCAGGTAGACATATATAAACTGATCGACCATATCTCGCAGCACGTCATTGACAAGCGCCTGGAAGACTGCAGGACTATTGGACAAGCCGAATGGCATAACCAAATATTCAAAGTGCCCTCTGGGGTGTTAAAAGCCGTCTTCCATTCATCCCCCTGCCTGATACGGACCAAATGATAAGCATTGCGTAAGTCCAATTTAGTGAAGATAGACGCTCCCTGCAACCTCTCGAAGGCTGAAGACATCAACGGCAAAGGATAAGTATTCTTTACCGTGATGCTGTTCAGCCCTCGGTAATCAATGCAAGGTCGCAGAGACCCGTCCTTCTTCCCCACAAAAAAGAACCCCGCCCCCGCTGGAGAAGAGGAAGGACGAATGAACCCCGTTGCTAGAGAATCAGAAATGTATTTCTCCATGGCCCCCCTCTCTGGAGCAGAGAGCGAATATAACTTGCCCTTCGGCGGAGTCTTACCTGGCATTAATTCTATTGCACAGTCATAGGGACGGTGCGGAGGTAGAGACGCAGCCCGAGACTTACTGAACACTTCCTTCAGGTCCAGGTACTCCGTGGGCACGTTAGATAAATTCATAGCTTCCTCCTGAAACACAGAAACAGAAACAGACGAACAGGCAGACACAAGACAAGACTCATGACACTTAGTGCTCCACTCCAACACTGTCCGCTGTTGCCAATCGATTCTGGGGTTGTGTTTGACGAGCCAAGGGTGTCCTAAAACGATGGGAGCCAGGGGGGTGTCCAGGATGTAAAATGATAATTTTTCAGTGTGATTGCCAGACGTGACGAGCGTGACTGGTCCGGTGTCGTGTGAAATGTGAGGTAGGTCTTGACCGTTGAGTGCATGAACTTCAATCTTGTGGGTGAGTGGTCGGAGTGGAATCCGTAACTTGAGTGCCAGTGAGTGATCCATGAAGTTACCTTCTGCTCCCGAGTCCACCAGTGCTTGACAGTCGTGCTCGTGAGTAGACCATCGTAGTCTTACCGGGAGGAGAGTCGATATAGATGAGGTCTTTTCGACGGAGATCCCGCCCGACAGTAGCCTCATGCTTACCGTCGGGCTTGCTCTTTTACCGGGCAGTGAGAGGCAAAATGTCCCGCGGCTCCACAATACATACAAAGGCCCTGGGATCTCCGTCTCTCCTTCTCCTCCCGGGAAAGCCGAGCTCGCCCCACCTGCATGGGTTCGGGATCGTGGATGTGACCGATCGCATCCCCGCCGCTGGATCGCTGACTCTCTGTTAACCCCGGATGGCGACTGGATGGAATGCGTCGTTCCATCCGGGAGAGACGTGCATCCACTCTAAGAGCCAGCTCCACGAGTCCGTTGAAATCCTCTGGTAGATCCAGGGCGTAGATCTCACGTTGAATGCGGTCGGCCAACCCATGCAGGAACATGTCCCACTGCGCTTCGTCGTTCCATCGACACTCTACCGCCAGTGTTCTAAATTCTATGGAGTATTCAGATACTGATCGTTCGCCTTGCTTTAATTCGGCCAGAACGCGGGCCGCTTCTCGTCCGGTGTTGGCCCGATCGAACACTCTTCTCATTTCGGCGGAGAGTGCCTGGAACGACTCGCAGCATGGATCGGCGTTCTCCCACACCGCCGTCCCCCATAGCGCTGCCTTCCCAGTCAGCAGAGTGAGAACAAACGCCACTCGTGCAGCTTCCGTGGTAAAGGTGCGGGACTGTAGAGCAAAGTGCATCGAACAACGGGTCAGAAATGTTCTACAAAAGTTGGGCTCACCTCCATAAGTCCCCGGAACTGGCAGACGGGGTTCTGACTGAGAGTCGTGATCTGGTGGTGTGGTGGGGGCGGTTGGTGTGGGGGGCGCAGCGGGACCTCGCAACAGTTGTACTTGCTGGGTGAGCTCGGACACCTGTGTTACCAGTGCCTGGACTGCCCTCGCCGTATCATTGAGGTTCTTTTCCTGTTGATCCATCCGTTGAATGCTGCTTCCCACAAATTCCTACAGGGATGATGGAGCTCTTGCTGCTTCCAGGGCATGGTCAGATCGTTCTGTCATGGCCAAAGATGATGGAAGCAAGATGCAAGAAACTTGGGTTTAATGTATAGACGCACAAAATAATTCCAGAACACAACAGATAATTAGTCCAGCACACACACACAGAAACTGGCAACACAGGGACTAGATGGTCAGTGCAGATGACGTGATGAATAGTCCGGTTGAAGAAGTGAGCCAGGTGATCTCGTGAGCGGTGAAACAAAGAACAGGCAGGAACATGAAGCAGGAACACGCAACAGGAACACCAACGAGCAACACAGGATCTCAGACACGGACATCAACGGCAACGATCTGACAATGAGAGGAGATCAGGGGTGAGTATATATATGATCGCAAATGAGTTGCAGCTGCGTGATGGTGATGGGATGATGGAAATCAGCTGGAACGCTGATAGCGCTGATAGCGCGAGTGGAAACGCCCACTCGCGCGCACCCACACATGTGTAAACAACAGTGACACGAGACAAGGAGGAAACAGTAAATTTACGAACTGTGACATAAGCAGCACAGAACATGTACAATGTGCCTGTAACGATTACAAGTTACAAGAATTAACTTTTAAGTGTCTAAATTTGTATTTTGTGAGAGTTATTAGAACTCTCAAAGGGGGAATTGTGGGATTACAAATTTATAAAATGATAAATCTAGGTTCCAATGTAATAGTATATAATCTGAAACATTGTGTTTAAATGTTTAACTTAGATTCTTATTATCCACTTCCTGAACTGTGCTTTGTCTCAATCAAGTCATGTTGATTGGCAGAGATTCAAAGAACCCAGACGTTGATTCAAAGAACCCCTGGCCCAGACGTGGATTCGTTAGGTTGATTGGATTAGTGTCTATGCATTTGATTATGTTGAATCAATGTATATTCAAAGAACCCCTGGCCCAGACGTGGATTCGTTAGGTTGATTGAATTAGTGTCTATGCTCCACCTCCAAGAATCCCTCCTCCAAAATGCCTATAAATAACCTTGTAAAGTCACTTAAGATTTAGACTTGGATGACTGCAGCGACGCACAGCGAGTTCTCAATAAAGAGTAACTTCTGCTTGAAAGATATCCCAACGTCTCCTGGTCTCTGCTTCGAAGAGGAAAAAGTTCTCAACAATTCCATCAAAACACAAACGATTCCATCAAAACATAAACGATTCCATCAAAACACAAACAATTCCATCAAAACACAAACGATTCCATTAAAACACAAACGATTCCATTAAAACACAAACGATTCCATCAAAACACAAATGATTCCATTAAAACACAAACGATTCCATCAAAACACAAACGATTCCATCAAAACACAAAGGATTCCATTAAAACACAAACGATTCCATCAAAACACAAACGATTCCATTAAAACACAAACGATTCCATCAAAACACAAAGGATTCTGTGGGATTACAAATTTATAAAATGATAAATCTAGGTTCCAATGTAATAGTATATAAACTGAAACATTGTGTTTAAATGTTTAACTTAGATTCTTATTATCCACTTCCTGAACTGTGCTTTGTCTCAATCAAGTCATGTTGATTGGCAGAGATTCAAAGAACCCAGACGTTGATTCAAAGAACCCCTGGCCCAGACGTGGATTCGTTAGGTTGATTGGATTAGTGTCTATGCATTTGATTATGTTGAATCAATGTATATTCAAAGAACCCCTGGCCCAGACGTGGATTCGTTAGGTTGATTGAATTAGTGTCTATGCTCCACCTCCAAGAATCCCTCCTCCAAAATGCCTATAAATAACCTTGTAAAGTCACTTAAGATTTAGACTTGGATGACTGCAGCGACGCACAGCGAGTTCTCAATAAAGAGTAACTTCTGCTTGAAAGATATCCCAACGTCTCCTGGTCTCTGCTTCGAAGAGGAAAAAGTTCTCAACAATTCCATTAAAACACAAACGATTCCATCAAAACACAAACGATTCCATCAAAACACAAATGATTTCATTAAAACACAATGATCTGCAAATGTGTATCAAGTTAAGATGTATGACCTAGAAGTTACTTCACATATAATCTGTGCGATTGTTATCATACCATAATATCTTAATTGTTGTTTTAATGATGTGCAAACTGACATTATCGAATATGTCACTCACTTTGCCAAAAACAAATAAAAGCACATCTTGAGTCCATTCATAAAGACAGTCACTTGCTCAGTTTCTAAATGAATGAATCGTTGAATGAATCGTTTGAGTCAATGATCCATCAATTCATTCATTTCATTCATTCACTTCTTCTTTGGCTCTCAACGGAGGCGGTCGCATTTTTCTTGCTCCCCGTCCTCGCCCTTTTTTTGCCTCCCTGACTGCTCTCTTGTCTCGTCTCGTGTAATACTTGAGAGACTCTCCCTGCATTGCTCCTCAAAACTGAAAAAATCATGGATTTGATCAACTGGTCTCTCAACGCAATTGACACCATCTTCTCGACGAGAAGTTCGGGTTCTGGGGAATCTAACTGCCCTGACGGAACGTTCTCCGCTGGCTACACGATGGACGCGTGGGACAGTTGGCGTGTTGTGTGTTTAGCGGCTCTTTCCGTGGAGGACATTGAAGATATCTATCTATTCGGAACCATGATAACAGGTCTTCTGCTGATTGGATTAGGCTTTACCCTGGGTTATCGAATAATTCAGAAAACGGGAACAGCTGTTCAAAGCCTCACAAGGCTGCCCGTCATGATTGAAGCAGTGGGAAGAGCGGTCAGCATTGAGACTGAGACTATTAACCGCAATATGGATTCTATCACGGAGAAGCTCACGGCTTTGCAAAGGAAAATTGACGGAGACCAGAACGGACAAAGAGAGTAGCCATGGAATTGGAATGCGGTTACTCGCCCTAAGACTAAACAAGCACAATCTTATCTTTTCCGGCTCCCCTCTACCAGCACTGGCCTTGGCCAAGGCCGCTGTTGGAAAATCAACCCTGAGAAGAGCACCGCAGGGAGACGCTCTCTACATTCCTCCCCAATTCTTCAGACACCTGCTGATTATAAATACACAGAAATACACACATACTGATTACAAACTATTACACATACACACAAACATTTGCACTCACTTCCCCAAACCCCCGATCCAATGCCTCCGTCGCTTTAAACCGCCAGCCTGACAAGCGGGTCTATGACTAGCGCCGGGAAATGGCTGCCTGTCTGGATGGCTGATTGCCAGAGCTGGATTACCTCCCCTGTTGCAAAGTTGTGTGTCTATGGTGTATTATGTGCTTTATGCTTGAGGTGTTTTTCCTGTTCCCACACTGTACTCCCCAAGGAGTATAGTCTGGGGGTTAATTTTTTTCCCTCGTCTCTTTCCTCATGTTTGCTGTATTTTTCTTCAGAAATCAAAGCATTTCACTGCTGATTGTACTCTGTATGATTGTGTATGTGACAATAAATCTACTACTACTACTACTACTACTATTTATAAAGACATTCAATCACTCAATGGGTTGAATGAACGATTCAATGCATCACTCATGAAGACAGGGACTTTATGCCACCTACTGGTGGTTTAGTATCATATTTATTTATCCTAAACAAGCCAAGACCAGCACAAAAACACAATCAGCACAATATCCTGGAAGTATCATCATAGAAAAAATCACGTAAACATTGATATAACTTTTTTTTTTTTCAAAATCACACTGTGCCCTCTTAGCAGAATTAAAATAATGCCAAAATCTGATAAAATAATAATAACAAGTAATGTAATTTCTGTGGAAGGAGCTGATCTGCCCAAATCAAAAATATATCAGTTTTTAATATATCTGTTACTGGATCCAGATGTCAAATTTTAGTGTCTGCATCAAATTAAATTTGCAAAAGTGATTTTTGAACAAGAATCACATCATCAGTGAAGCTCTGCCCACAGTAATTCAGCAATAAATGCTGGAATATTCCCATCAGTTTACAAGTGAAGACGAGCATCAGAGCATCAGGAAGAGCTGAAATCTGCAAAGACTGAGTTTATTAAAGAGGACAGAGAGAAGATCCAGAACCCTGCAGAATCAAACACACTGAAGATACTGAATAACAAACAGGTTGGTGTTTATTTTTCTTTCTTTATTAATAGTGCTGATGGTTATAAAGCGTCAAGCAGATTTAGATTTGCTGTAATAGGAAATAATCTTTAGAGATCTGCAATAATACAGCTGAAGCATCAAATAATAAGCAGAGCTGCATTTCTGTTGCTACAAAAGTATGATTGTATTTGTCTTTAGTTTGTTTTGGAGTGTGTAATTATCTTTGTATTGTTCTAATTTGTCAGTAGCGGCTCCTGACCGTAAATTTAGTTTGGGCAGATTCTGGGTCGTAGCACTAAAAACATTTAGTAAGCTTTATATTGTAATCGCTGA